>RAHM01001205.1:0-17313 GCA_003713295.1 Parotia lawesii
AGTGGGAGGAGATGCCTCTAAGGGTGACACCCAGGGGGAGGAACCCTCAGGCCTCGGAGCCGCCCTCAGAACCCCTGTCCTGAGCGGGGAAGTCAACCCATTGGATGCCTTCAGGCCTGACAATGGGCTGGGTCACAGCAACACAGATTCCTGCTGCAACCAAATTAGTCACCATGAAACAATGTAGGATTCCCAGAGAGCATGAAGAAATATCACAGACAAGTAAAGATTTGTTGGATACCGGAGTTTTAAAATCAGCTATCACAGTTTGGAATAATCTGGTATGGGCTGTCAAAAAGAGTGATGGGTCATGGAAAATGACTGTAGAGTTTAGGAAATCTAAAAGCACACTCCACCTCTCATGGCAGCCGTACCAGACACTGTTACTTTAATAGAAAAAATTCAGAAGCATTCAGGAACTTGGTATGCTGTGATTGATTTAGCTAATGCATTTTTTTACTATCTCAGTTGCAGAACACTGGGATCAATTTGCCTTTATGTGGCAGGAACAGCAGCACACTTTCACTTGATTGCCTCAGGGATGGTTACACAGTCCTACAGTCTGTCACCGAATAGTGGCCGAGCATTTGGATGAGATACAGCTGCCTCCTCATATGCAAGTAGTTCATTATATAGATGACATCCTCATTCAGGGAAATAATGAGGAAGAAATACAACAGCTACTGGAACCAGTTGTGCGTCATATGAAGCAGAAAATCTGAGAAATGAATCTCACTAGAATCCAAGGACCGTCCCAAACAGTGAAATTTCTAGGAATTCAGTGGCACTGTGGGCACAGGGAAATATTACCCAAAGCTCAATAGAAAAATTTGGATTTTGCAACACCTTGTAATAGGAATGAGGCACAAAGGTTTATTTGACTGTTTTGTTTTTGGAGACAACACATTCCACATCTAGGACAAATCTTAACCCCATTATATAAAGTAACAAGGAAAAAATATGAGTTTGAATGGGGAAATGAACAGCAAGCTGCCTTTGAACTAGCAAAAGAGGCTATTCAAAGGGCTTTGGATTTATGGCCCATAAAGAAAGGAGAAGTGGAATTGAACGTATCTGTAAATGGGTCACATGGCAATTGGAGCCTGTGGCAAAAACAGGGAAAGAAAAAAGGTTCCCTTGGGCTTTTGAGGAAGAAAGCTGCCTCAAGGCAGGAAACAATTATGCCCCTTTTGAGAAACAATTGTTAGCATGCTGTTGGGCATTTGTGGAGACAGAACAACTTACAATAGGACATGAAGTGGCACTTCACCCTGAAATTCCCATCATGCAATGGGTTAAAAGTTCTCTGAAAACCCATCAAATTGGGCATGCTCAGGAATCAGGCATCGTAAAGGTGGAAATGGTATATTAAGGATAGAGCCAAGGTGGGGATTGGCACAGTGGCTGCTCTCCATGAGTGAGTGGCTACTGCCCCCATGTGGGATCAGGAAATAATCACCAATTTTTCAGTTGAACAGGAATCCCCAATATGATGGGGAAAACCTTTAGATCAATTAATGTCCTTTGAAATGGAACATGCTTGGTTTACTGATGGATCAGCTAAATATGTAGGAGGAAAGAGGTTTTGGAAAGTGGTAACTTACCATCCCCATTCAGAGAAATTTCTGGAAACAACAGAAGAAGGGAAAAGCAGCCAATATGCTGAATTATATGCTGCTTATATGGCTTTAAAATAGGAAGATCTAGGAGAATGTCATTTGTATACAGATTCTTGGTCAGTAGCTAATGGGTTAGCTACTTGGCTACTAACTTGGCCAGCCAAATATAAAAAAAATTAGGTTGTGGGGGTTATAGGGCGGTCGGAGGTAGCTGCTGTGTACCCCCAAATTGTCTCTAGAGAGGGACAATTCAGGTGCAGACTGGCTGCTAACAAACTCCCCTTTCCGCCCTGCGCTGCTGAGAGGCGCTGGTGGCATGCATCCCCACACCTAAGCCAGATAGCTCAAATATTACCAGAGACAAGGAGCCAAGGAGGGCACTCCGCCAGCCCGTGTTCCACGATCAGGGTTTATTCATCTGCAGAGGTGGGCAGGTGAAGAGAGTGACAATGTGCTCAGATTCCCTTTACATAGTCTCATCTGAGGGCATGGGGGCAGTACAAAGGCGGGGCCAGGGAAGGGAACCAATGAGCAGAGGGAAGGGGCAGGGCAGGGGACCAGGTAAGGGAGCAGCCACATGGGCTGCTGGGAGAGGTAGTTTTCTTTCAACAGAGTCTGGGGGGTAAGGTTACATTCCAACCGCAAGGACCTGTGGGAGAGGCTTTTCCTTTACAGAGGTAAGAGGGTATTTTTTAAATGCCTGAGTTTTTCCACCAGCCGGCCTCAGCCACTTTAGAGCACCCTGGCTCACCAGCTGGCCCAGTGACCCCAACAGCCAAAGATTGCAAAATACATTCTAAGGAAGTCTGGGGAAAGGAACTGTGGAAAGATATTTGGGAAATAGTACAAAGGACCAAGGTGACTGTGTTTCATGTTGATGCTCATAGTAAAGTGGACACTTTAGAACGACTTTATAACTCTGTTGCAGACAACCAGGCAAAGATTTCCCAAGCTGGATTGGAATTCCCTCAGAAGGAGGATCATGAAGGCTTGGCAAAATGGGCACACCAAAAGTGTGGGTGTCTTGGAGAAAAAGCCACTTACAGGTGGACTCAAGAACATGGCATAACAATGTCACTTGATATGATCAAAACCATAATTGCCCAGTGTCCCATGTGCCAACCCACTCACAAACACATGGTGCCAAATATTGTGAAAGGACAATTGGGGAAAGGAAAATTGCCAGGACAAATTTGGCAAATGGATTATATTGGACCTTTACCCCAGGACTGAGAGTGTAAATATGTCTGTACCACCATAGATATATATTCTGGATATTTGATTGCCCATCCTTGTAAGAAGGCTACACGCTATAGTACCATCTGTATTATAGACCGAATAATTTTGTACTATGGAATTCCATTACAGATCCAAGCCAACAAAGAGTCTCACTTTTGAAACAAATTTGTTCAACAATATGCTGAGCAGCAACACATTCAGTGGGTTTTTCATATACCATCTGTTGTGATTTAGCATAGCTTGGTTTTTAGTTAAGGAGAAATCCAGCAGTCACGGATGTGATTCTTTTGCAGGGGCTGCTGACAGCTTCCTCCAGACCCAACAAAACCAATCAGCTGACTAGTTTGAATATTGACAACTCTGTTAAGCCACTTAAGAAAGCTGAACACTCCTCTGTGAACTACATTTAAGAACAAACAAACCCCAGGAAAGCTCTCTTGCTTCCGGTTTTCGGATAGGTAACTGGAGGTCCTGCGTGGCCCGGCAGGGTCGACCGCGGCACGGCTCGGCTAAGATCTCAGACGCTTCTGCTTCACTGGAGACCCTGCACAGCCCCCCCAGTGCGGCCGCTGAAATGAAATTCTACACCGAAAGAGCTCCGGCTGCCATCCGGTAAAGATCACGTGACCAACAGCGAGAGGTGACTTCCTAATGCAAGGCCCGGGTGAGATTAACTCTTTCAGCGCTGTAAAATTCTCCAGAACAGATGAAACCTACAATCATCAATCCTCTCCCGAGTCAAAGGAAAGGGAAAGGCACGTGAAGAAAACACCATAGAGACACCAAAGTCAGTGAGGAAAGAAGAGCCAAAGCCCAGAGAGAGGAGAAAGAGGAGATGCTTCAAACTTAGTAGCTGAAATTCTTTTGTAAGGCTATGGTGATGGACTATGATACATCAGAGTACCCCCTGTAATTCATGAAAAGCAGGGGGGGATGGAGTGTTCAAACTGCAACCATGAGCAAAGGTACCTGTGCTGAAACAAGCAAATGTTGAAGTAGCTGTGATCTAATGAGAAGTTTGAACAGAGAGATGAGAGTAATGAAGACCCTTGTCCCCAGGGAAGAAGAAGACCTCTGTTCCCAGAGATAAAGATGATCCCAGAGATAGATGAAGAAAACCTTTGCTTCTGAACAGCTCATCCTTAAAATGGTACCCCATTAGCTAAAGATTGAACCCTCAAAAACAGTTGTGGGGAAAGCTGTAAGTCGAGGGAAGAGACTTCCATATTGCGAATAGAATTCCGTTCCCGGGCGGCATGATTCACTGTGACATTGAAGCCACAAGAGAACTGTTTCTTGTGGAGAAGTCCCCATGGCATGGCAAGAGAGACTCCTCTCCCTAAGTGAACTGAAGGAAGATTATTATAGAGGTGGTAAACTGACTGAAAATCCCAAGTGTTGTCTTTTTACATTGTCAGTGGGAAAGAAAAGAAGAGGTGGGGGGAGGAGAAGTGTTCTGAAGGTTTATTTTGACTCATTATTATTCTTTTAGTTCTGTTAATAAAGCTTTCTTTATATTCTTTAAAGTTTTGAGCCTCCTTTGCTTTTCTCCCAATCCTTTATCTCACAGAGGATAATAGAAGCAAACTAAACCACTACACCATACTATCCACAAGCTGCAGGATTGATTGAAAGGATGAATGGGTTGTTAAAAGTGCAGTTGAAAAAATTAGGAGGTGGGAACCTGTCTCAATGGAGAACCCATCTCACAGATGTGCTACATATCCTTAACAATAGGCCCATTGGGGAAATGGAAACCTCCTTGATATGCATGACTACACCCAATTTGCAAATACAGCCATTAACAGTAATTGAAACTTTGACTTACCAGGAAATCATTCCAGGTGCAATGGCCCCTTACAGGGCCACTCCAGAGGCTGCAGGGCAGGACCTTGATGCATTAGAATTAATTAGGATAAATCAGAAGTAAATGACAGTTATCAATACTGGAATAGGAATTCAGATTCCTCCAGGACACTTTGGTTTGATAACCGCTCGCTAGAGCTTGGCCCTGAAAAGTGTTCATGTCATGGAAGGAGTAATTATCAAGGAGAAAATGAAGTAATTCTGTTAAACAATAGTAAACAAGATTTGATTATTCAACCCTATGACAAGGTAGCACAATTATTGATATTGACAGTTTTAAAAACAATTGAGAAAAAAGGAGATCCACCTCAAGTCACTACTGTTCATGGAGATAAAGGGTTTGGATCCACCAGTCAATAATGGAGCTGATGTACGGGTCCAGAGGCCAAATGGCCCTCCTGAAACAGCTGAAGTAAGAGCTACGGGGAAAAACAATACTGTTTTAATCATGAAACCTGGGCAAGAAAGATGGGAATATGTCCCTGCAACCAAGTGTTATCTGCGAGAATAACTAGATGTTATAGAATATTGTTTTATAGATCCAGCATGACTAAATCTACTTGTTAACCCAACGATCACTTTGGAAAATGCTATTATCCACATGGCTTGATGTGAAGACTGATGCATACACTGAGTGATTTCCACAGACAGAAGAGGACAATGAAACTTGTTAACATTGCTGATTTTATGTCATTGTTATCAGAACATTCATTGGGAAAATAGATTTACAGAATCGCAGAATAAACTAGGTTGAAAAAGACCTTTGAGATCATTGAGTCCAACCTGTGACCTATTACCTTATCAACTAAACCATGGCACTGAGTGCCACATCAAGTCTTTTTTTAAACACCTCCAGGGACGGTGATTCAACCACCTCTATGGGCAGCCCATTCCAATGCCGAACCACTCTTTCTGTGAAGAAAAATTTACAACACTAGGAGCAGAGATAGTAAACTCATTTAACCGCAGTAATTGTTGGGTGTGTGGAAGTCCAGGAGGATTCGAAGGCTGGCCTTGGCTGGACCAACTGGTGCAACCCAAATGGTGGGTTAGCAACTCAAACACAGTTCCTGATAAAATGGTATTCTGGACCGAGGATGGCAATCCCTGGCAACTACATTTTCCTGGAAAAGGCATTTATTTGCCTAAGTAGGAAAAAGTGGGATATATGTAGGAAAAAGTGTCTGTGAATGGATGTTGTCTCCTGGAATAGGTTGTATCCACCCACATTGTAAACTGATCAATTTTCTTTAGCTTGTCAATGAAGTAATTCTAATACCGAAATCTAAGATTCTATTATCAAAAGAATTGATAGGAAGGTTGTAGTTCATCTATAGGTCAAAGGACCAATTGAAGTACTAAGGCCTGAACAACAGGCCCTGAGCCAAAGTTGACTTCTAGATGAACCTTCCAACCAAATGTTATATGTATCCCTTCATTAACGAAGTATTATAAGCAACATGATATATGTATCTGTTCATTGGCAAAACGTGTATTTACCCTTCTGTTTTTAGAAACCAGACAAGGCCACATCTGGCCTTGTTTAGGGGTGTAGGATCAAAGACAACTCCCTTGGTTCCTCCTTGAGCCCTGGCCAGGCTTTGGGAGAAATCCAATAGGAGAATGAAATCAGATGTTCCCTCACTAGAACTAATGGTAGATTGTTTATTCAACAGTATAAAAGCTGGGCTACTCTCACAGCAAAGTCAGAAGCCTCTTTGCCTGTAGGTGGAYRCACCTGTAGGATTTCCYAGTTGCYGGGAGTGGCTCTCCAGTCCTTCGCTGTGACAGTGGCTTCCCCCAGCTGACATGCAGATCTGGATGAAGGGGTAAAGTATTAGGGTAACTGGTGATGTATTTTTTCTTAATCACTATAGGCAATGTTTTGTAGTAATGATTATGTGCATTGCTTAGCTTATCCTTTTGCAATTCTTTGCAGTTTTGCATTAAAGTAAATGATACTATTCCTTAAGTTGGTGTCTATGTCTTTGGTGCTGACYCTGCCCACCAGCAAAACAGGGCTCCCCATGCGAGCTCCCTGAGAACCCATTTGCACATACCCCATCCACTCACTGCTAGGAACAGGATGTTCTCTCTCAGTTCTGAATAGTCACTGAAACTGGCTTTTCTTTCCTCAGTTTTTCTGATTTTTATAGATTAGAAACATTTCGTGTTGTCAGCATTTCTTCTTTTTCTTTGATTATCCGTCTTTTCTTATTATTCCAAATACTGCATCATTCATCTGCCTACACCTTTTTATTTGATTAGTTGATTAGAAATACATTTATGCTAACCCCAAAGAAGCCATCATTAAAGTGAAATAGCCTTGTTTACAAAGAGATTTGCACAAGTTATCTTTATTGACTTAATTAAACAAGTGTAATTTGTGAGTAGGCCTAGGCAACAATAGCTTTGTTTCTGAATTAACAGTAGCCCTTGGTCCAGGAAGGATTTGTATATGTGTTTAAATCCATGCAGTGAATAAGCCAGTGGGATCAGTCATAGAACAAAAATCAGCAAAAGCTTGCAAATCTTGTTATGATTAATTTTTCTATCATCCTTATTGCCTTTTTCTGATTGCTTTTTCCAGCAAATAATAATAAAAAATAGTTTGTGCCTCCATAGGAAGGATCAAAATAAACTAGTTTATTCTGTGAACAGTTATAGCAATACAGTCTGTTTCTGGTTTACACTGTAAGATGCACTATGCTTATTAAGCATATGTTTATATAGATTAGTCTCAATGAGATTTACCCCAGTTTTCTATGCCATCTGTGCAAGATTGGTAGCCGAGTTGGAAGTGATCTCTGGATGTATTGTTTGTACTAGTTGAAGAAGTGTTTAGAACACCTTGAGGTAGAAGTTTTCTTTCTATTGTTGTTGGTCTAGCAGACCTTTACGTAGAGATTTTGGCCTTTCTCCTTGTGTTTTCAAAAACTAGTGATTTATGACAATATCAATTTAAAAGGTATGATTAAAAGTAATATTTTTAAAATATATATATTCTGATGGACAGAATAAATCAAGCAAGAATTCAAAGAACCTGAAAAATCCTTTCTAGCTTAGTTTTATTTAGAGATATAAAACATATTACTGTTATGCAGGTGAGAATCACCAAATAAGTGTTGTCATAATAAAAAATTAGGCCTCAAAAATATACTGTGACTTTATCACTACAAAATTGTCATGTTGTTTATTTCAGCTCTTGGCATTTATCATGCTGAGCAACTAATGCAAAAAAATCTCTATCCCTCTAACAACACTTGAAACCAACTGATAGCTTTTTCTGTGTAATCCCCACACCAAGTTCTTTGACTGGGGTGACAGAAGAATGAGCTCTTTGCTCTGGACAGCCCTGGTGTGTTTCTGTGACAGCCATCATATTTACAAAGGATGTTGGGGAGAATGCAAGGAGTTATCCCTGCCTCTGCTGTTTGGTCTAAGAGTCAGCTGTTTTTGTCCTCTCCCAGGTCAGGATCAAGCTGGTGCAAGATGCTGATGCTGGGCATGTCCTCTCCCAGCACAGCAAAATCTACTCTGCCAAATGAAGTTTTGCCCTGTTTTACACTTAGGAAGTGTTATGAATAGATGTGAGGGGTTAGAAAAATCCCTGCTTTTTGCCCAGGCCTCTGGCAGCAGGCCAGCTTTATAGGGATGGCCAGCACCCCAAAACCCACTCTCATTCACAAGTTCTTTAATAATGGCTGATTCGGTCTATTATAGAATGAATTATCTATTTAATAGACACAAAACTAACAGACATATGACTTAAACCAGACTATATACTGTTGAGCTTTTGATGGGATACCCTTCCTTCTCGGACCAAGGTAAAAGAGAGCAGAGGAGGCTGCTGTTCTGCTAAGTTCTTTATTTCATAGTCTCATAGCTTCTTGAAGGCAGAGTTCAAGGGGGTTTACATGATAAAGCCAAGCAGCAACAGCAGCAGCAGCAAACAGCAGGCAGAAAAGAGCTGCTTCTTCTAATTTCTTCTAATTAATTTTTTTTTCTTACAGAAGTGTGGATTATATTTGTTAATTGACCAATAAGATTAACACACGATTCTAGTTTTTCTTTTCTTAACCTATCCTGGTCTAATTCTAACAATCATAAGTCTTACACAAGTATTACATAGGTATTACACAGATTTGCGTATATGGTTTCTATCAGCTCTTATTGTTTATGTGAACACTATATCTAAAAAATGTGAACAGTATCGTTCTATCTATATTTTGTCTAAAGTAAAAAATTCTGTGAAAGGGTAACACTGCTGCAGCAAGAACTGTGTTTAAGGTCTCTGCTGCAGCTTTTTAATGTTTAAGGCACTTAGCATGTATTTCTACTAAAAGTTAAAGAATCTATATTTCTCTTTCACTTTGGTATGACTTCATGTATCTCAGCTTGTCCAAAAGTTTTAATTCAACTCCTGTGCTTTGGCTTTCATCTGGGCCTGAGTCCAGAGAAGCTTTCACTCCAACAATATACTACACAGGAATAACACAAAAGAAACTATTAATAGCTAAATATACAGTGCATGATAGGGTACCATTTTAATACATCTAGCGAAGAAATAGTATAGATTAGGATTCAATGTATCTTACCATCCAGCTGTTGACGGGGCACACATGGAAATCCTTTCCCTCAGTTTCCGGAAAAATAACCACGAAGATGCGTCCAGGCTTCAGGGATAAGTTGTCTTGCACATTCCCAGGGAGTGCGTTAGAGACTTCTACCTCTGTGATAATCTGTATTACTTTTATAGTGTAAAGCAGGCCTTTTGGTCACCTATGTTTGTTTCCTTTTATCTCTTCCCACATCTGCTCTCCATACCAAGGTGTTTATTCTTGGTTAGGCTGCAGACCTTTTGGCGCCAGGAGATGGTCCCTTGCTGGGCCTTCGGCCCACCTAGGTTATCTCTCCCATCTGCACCGGCCATCTGTGGTGGGGAGAAGGGGGTATGCCCTGCCACAGGAAGCACCTTTCTGGTAACACAGACCAGCTTCTCAGCAATATGTGGAAGGACATTGTCCTGATGCTATGTCCAGGCTGCAGTCTTTAAGGCATTGAGAGGTTAAAAACCAACATTTTACCAGTCTTTGAATTTATGAATAAGATGGACCATTACAACTATCTACTCCATGTTATTAATTTCAAAGGCCAAATAATTTCCCCCACAGAATCCTTTTTACAAGCCTGTAACACCTTTGCAGCTCTGAGCTGTTGCATATCAGCCATGGAAAAGGCAGCTCGACTCCAATTACAAACCTGCGGTGGGAGGGATCTGCCAACTGCCTGGTAAGTGAGTGTGGTGAAAATGAGAGCTTTTTGCTTTTATCTGTAAGGGATCGGTTTAGCTTCAACTTCATGCCATTAGATCTCATTATACCTTTTTGTAGGTTTTGTTTTGCTAGACTGATATGCAATAAAGATGTCRAGGGGAAGACATAAGTATTTTGCACCTGGGAGCAAGTTGCACCTCAGTGTTTTTCTTAAATTAACAAACTAATCTGAGTTTCTTTGATCGTTCCCTGCAAGCAGGGTTTCTAAATGTCTACATTTATCCTACATCCTCTTTACCTTTACAATTTCCTTTCTGAAGTATGGACACTGAAACCATGAACAGTCCTTCAATGCATTTACAGTGTTATAACACTTTTCTGCCTTTATTCAGTTGTCCTGTTTATGCATTCACAGGCCYCATTTCCTTTCTTGGCTATGTAAAACTGTAAATAGATACTCAGTGACCTGTAAATCCTTTTTAAAGCCACTGCTTTCCAAAATTCAGTCCCCACTCTTCAAGTTGAGATGAGCAGCCTTGATTCCTTGAGACAGCTGTCTTAGAACCACCAATCTGAGTGACTACATTTACTGCATTACACAGATCAGTCTATAAAAGTAATTTGTTAATATTTATGCAACATGCCAGTAGGAAAAGACTCCCAGCCACAGGCAAGGACAGCTGCTGATTTTTCAGACCTCAGCACTTACAGGTGAAGAAAGATCAGACAATGAGATCTAAAATGCTTTAGGGTAGTATTGTTAGTGAAAATGGAAATGGACAGGTATGTTTTCTGATAGATATGGCTAAACAAAACCTGAAACTGCAGTTTAGCCAAGTTAGGTTCTTTATGCAAGTTTGGCATGACTGCAGGCAAACAGTTTACAGATCATATAATTTTAAGCAACAGAGATGAGGAAATCACAGCACATAGGCTGCTAAAGTCAGATTTGGAACTTAATCAGCCTCTTGTATCACAGCAAGGAAGACAGCAAGAACAAGCTACAAAAGATGTAAGAGATAAAGAACACTGCCCCACCTGGTTTTAACAGATGGTAATAGAATACATACTTTTGGTTACATCTTACATTGTAACCTAAGACATTATCCACCCCTTATTCTATTACCATCTGCATCATACCCAAATCAATACCCTCTTTAAACTCTACTATACACAATGACACCTTGCACACAGTTCTCACTTAAGATTAGGTCTCCTTGTGGTACACAACGGGAATCCCCATCTTTCTGCATTACCCACCAAGTGTAACCAGGTCCTTGAGCAAAAACAATCCCATGGATGGGTTTGCCTTTGCCTGAGGTGGGACTAATCCAAACAGTCTTTCCTAAAATACCTTTCATGTGTACCACAGGGACTCTATCTCCATCCACTGTGTGCAAGGTTTCGGACTGGGCAGGACCAGCTGGGTTGAGGAGGACCTCGGGTATTGACCATCTAGGTGGCCTTTGCTAAGTTCACTTCCCAATTTTTGAAGGTCCCCCCGCCAAGTGCCTTCGGGGTGGTCTTTAGTAGTCCGTTTCACTGTTCAACTTTCCCGGCAGCTGGTGCATGATAGGGGATATGATAGATCCATTCGATACCATGTTCTCTGGCCCAGGTGTTTATAAGGTTATTCTTGAAATGCTTCCCATTGTCCTACTCGATTCTCTCAGAGGTGCCATGTCTCCACAGGACTTGCTTTTCCAGGCCCAAGATGGTGTTCCGGGCAGTAGTGTGAGGCACAGGGTAGGTCTCCAACCATCCAGTGGTGGCTTCTACCATGGTCAGCACATAGCGCTTGCCTTGGCGGGTTTGGGGAAGGATGATGTAGTCAATTTGCCAGGCTTCCCCATACCTATACTTCGACCATCGTCCACCATACCACAGAGGCTTCACCCGCTTGGCCTGCTTGATTGCAGCGCAGGTCTCACAGTCATGGATGACCTGTGAGATGCTGTCCATAGTTAGGTCCACCCCTCAGTCAGGAGCCCATCAGTATGTTGCATCTCATCCCTGATGACCAGAGGCATCATGGGCCCAATGAGCTAGAAATAATTCTCCCTTGTGCTGCCAGTCCAGATCCACCTGTGATACTTCACCTTGGCAGCTCAATCTACCTGCTCATTGTTGCGATGCTCTTCGTTAGCCTGACTCTTGGGTACGTGTGCATCCACGCGTCGAACCTTCATGGTCAGCCTCTCTACTCGAGCAGCGATGTCCTGCCAAATCTCAGCGGCCCAGATGGGTTTCCCTCTGCGCTGCCAGTTGGCCTTTCTCCAGCGATCCAGCCATCCCCACAGAGCATTAGCTACCATCCACGAGTCAGTGTAGAGATAGAGCCTCAGCCACTTCTCTCGTTCAGCAATATCCAAAGCCAGCTGGGCGGCTTTAAGCTCTGTGACCTGAACCAATCCACCTTGTCCCTCAGTAGCTTGTGCAACGCATCGTGTGGGGCTCCATACTGCAGCTTTCCATTTCCGGTTAGCGCCTACAATTCAGCAGGAGCCATCAGTGAAGAAGGCATATCGTCTTTCGCTCTCCAGTAGCTTGTTATATGGTGGGACTTCCTTGGCACGTCACTTGCTCCTCCTCTCCTGTTGAGCTTTTGATGGGATACCCTTCCTTTTCGGACAAGGGTGAAAGAGCAGAGGAGGCTGCTGTCCTGCTGAAGTTCTTTCTTTCATAGTCTCATAGTTTTCTGAAGGCAAAGTTTGAAGGGGTTACATGATAAGGCCAAGCAGTAACAGCAGCAGGAGCAGCAGGCAAACAGCAAGTAGAAAACAGCTTCTTCTTATTTTCTAAATTTACAGAAGTGTGGATTATATTTGTTAATTGACCAATAAAATTAACACACTGTGCTGGTTTGGCCAAATTTGGAGGAAAATATCCTCTGATAGAAGGCAGGTTACAACCACCCCTCCCCCACCAGGTTTGGGAAAAAAAGAAATTTTCCTCGGAGGAAAGTGAAAGAGATAAAAAACGATTTATTTAACAACACACAGGGAAAAGGATAATAATGCTAAATAATGAAACCTCTTGCTATGGAGAGAAACCTAGGAAGATTTGCAGAGTCCTTCTGTAGGTGTGGTCTCTCTCCTCCTCGGAGCTGGGTCGGCATGGGCCCACCTCCGAGACCTCGGTGGAAAATTCTCCCGATCTGTTCTGATGTTGAAACAGCCCAGAAGAGAAGAAGGATGACACTTTTCCGTGCCTTAATTATGCCTCTCCAGATGGGGGAGATTTTCCAGAGTCCTTTTTAGAAATCCAGAAGACGAACGGGACTTTTCCACGCCTCTTGCTTTCAGATAGTTGTTTATTAAAGCTTATCAGAGAAGCCGAGCCACTGACATGACTCACAGCAGAGAATGCAAGAGAAAAGGTGAATTATCAAGATTACACAGCCTTTTAAAGGCAAATCACCCAATGAAAACCCAAAACGAAAGACACCTTTACTTTTCCACCAATGTTCAACAAATCTCCCTGTCACGTAGAAGGAACTGCGGAATTTTTCACCCAATCCTCTCAATCCACTTTTGCCGCGGAACATAGAGTAATAGAAGAAGAAGAAGGAGGTCTGGAGAACAACAACAATCCTCCATTTTGAAGTTTTTGCTTTTTATCTATTTACCACATTAACAAACCCAACACCTCTAAATTTTCACCCTGTGACAATCTTACATAATGTTCTATCACCTAGTTCACACCAGTGTAGATTCTGCTTCTTCCCAGAGGGTAGGCAATTTTCTCCATGGACGAAGGTCAAAGACAGTGTTGCTCAGGGGGGTAGAACTCTTCAAAACAGGCAGAGAAATGTTCCCTGCACTCTGGATTCCCACAAAGGGAAAAACCAAAGTCCCAGGAAAACAAAGTTCAACTCTCCGTCTCCCTCGGGAGAAAAAAGAAGCCGAAAGCTGGCTGAAAAGCACGAAAGGTGCTTCCACCCGCTCTTGCTGCTGCAGCAGGGGAGTGTGTGTCCTTGAACAACTGTTTTGAAAAGTTTGCTGAGTTTTTTTTTTCCTCTCTCCCCTCTCAGGCTCAGTTGAAAGGCACAGAAAGGCACAAAGTTAATTTCTGGGCATGGAGCAGCGATAGAGGGTACACATCATAAAGTCACCTCAAGACACATACGATTCTAGTTTTTCTTTTTTTAACCTATCCTAGTCTAATTCTAATAGTCGTAAATCTTACACAAGTATTACATAGGTATTACACAGATTTGCATATTTAGTTTCTATCAGCTCTTATTGTTTATGTGAACACTATCTAAAAAATGTGAACAGTATAGTTCTATCTCTGTTTTGTCTAAAGTAAAGAAATTCTGTGAGAAGGTAACACTGCTGCAGCTTTTTAATGTTTAAAGCACTTAGCATATATTTCTACTAAAAGTTAGAAAATCTATATTTCTATTTCACTTTGGTGTGGCTTCATGTATCTCAGCTTCTCCAAAGGTTTTAATTCAACTCCTATGCTTTGG
This sequence comes from Parotia lawesii, assembly GCA_003713295.1. Taxonomy (NCBI): domain Eukaryota; kingdom Metazoa; phylum Chordata; class Aves; order Passeriformes; family Paradisaeidae; genus Parotia; species Parotia lawesii. The sequence goes on from RAHM01001205.1 coordinate 14,475, forward strand.
CTTTCCTCTGGGCCTGGGTCCAGAGGAGCTTTCACTCCAACACTCTTCTTCAGAGGATAATCCAAAAGCCTCACCTTCAGGCCAGTTTGATATAATTTCCAGAATCCCAGGGCGATTAGGATGTCCTATCCAGGCTTACTGTGTGATCAGAGCAATCCATTTGCTCCACGTGGTGTCAGTGGCATGATGCATGGAAGGAACCTTTCCCTTGAACATCCAACCCAGCACTGGTAGTGGGGGGGGCAGAAGCAGCTGCGCTTCAGTGCCAATTACCTCTGAGGCAGCTTGAACCCCTTCATAAGCTGCGAGAATCTCTTTCTTGGTTGGGGTATTGCTGGCCTCAGACCCTTTGTGTCCCCGACTCCAGAACCCGAGCGGTCGTCCTCGAGTCTCTCCAGGTCCCTTCTGCCACAGGCTCTAGGAAGGACCATTCTCCCCAGCTGCAGTGTAGAGCACATTCTTCACATCCTGCCCTGTTCTGACTGGCCCAAGGGCTACTGCATGGGCAATCTCCTGCTTAATTTGTTGGAACGGTTGTTGATGTTTGGGGCCCCACTGGAAATCATTTCTCTTTTGTGTCATGAGATAAAGAGGGCTTACAATCGTGCTGTACTCTGGGATATACATCCTCCAAAAGCCCACAGCTCTTAGAAAAGCCAGGGTTTCCTTCTTGTTAGTAGGTGGGGACATAGCGGTGATTTTGCTGATTACCTCTGTTGGGATTTGGTGATGTCCATCTTGCCACTTGAGTCCTAGAAACTGAATTTCTTGAGCAGGTCCCTTAATCTGTCGCTGTTGAGATGGACACGACACACACGAACCCCACAACAACTTCAGACAAAAAGCTTATCTTTAATACCACACAGCGTCTTTTATAGTTTCTTAGCTGTTTACATAGTTTTAAAGCACAACAAGCTTAATTCAACCAATCATCACATATCACTGGATGAACACATGATAATCACGCAGCATGTTTTTCTACCTCTAATTCAGCTATGCCTCTTTCCCATGGTCCTTCTCTAGCAGAAGTAGCAGGCCTGAGCCATGATTTTACAAAGGCGACAGGGCCTTCATTTTATAAGGTTTTACCTGTATGCAGCATCTCCCCATTTTTTGTCTTTTAAGCAAAGGGCTCATGCATTCTAATTTTGAAACAGTCTGCACCTGTAAAGCCATCATCTTATTAAGACTGTTAGTGGTCATTTGCAGGTCACAGGATAAGATACATGGAATACAGATCACAATCAACAAAACCCACTGAGAACAACCATGCCACCAACAAAGAGACCCATAGCATAGGAAAACAAAAATAGTGTCCAATGTTCCTAGAGAGAGAGCTGCTGCTTCTTCTGCACTTGGCAGTAAATGGCTACTGTTCCAAAGCTCATATGGCTGGAGCTCAGGGGCCACGCTGCCCAGACAGGAGGGAGCCCACCAGCCGGAAACACGGACCCCAACACTGCCGAATGTCTCTCTGGAAGCATGGAACAGGGAACAACTGAAGAAGGTCAGCAGGAACACAATAACATGATGGCAGATGCAGTAGGACACAAGGCAGTTGGCAGGCTGCCTCCGCAAGCCTTCAGGTCAGCCATGTTCCTGGCAGTCCTACTCTTGTTCCTGCCTTGGCCACGAGGGCTGGATGGTGACTGGGTCATTTTTCCTCTCGCTCAGTCTCATTTTCTCAGAGGCGATTGATGTTTGTCAGGTCAGGCAGGTATCCACGCTGGACCTGTTGGCAGTAAAACACATACGTACCTTCTCCCCTAGGTTAGTAGATCAGCTAGGCCTTGCCATTGCACACCTAATTCTGGATCCTTACATAAAACCTTTTAGAAATTGGTCTCACACATGCAAATCTTCAGACCGGTATCGCTCTGCTGGGGATCAGAATTGATGATCTGCCTGCAAAAACTTTAGTGTAAATATTGCATTATCTAAACATTCCTGAGGAGCCATATTCCCCCTTTTTTGTTTTCGTGATAACAACCGCGTCTCTCACCATGAATGTGAAGGCAACAGAAAAGCAAGAAAATACATGTAGTGAGACAGTAAACCCACGCCCAGCAAAAATAAGCGAGGCAATACCCATAATCATTAGCACACGAGAGAGCAGATAGTGACTCAGAGCAATACACCCTCAATTGCCTAAATACTGTACCATCACCCAGAGCCTGCAGTAGCTGGCGAGCCCTGGTTCACAATGAGGACCTGAAGAACCTTCCCGGGCAAGGCCTCCAAGTTTACCTCGAAAGGGGGTCCAGATTTTATAAGTCCAAATCAGCAAGTCAAAGTGACTCAATTACATTTTTAGTGCAGAAACACCTGGGGCTGTAGGCATACCTCTGACCAGCTAGGGCCAGAGCTTGGCCAGAGCCAAGGCCTTAACAGGAAGGGTTTCCCTAACATATCCTACAAACAAGCTTCTATTAATTGCAGTTGGAAAAGTGTCCTAAAAAGATACATGTCTTGCAGATAGCTACGCAACAGTATGTGAAAGTTTGTAAAGCAGTCGACTTTGTCATTTTACCTTAGCTAAGTAGTCAATGGTACCATAAACAAACTGCAAACAACCAAAGAAATGCATATCTGTAACATCAAATAATATCTTCTGGATAATGCCCTTTATAAAAAGTGAATTCACGCTATGACATTGTGCTGGTTTGGCCAAAATCTAGCAATATATCCTCTGAGAGAAAACCAGGATTCAACCACCCTTCCCCCCACAGGATTCGGGGAAAAAAAATTTTCCTCGAAGGAAAGTGAATGAGATAAGAACTATTTATTTAACTAACACACAGGAAAAGGATAATAATGCTAAATAATGAAATGAAATCTC
>RAHM01000122.1:0-94845 GCA_003713295.1 Parotia lawesii
ATATATTGCTAGATTTTCGGCCAAACCGGCACAACCAGCTTGACTGGAAGGTTCCAAGTTTAATTTTCTAAGATATTAATTCCATGTTTTCTTTATTTTTAGTTATGTTTATTTGGGGTTTATGTAGAAATTTTTCTTGATTGACGTGATAAACTCAGAATATATATTTTTAGGATTTCCATCCAAAACTTTTAAAAGAAGGAAGGAAGAAAGAAATATAGAAATAAGAAAAATCATGGAAATGGAGTGGAAAGACAGAAAGAAGGACAGTATATCTAATGGTGCTGCTGTTTGGAAGTACATCTATGACACTTACTGTGGAAGCAATTATTGGGTATGTTACATGTTATAAAGTCATGTTAAACACTATGTTCTACAGTAAGTTTAATTTCTGAAGTACTTTGTCTTATCTGACATTGGTGAGAAGGCTGGAAGTTTGTTTTCAAGTCATGTTCTGAAGTTTTCAGATTGATGATGGAGCACAAAGCACAGAAGATTTTGATTTCTTCTGGACCTGTTTGTTGTGTCTGTGCGTGTTTCCCTGAAAAAAATCAAGCAGCCCCTCCCCCGAACACATTAGCATAGTAATTGAAAAAAATTTTAATTTTCTTCATGTTTTTCTCCTCTTACAGTCACTCACATTCAGGAACTCCCCAAGCCCTCCTAGTCAAATCTCTGTGAAAACCTAGACTAAGAAAAAAAAATTGCTTAGAAATTAATTGCATGTACAAGAAAGCAATGGAATATGCCTGACAAATTTTACGTTTAATTTCTTTTATACATGTACTATTTTTCTCTTTACCCTTCTGTTTCCTCTCCGATAAGAAATTACACATTGCCACCACTCTATCTGCAAGGTCAAGAGAGCAGTAGCAGACCAGTGACAGGCTGAAGGTTTGAACAACTAAAATTTAGCTGTGACCTTCATGGAAACGCTGAGTCTCCTCCCAAGGCATGGAGAGAAGCAATAATGAGGTACAGGTTAGGGTAGTGAATTATTTTATGAAGCCCATGAAATTTAGCTTAAGGTTTCAGGGCAACAGGTTTGCCAGGGGAGGAGATTCAAAAACATAAAAGCATATAATAATCAAATATGCTGCTCAAATAACTTGTCCCGTGCACACAACCCTTTGTAAAATATGTTGTATTTGTGGACACACAGGAGCAACATTTTTGAAAGTTATTTGCAGATGTTTTCAGATGGCCTGAAAAATTTAGTTACTGTTTTGTTCCTAATAAGTAATAGCCAGTGCCTGCACAGATCATTAGGTAACACAGCTAAAACATGACAGATTCTGAAGCCAAGGTCACAGAAAGGAACAGTATTCACACTTGGGGACTTTGAGGTCTTTGTTTCCTTGCCCCAACAGTTCAGCAATCACAGGCAGGGGGCAATAAACAGCAGGAGGTTCTGGCTCATCTCGATGGATTGATGTTCTGCCATCACAGGGTCTTAATTAACATGGCTAAACCACTCAGATGCTGTCAGTCTTACTGCCAACTGTTCAGTGTTCAAGATATTATTGAAGCAATTCTAGTGCAAGTGTAAAGTTAAAGATTAAAGTCCTTTTAGCAAACATTGTTGCTGTGTGTATTGGATGTTCATGTCCAGATTTTGACTGTGGGGAAGGTGCAGTGCTCTCTCTGAGAGGCCAGGAGCTGCCCTATGTGAGGTGCAGCTCCAACAGGACAGGGCTGAGCCCAGCAGCCACGCTGGTGGTTCATCTAATGATAACACATTTAAGAAAGGCCCAAAACACCAGAGAGCAGAGAAGAAATGAAGTGTTAGACAGAACAGTAAAAACACCAAGGTCAGGGGAGAAGGGAAAGGTGGTGTCCAGGCACCAGAGTAGAGGTGGCCCTGTGGAAGCAGGTGGATACATAAGGAACTGCATCTGGTGAAGACCCCACTCTGGAGCAACTTTATCCTGAAGGACAGGGGAAGGACTCACATTGCAACAGGAAAAAGTGTGAAGATGAAGGAGCAGAAGAGAGGAACAGTTATGAACTGACCGTACCCCCATGCCCTCTGTACTTCTTGAGCTACAGGAAGGATACAGATGAGTCATGAGTGAAAAAGTGACATGAAGGCTAATAGAAAAGTGGAGGCAGGGGTAAGGTGTTCTTTTAATTTGTCTCTATTTTTCACCATACATGTCTATTTTAATTGACAATTAATGACATTAACTCCCCTAAATCAAGTCTGTTTTGCCAAGGATAGTAATTTGTTGCTAATCTCCCTGCCTTTATTTTGAAACTCATGATCTTTTAAATCTTATTTTCTCCCCTTGTCCTCTTGAGAAGGATGAGTGAGAGAGCACCTGGGTGGGCATTTGGTAGCTGATGCACCTTGTAAAGCAAGACTTAGAAAAGTTCTGACAAATATGATAAATATATCATTGAAAGCTAAATACTCATCACAAAATTTTCAGGCTTCACATTAAATGTTCCACATTTGCAAAACTCCAGGGAGGAGTGGAAACACATTTTTACATGAAATTATCTGTATTCTGTTGAAGTTAAGTTATTAATTATTTGTAGATGGCCTAGAAGAGGCAGCAGGATTCTTTATTCTGATGGGGATTCAGGTTTTTTATCCCAACCCTATTGTTCAGTGTCTCTAATTGTGACTTTGACTCTTTTCAGATTAGTGATTGGGTATCTCAAAGATTTTTGTTCTTAGTTTTGTGATGAACTTTTCTCTAGGCATGGGACACATCACATTACTGAGGGCCATGAAACATATGATGTCTTTAAAAATGGATTTTCATTGCAAAACTCATATCCCTCTACACTAGTAAGAACTAGCAATACAAGTATCTAAAAAATGAGACGTGAAAACTCAATAATAGAAATTGCTTTCATTGTCATTTGAGTTTATTCAACCCTTCCCATAATGCCTTTCTCTGTTTTTTACCACAAAGTAGAGAAGCTCAGAGCTACAGCAATATCCCTGAGCTTCTACCAATATGTTGTTTGCAAGTAACAGCTTCCATTTCCAGTCCCCAGCATTTTTTCCTATGCCATGAATCTGAAAACAGACAATGGAAACCAGTTGTTCCTGTAGAGCTACAGATGACTTTGTACATGCGAACAACATTTGCTGTGGAACAGCATTTTCGTTCTTCACGATACATATCCATCCCATATTCCCTAAATATTCTCTAAATTTGGGTTCCTCCCACTCGATTTCATCATTTCTGTTAAAGGGGCTTTGTCATTGTTTTCAAATTTGGCTAAATATATATATAGTATAGTGGGCATTTACAAAATGCTCAAGTGAAAAAAAAGTGTTGGGTTATTGTACATATATATATATATATATATAAAATATATATTGCATCCTGTCTTTAATTAGCTATTCCATTAAGAAAAATGTTGATGCATGTGTGCCTTCATATAACACATTTATAGAAATGTGTGTAAAGAAAAATGTCCAGAACAGTCAGATTTCTGTCTACTAGACTGATCTTTCAATATGAACTGTTCTTTCTTTGTGGAATACACTGCTCCTATCAATAGTTTTTATAGATTAATTTCATTTGCAAGGTTTTTCTAAAATATTTTCCTTGTGGAATAGCTATCTCAATAGAAAGTATCTCAATTTCTCATATTATTACTCTACATCCTAAATTTTCTAGTGTTGCAAAACACACAGCAGCATATATTGATCAGGAATAGAGTTTCTGTTTTACAGTATTTTGTATTTTTTTATATTTGAATGTATTCCCAAGTCACTCAAATCTCTTTCACTGTACCTAATTGTTGCACTAATATTTTCATCACACTAATATGTTGCTACAAAAAAAAATTGTTATCAAATACCAAGTTCTTTTTACTACAGTGGTCCTCTATAGCAAAATCTGTTTTAAATGGAAGAGAAATAATAGATTTAAAACAGAAAAAATAAAAAGAATTTTCTTATACCTACAGAAAAAATTTTGTAAATGTCATRTATCACTTTCAGAAGTGATTGGATTAGCCTCAGTTTGGTCTTTTAGCTCTGGAGCTGAAATATCCTTTAAATGAACTTCGATTGATGAAATTTAACTTGGTCTATGTTTTGGTAATACAGGAATAAGACAGTACTGCTGATAAAAAGAAGAAAGCAGGAAGTTGTTCAGCTGTATCTCTTCTAAGTAATTTTTAAAAGATAAGATACAAGCACCTGTACAGTCTGTAAAGTGCAAACTTTATTAGTTAATTTGGTTTAAATTACTGAAAAGTTTGATATTTCCCAAGGGCTTGTCCCTCTGCATAAATTAAATACAGCAAATCATCTAGTTAAGGAATATACTTCAGAGCCTGGTTTGGACAGTATTGGTATTAAAAAAAAGTTGAGGACTAAAAGCTTATTCAGCATGCAGTCACATTTCTATACCATACACCTCTGCAAAGTCTTATAAAATTCTATTACAAGGCTATCAAATTTAATCAGCTAGTCAGTTTTTAGCCAAAGTCTTGCACATCTTAAACCTGTCATACTAATACAAAACAGGCACCAGCTGTTTTCCATTCTTATTTTTAAATAAGATTTTTAAAATCTCATTTTGATCACATAAATAAGTAAAGCAAAAGATTGCCTTAAGCCAGGCTGGTTTTCTTGCTTGTCATAAAAGCAACCATTTCCCTACAATCTTTCTCTTCTTCACAGCTCTGTCATTGCAATACACTGAGACTACACGACATGTGGAGAGGTGCACATGGCTTAGTGCTTCAGTGGAGGGATACAGGCTCTTTAGAAGGAAGGGCTTGGGAAGGTGTGAAGCGGGATTTGCCCCTTATGTGAAACAGCTGCATTACATGAAGGTCTGCCTCTATGATTTGTCCAGGAATTGGTCAAGAACTTATGGGTAAAGACTTGTAGGCAGCCCAGCACAGGTGCTTTTTTAGTCAGAATCCAATATAGACCTCCTGATCAGGAAGCAGATATGGCCTCACATTCACAGGCCCTGTTATGGGGAACTTCAAACACTGTAACAAATGATAGATGACTCAGCAGGACTCAGGCAATTTGGAAGACTTTTATGATGTATCGAAGACAACTTCCTGGTCCAGGTAACTGAAGGACCAGCAAAGAAAGATGCTCTGCTGGATCTGATACTTGCGAAAAAGAAAGAACGATTCAAGGATGTGAAAGTCAGGGTAGCCCTTGGCTACAGTAGCCAGGAGATAGTGTTCTGAATCCTAAGATGAGATTGTTTAAGCTTAGTCCTTGGGAATGCGATGGAGAAAACCCACCTGGAATCTAATTCCAAAAACATGAAGGACAAGAAGATGATGAAGGATAGTCAGTATGGATATAAGAAGGAAAAATCATACTTCAACAACCTCAGTGAGGTGATGCTTTGATAGRGTAGAGCAGTTCATGCTATTCATCCTCAACTTAGCAAAGCTTTCATCATGATTTCTAATAAAATTCTAATAGAGAAACTTACAAAGATAAGGACACAGTGAGGTGAATTGAAAACCCACTGAACAGCCACGTCTGGAGAGTTAAAATGAGCAGTGAAGGGTTCAATTGGAGTCCTGTTACTGGTGCATAGCCCAGGGGTCAATACTGGAACCAGTACTGTTGAAACTTTTCATTACGACCTGGAGGAGGAGATGGAGTGCACCCTCATCAGTTTCAAAAATACAGAACTGAGGGAACTGGCTGGTACCAGGTTGTTGTGCGGCCATATAGAGCAGCAACCTGCTCGTTGGGTTTGACAAACAGAGATGAATCACATAAAGTTCAGCAAGGGGAAATGCAAAGTTCTGCACATGAGGAGAAATAACCACAGTAACCAGTACACACTGAATTGATTAACGGCCACTGGTTGGAGAACTTTTGGGATAGCCCCTTTTAGGTGACARTGCTAAAACATTCACCACTAATGTGTCTTAACTGCCTCACTCTCCTGTTTTCCTTGGCTCTAAGGTAGCAAAGGTCTTTCAGGCATCGTGTTCACTGGTGCAACATAAGTCCAAAAAACTGTGTGGTATAGATATTGCCACATCCAAAATTGTTCATGCCAAACTTAATAGATACACTAGGCAAAGATATCAGATCATCCCAACATCGCTATGCAAACCATGTAAGAAATTAGACGGGAAACTGACTTTATTCTGTTTAGATCAGTGTTTTASTCACTGATGCCTAATTGCAATGTATATTTTTAACAAAACGCCAGAAGCAAAATTGGAATTCATAACAGTTCTCCACATACTTAGTCAGGAGGAGAGGAGAAGCAACCAGCTGCAGAGTTCCTGGAGGTAGAAGAACGTATGGAACACCTTTCTTCCTCCTTTCTGTATCGTATAAGGCTGTGTCTTCTAAGGTTGCTACTTAAGACATCTTTCCGAAGCGCTATATTAGCAAAAACATGTAGGAAGTTAGTGACAGTGAGAGATGACAACAAAGGGTATTAAGCTTGGAGGCAGGCTGCAGAGCTGAGTTCAGAAGTGTAGGAAGCATTTTTTTTAAGCAATACCATTCTAATAGCTGATTTGATTGAACCTGATCAAATTACATCCCATGTGCCAGTGCATATGTGTGAAGAATGCAATCTTTAGCTAATTATTCAAGGAAGTCCATACTAAAGCAGTCAGGCCACCAAAGGAGAAAGCCTGGGCTGGAAAAGRCAATCAGTTTCAGCAGCTGTGCAAGACAAGCAGACATTCATTTTTATTTCAGAAATTTTAAATGATGAGCTGCTCAAGGATGCAGAGAGGGAACAAACAAGCTAAGAAGAAAAGAAGGAAGAAGGAAGGAAAAAAAGTCAGTGTACTAGAACAGTGAAATTGGTAAATATGTACTGTTGTCTGCTAGGCACTGAAACCTAGGAAACGTAGAAAATAAACTTATACAACAGCTGTGCCTAATATTAGCATTTCTGCTGCTATCCAGATTAAATTTAAAACTCCATGTTATCACATACTAAAGCATTTCCACCCCTACTTTAAAAATATGTAAATCTGAAGGTGATGTCTCATATCATGCAATAATGTGTGGTCTGGAGGCAGAGAAGATGAAATTGAAATGTTTTGTGTTCTCAAAATGAATTTTAAATGAAACCTGAATACTGTGTGAGTCAGCCACAAAAAGAATTTGCTCTTATATCTGTCAGTTCAGTTGGTCCTATTTTTCAGCCAAGCAAAAGTATTCCCAGAGCACCTATTTTAAAACAAGTATCCAATTTTTTACTTAAAAGGAATGCTTAATGACTGTTTTAGATATCTCTGCTCCTTTAAAATCATACAGCACTAGTTACCACAGCTCTAGGGAGCAAACACTTACTAGCTGATAACATCTCTTGAGCCAGTAGTGGTTTGGGAAAAAGCATTTTCATACCCAAGCAAGCTGTGGCAATCACATATTTATGTTACTATTATTTGAGGTTCCCAGTCTAATTTCAGCTTCCATGAAATATTTCTTAGAGATATGTGGAACTGAAGAATTCCTATTTTTGTCAAAATAATTTCTTTTAACATACTTAGAGATGATTCTTGATTATTTAATATTGAGTTTTATCTCCTGTGGTATGCTCACTTGGTAACCAGATGCAGTAAGAACACATTTCTTCTGTGAGAAGCATAATTCTATCAAGGAGATAGTGTAAAACATCCCACATCATGCTGTCACTTTAGATTCACATGGGAAAAAAACCTGACTATGACATGAAAATTCTTTGGGAGGTGTTAAGGGTTTCAAAGACAATGCTAGTACCTAAAAGCAGACTATGGCCTGGTCTAATCCAGTTCCTATTTTTCTTTCTTTTCTCTGACAGAGCAGTGGTCCAAAATCTTTCTAAGATCACTTTTACACCAGCTTTGGTCAGTATCCTGGTTCAACCAAAGTACACAACAATAACATAACTCCAAATTTAAGGCATTTCCAGAAGTGGAAGAAGGTCATGATTTAAAACCATTTTCTCTTGAACTTAAAACAAGGCTTCAGAATAGGGTTACCCTATGTTTCATGTTGGGCCCTAAGACCCCAGTTGCAGTTTGATTCTGTTAATGTCTGTGGGGTGACCACTTAACACATTCCAGGATTTATGTCTTCTGCCAGAAAATTATGTCTTCTTGACATTCCTCAAGCACTGATTATTCAGTGTACCATATAGGGAGATAGTGGATAAATAATTTAAGAATTGGAAGATTTTTTTCAGCCTCTATCATTCAWATTTGCCCCATCTAATAGAAAGTCTTAGGTTTTTTTTCAATAGAAGACTGAGACTGTCAGACCAATATTGGTGAGAATTTTAATGTGGTCTTAGTTATTGTGGTTTTTTCCTAAATTGTATTCCAGTAAGGAATGGGTGGGGAATGGGAGCTAAATTTTGACCTTTTCTTCCATAACTCAGGTGGTAAACTAACTAGTAAAGGCTTATAAAAATGTGGTATCCAGGTTACAATGATTCAAATTTATGTTTGATTATCCTGTCTTTCCACCTTGGGAAGAAAGCATTGACAGTTTAAATTAAGAAATTTTCTTGTCTTCAGATAGATGGACTGATATATCAGGTTGTGATGAGTTTGAAGCGTAATTGGCATGGAAAGCACTGGATGGTCATTCCCTGAAATGCTCCTGGRTAATTTCCAATTTTTTCACATGGAATTGTGTGTCCATAATACCAGAGACTGATAAAAGTGTAAATGGTGCAAATGTCCATCTCTCCAGATATTCAGAACCTGTGATGAAAATGTGAACTCTAGTTTTGCCCTAGAGGAAATGCTGGATTCATGTTTGTCACCTTTGTGTTCAAGATGTACACAATGGGTCTAATTCCTTCTAACATTTTGCTGCACTCTGAAAATTTTCAGATAGTTTTACATATCTTTAATCCCCGTTAATTCCTCAGAAATATTTCTGAGACAACTTCATTTGCTAATGTCCTCTGTATGTGTGACACAGTCATATGCCAGGATATCAAATTTCTCTGCTAAACTAAAGAATAATATATAGCAATGTTTATCTAAGTTTGATTAACAGAAATTTCTACAGAATTAGTACAATGATAATGTATCTTTAGGATGCCTTCTCTCCTATTCACATTGTCTGGTCTTGTTCTTTAAATTGAAATAAATGGCTTGTTATCTAAAGGACCATCAGGTTTGGCAAAATAATTTATTTTAAATAATAATTTCTTCTGTATCTGTCATACTATTTTCTCTTTTTCTTCTCATTTCCAAACTAATTTTTTCWTAAAAAGAATTTAAAATCTGGTGAGGATTCTTAAATTTTCTAGATATATTTGCTTAAAGCAGACACGGTTAAAAATAGTTATTTATGTTCTCATGATCCAGTTCCAGATCTTTGGACAGCAGATCAAATTACCAATAAGTGGATTAAATGGAAGTAATTATATATAAAATAGGAAAGCTGCTCCATAATACAATAAGAAATAGATAAAATTTAATATATGACAAAACAATTTCAGAGGCAATTGCTGAACTCTGAAAAAACACTTTACTTAAATATACATGTGATTATGTATTATATTTTTATGGGAGAGTTAAAGAAATATCCATAAAAACATTTTCTTTCCTCGTAGCTAATTCTGCAAAACCACTTAGTAGGATTTTCCTATTTATTAATTTCTCTAGGAGAATTTTATATTTGCCAAATGTTAAGAAAAAGAATCAGCTACTTACATATCTTCAATACTGATGTGTATAGTGATCTTTTTGTAATGCAATAAATAAAGTGAAGGATCGCCTACTCTGAGCATTTCCTTTTGACTGCTTCTTACAGCATCAGTGAGGAAAGAGAAAGAGTGATTTAGGATTTCCCAAGAATTCCACTTTATCTTTCCAAAAGTGAATTGGTCTCTCGTGTGTATTATATAAATAAGCAGCTAATGTAGAAGGGCTAATTTCCAAAGAAAATGTCACCTTTCCACTTGTCTTTTTGATTGCAAGTAATTATACTTGCAAATAATTGTTGGTTTTTCACAAGTACTTAGATGTCTAAATACCAGATTGGGCCCACCAAAAAAGTAATTAGACTCAAATGTACAATAAAATGAGCCCTCAATCAATTACAGATTTGAAAATACAAACACAAAAGTTGAAATTTAGCTACAATACAATTGAAAAGGAGAGAGAAAAGAAGAAATCCTTGTATGGCAAATCATATATTCCATTATTTCTGTCTAACCACTATATTTTTTTATTTAGACATTCCACTTAAGAGCAAACAACCACAAAGCCCTATCCCAAGATTTTTCCAGGAAAATAATAATCCTGCATCTTATACTAATAAAGCTTAAAACATAAATAGCCTTGGCACTCCCATAGGACCATGCAAGATTCTAGCCAGAAACAATTGCAATTTTCCCACAGAAGTTAGATTCAGAAATTGCAAGTGATGGTTTTCTTGCCTTGCACCTGTTAAGGTACTGACATTTCTGCAGAGTGGTTGTGAAAAAGTTACCATTCCAAGTCAAGGATATTTTATTATTGATTCATATAATCACTAGACAAAGGGTAAAAAAGATAAGTGTCAAAATACCGTTTGTGTCTGCCATGAAGTTTTCTATCGTAGAGGGACATTAAATCAGCACCACTTTGTGAGACTTTTAAGGAAGTGGAGTACCTGAACTAGAATCCTTATTCCTATAACAGGGCTTATTTCTATAGTTTTCTTCTTTGATCTCCAAAGGTTTCTCCTGTGTATCAACCACTTCATTCTCAGAATCACCTACTCTATGAGCCAGCACATTAATGTGCCTGCCAATGTCTCAGATGTTTCTTCTTCTGTAATCGCTTTGCAAGAAAATGTTACAATTTCTCATTTCTGGAGAATGTCTCAGGCTGTTCTTTTACGGAATGATCACAGACTTCCCAAGTGAGCAGACACTATTAACTTACGTGAATATCATGCTTTAAGAAAACTGTTATAAACTTCTTGTTGTTTTATAGCATCCTGGTTACCACGTTTACTTCCTAGCAACAGAATAATATTTCCCAGTGAAGTGAAATCGTCATCAATAGTGGAAACATTGAAATGACAGAAAGCTGAGCAGAAGAAAGATTTAAGATAGCAGTATTAAGCTGAGTAAAAGAYTTAGGAGCAGAAGTCACACTGACTTCCTATTGCTTATTTTTGAAAAACATCCCTTACTTGCTCATGATTTTTCTTGGGCTCACAGCTAATTTCTCTGACTTTCCTCTGAGCACTTGCTGATTTTGCTGTCCCTCTACACCCACCACTTCCTCTACCAGTTAAATACTGTGATGTGAAAACAGAAAGGAATTTTTCAAAAAAATGTTTTTCCATTAAATAGCAATGATGTATCAGCTGTAACTTTTAGTGGCAAAGTGTCTGTTTTCACAAAAATTTCACTAGAATACTTCCCAGGTTTGGAGTCAGAAACAGGGGACAAGACTCATTACTCAAGAAGCACCCTAATGATCGGCTCTAAATTTGAATGCATTTGTGTGGGTGTGGGTGTTAAGACTTCTGCCCTGGTTACCACTGGCAGCTTGCAGCAGCCCAGTTATTCCCCATACCACCGGCCATGAAGCAGGAAAGTCCTCTGGCTGCAGCACTGCCTTCCCACCCCTCTCCCATTGTCCAGATGGGGATGCAGGGCCAATTTACTCCTCACTTCTCAGGACTGACTCTGGGGCACACAGCTGTGCAAGCCTCCACACTATAGACAAGGACAACTCTGGTGGAAGCATTCCTTTTGAAGGAGTTTTCAACTTGCTCTGTCCTATGCCAGAAAACTGGCTTAACCACAGAACTGTTGACTGAGGAGTAATAGAGGAAGCAGTGTCATTTGCTTGCTTGTTTTTYGGGATGTCACTGAAACAAACAAACGAACAAACAATTTTCTGTGATACCTGAAGTTTGGTTTTGAGTTTATTTTATTATTTTTCCATGATGTAGCATTCCTATTCTCCAGCCAACTGTAGTTAATATGGCAGACATACTGACAGCCAGTCCTTCCCAAACTTTCAAATCCAAAAAATAACACTTCATGCAGTAAAATCCACTGAAAACATATCCGTGAATTTATAAAATATTTACACACCGCTATATGCTCGCACTGAACAGGGAATTGCTGTACCAGCTTTGGATGATAGATACCATATGTGGAGAATGTCTACAGCCATCCTAACTTCCTGAAAATGTCCTGTCTTACCTGCTTGCTCTCTATAGTGATGTGCAGCTGGTGGATTCCATTGGCAAATGGATGTCTGTTCCCCAGCTGATGGCTCTCCTCAATTAGAAGACTGTCCTGGTACCTGCAAGAGCAATTTGTAACRTATATGGGCCTTGATTCCAATACAGAAGTCAGAAGTGCACTTTCCACTGAACTCAACAGGCTTTAGATAGAGTATTCATTGCTGAAAACGGATCTGGCACAGTGAATTCAAATGAAAACAGGAATGGTTACAAATATATGAATAACCTGTGGAAAATGTAAAATTCCCCAACTGGCTGTGCCAATAATCCAGATGCTGCAGTTGGAATAAATTTCATTATTACTTACCAAAAGAAGAAAGGAAGAGAAAGTAATGCATTCAACACAATTTTCTATTCAAATTTTTCCAATATGTTTTTATAAATAATTGCTATTATTATTTATGTACTGTGAAAATTATTCCCCTTTCTGCACTTTTCACTTGACATAATACTTTAAGGTTGTGTCAATGTAATACCAAAGTTTCTCACTTGGAAAACAGAGCTGAAACATGAAGGCTTTGTGCTTCAAGGGCACATTGATGCAGAAGTCTAGTGCAGAACTGATGCTCAGATACAGGCATTTGCTGAGGTCATCCACCTTGGTACAATGGCTTCCTATAAATAGGGACACATGAATAATTTACTTATGTATGAAGTAGCTGATAACTCTTTACTGTAGACGTAAGTTGAAATATGTGTTTGATGCTATCTGTTACTGAACATTGACTGCAATTACCATAAGATGGTCTTACTAAAACCAACATTTGATATATTTTTTTAGCCATAAGACCAAACACTTTGACAAAATGTCCTTTTTTTCAGAATTATTTAGTAAAAGCAACCTTCCTAAGACACTGAACGTTTATATGTATGCATATATGTTTGGTGTGTAGAACTTCTATATTACACCATCACCGAAACTTCCATCTTTCTACAAAATTAGGAACAATTATTTTTCCAGGGACATAATTCTAAAATCTAAATAACAGGCAAGAAAAAGATTGAATCTGGTCTTTACTTGGAACAGTAGACATAAAACATTTTTCACAGTTCTYCACATTTAGATATATATACATAAACATAKATATACATATGTATATATGTTTATACATATATGTGCATAGATGTATAAATTTATGCACATATTAATTATTTAATTATAATTTAAACCTTTTGGATACTATAAAACTGATCTGGTACAACTTAAGACAGTATAGATGTACAAGACCTATCTATCCAGGTTGATGCCTTTGTAATTCACATAAATGTTAGTGTTCTGTGGTTTAGGGTTTTTTCACATTAATTATAGGTCCCAGCACCACCCTGTATAAAGCAGTCTTAGRTATTGCTCCTCCAAGCCAGGGCTACAGAGCTGTTCACTCTCCAACCACCTTAGCATGGTACCTCAAAGGATGTCCTATGCTGTAAGAGTGAAGAAAATATAGATTTTGAAGGGAAAGGTAGGATCAGATGGGGAGAAGTGAATTTATAGCAGCAGGAGCAGCAAGAGCGAGAACTATCCATCCTGAAGAATAACTTCTTTTTTTTCCCTTCTGATCTTTGCTATGGCAGGATTTAATTTGCCAGTCTTTCTGAGAAGTCTGTAGCTAAGCCTGTGTGAACTAATGGAACAAAAATAAATTGTTTCAAATATATTTTTGTCTTTATGTATGGAGGTTTTTGATTAAAATTAGTACTTATTGTCACTGGYGTAATGGTTATCATTAGGAATGGAACAATAATATGAGTCTGACTGTGCACCATCCTGTTGCACTAGAAAAATTGGTGCCTTTTTCTTGGACAAAACATTACTTAAAACCATAAGAAGAATATCCCTTGTAGAGAACAACTAATTCCCCACCCTTTAGACAACAAGGAATGGATAGCTAAGACAGACAACCAGTATCATACAATTAGATCTTCAGAATAATTTTTATGCTCAGTTTTACTGCATCCATAGCAATGGACATTTGATTTGTGGCTGTATCACAAGTGTCTTGCAAAGAGGTTTAAAGGGGAAGAGCATAACAGTTCTTTGGATGTTTTGTTACATGAACCATAAATTCTAAGTAGACATGAAAATATTCACAGTGCTACTTCTCAGAAAATGGAAAATCAAGGACAGCTTCTGTCAGATAGGGGAAAGAGACTATAGCTATATATGTTATAAATGAGAATTTTCACTCACTGTGTTATTCAAAGTCTTAAAGACTAAAAACTAGTGAAAAAGAAAAATAATGTGCTTCCTAGCCCAAGATACAGAAGCCTTTTTCCTGTTCTTTCCTGTTTTCTTGATTTAAACAATGAGCTTTACCTAGATTAAGCTGATTTTCTGTAAAATAGTGGAACATATGTGTGAGTATAGATTTGTCCTGGGAAAGCCTGCTGCAGTATTAACAGCTAAATTTTTAGGGACTGAAATACCCAAAAGAATTCTTAAACATCACTAAAATCCAATCATATGCCCTTTGACATGCCAACATCAAAAATGTATTTCTAGTTCATAGTAATGCTGAGCCTGACTCCTGGGCTCAAGCCAAATGTTTTTAGTTCAATGTGTTTGTTCATACTGTTTGGAATTTTCTTCTACATCTTGTGTAACGAGTAAAAAATACTTACACATATTTGCCCAGTTAGAAGATAGTAAAATTCCAAAAAGAAATAAATTCAAGTTAGAAATTACTGATAAAGGGAAAACCAAATCACTTCTCATGGTTCTATAGGTATATTTCACTTTTGCTCCTTATTTATTATGGCAAGTTTGCCAAGTGGACAGTGTTCAAAGGAAGAGGAGAGAAGTGGATGTCCTTGGAAAGTTGAGGAATGTCTCCACAACATGCTTTCTGCCATGAAAAATTTACATGCAACAAGCAAGAATATATCATAATATAATAACTTTTGCTGCCAGCATGTTCTGTGATGACAAAAGCGTCATTCATCACAATTGTGATCCAAGAGGCTGCTGGCCTCAAGATTTCTCAGGCTTCCATGGCTAGGAGGTTGATAGAAGGATGAGGGCAGAAACTGTTCTTGGATGCYATGTTATGTATGCCAAGGTTTCCTGTTGGCGTTAACCTCCTGTCTCTTTGCTGTGCTTCTGCCAGCTACTACATTCCCATTACAATGCTGCAGTTTTTCTCTAGCTTTTCACCATGAAGTGTGAGATGCAGGAAATTGACTAGCTGCTGAGCTACATAGGCATGGGAATTTTCAGAGCAGGAAAGATATTGCACTGTGCCACAGACAGAACTGTTTCTATCCAGTTGAAGTCCACCAATGCATTTCCCCTATATTCATGTGCCCAGGAGGAAAATGTGGCCACCAGCACATAGTACAGCTCTGCAAAGATTCCACTTCCTTACTCCCTCTGGGACACTTCCCAACTTAACTTCCTTTTAGAATGAATCATACTCCCAGCAAAACCAGAGCACAATAGACTTTGTCTAGCACTGCTTAAATTTGGATAGTACTGTGCAGCATTTTGGATTTCTGTTGTAGTCAGTGTTTATTCCTGTCTTATTTTTCTTAGAAACAGATGTGGCTTCTTCTTTATATAACCATTTTTCATTATACTTCACCCTGGATAAATTTGCAGAAGTTCCATTAATTTCTGCCAGAGTAGAATAGAATATCCAACCCCAGGCTTAAAATTAAATTTCTTTCCTGTTGTATTCAATGTCATYGCAAGTTGTGCAGAATTTTAGCTGAATATAAAAGGTGAATTGTCAGGTTCTTAAGACAGGAACCATGTTTTCCCAATTATCCATAAAATACCTAACACAATGAAGATCAGTGGTCCTAACTGCTCCGAGGCAATATCAGGACACAACAACTAAATAATAATAATATATGTATGTTAAAAATACTTCTGTTGATAATAAAACCACTCATACTAACTTCAAGGAAATTTGTTTAGACTCTTGTTTTTCATTCGAAGTGGAGAATTTTTATACTGACTTATATTCACTTAAAATTATCTGTGTACACGGCTTCTATCTGTTTCACATTTTTTTCTCCTTACTGCTCCTGTATTTGTCTGTAAATCATATTGTATATTAAGAAATAATGCTGAAATGTTAACAAATACCTGAAATGTTAAATCCAGCTTACCATCCTTTGACATCTCTTTTGTCCATTGTTTGATGTGATGCAGTTATATAGTTTTAAAAAGAAAGTAAAGTAATCAATCATTATGATAATCCTTCAACAGCTGTCAAAATTTCCTTTGACTGTTTGAATTGTAAATTGTGCAAATTGGCTCCAACATTCCATCCAAATGGCTTGCTGCAGAAGATGTTCACGTTAGTAACTGGGCTTGATTTGCTTTTAATGGGTGTAGTTTGATTTGTGTACTGTTAAATCAGGCCATGAATAATGGTTTAACTTTCCAGCATAAAGCATACTTTAATTCATACCGTCTAAAATGAAAACAGATGAGATCCCAGCTCTGAATCTAGTTTGATAAGAGCAGCCCACTATTGACCAAGTTTATCAGTATTCCACCAAAGTATCATGTATTAAAACATTTGGTATCCAAAGATCCGATCACAGAAAACTGATGAAAGTTCTCATTTACACCAGTAGAAATTCAAACACTTTGAATGTTTTGTTGATCCTTATTTAAAGAATTGTGAAAGTACAACATATGGTGGGCTTTCATCTTATATGAAACCTAAATCACTGGAGCACTCTTTTGTCTAGGTGGGAATGAACTACAAAGAGAAAATATGGTTTCCTAAGTCCTCTGCCCTTTTACAGTTCATTTATTGCTCATACACAGAATAAGCCTATCAACACTTGTTCATTATTAATATATAGAGAGTGCATGGCCTGATAATGTTCAGAAAACCTGAGAAAGGTAGAGAAAAAGGAAAGGAAGGAAGGAAGGAAAAGGAAGGAAGGAAGGAAGGAAGGAAGGAAGGAAGGAAGGAAGGAAGGAAGGAAGGAAGGAAGGAAGGAAGGAAGGAAGGAAGGCAGGAAGGCAGACCTTGCAGGTCTTGAACTGAAAAAAACCACACAGATTAAAAATTGTGAAATTTTGTCAGAGGAAGGAATTAATTTAGTCTCGCACGGTCCACAGGGGAGAACTGAGCAGAATTCAGCTCTGGTTCTCAACAACTCTTCATAAACACCTGAGTATTTTACTGTTTCCCAGGCTGAGCTCAGAATGTACTTTTTGTAAACAAAATCCAAAAGACATCTTTAGGCCAGTTGCTGTCATAGACAAACTAGGACATATTAAGATTTTATCCAAACCCAAATGTGGCCCTGCTCTTAAATGCCTTTCAGCCTTCTAGCCCTAGCAAATAGCAGCTCATTAATCCTCACTGCATTTCT
This sequence comes from Parotia lawesii, assembly GCA_003713295.1. NCBI lineage: Eukaryota > Metazoa > Chordata > Aves > Passeriformes > Paradisaeidae > Parotia > Parotia lawesii. The sequence continues at coordinate 17,522 of RAHM01000122.1, forward strand.
TGCAAATTAAATGTTGTCTAAGAGATTATGTAGCTCACATAATACTACACAGAAAGTCTATATCAGAGATAAAATGGGAAATCAAGTTTCCATTACGCCTGGTATGCAGTGGGAAAAGCAGAGCATTTTCCCCTAATTCTAAATGTACCTATATCTTTWTTTGTATTATGGTATCACCTTTGATTATAATTGTTTCCTTATAAATGAAACATAAAAATACCGCTTTTTATCTAACTTTTTCACAGAAATAGCTCTAACATTGTCTGAATATAATAAAAAGGGGGAAATAATATTAATGAAGCTTTTGAATTTTTTTTTTAAATAAGTACTAACTTAACTTTAAAATTGATAATAAAATTAGCAAAGAATATTTTAATCAAAGTGTTATGCATGAACTATATGAATGAAATATATAATTATATTTTTGTTCTTCTTCATTTTTTTTACTTATGAAAGAGATTTTTTGATTTCTTTTTTGTTCCGTTTAAAAATGTGACTAAATGGATAGTCAAAGTTTGCCATGTAAAGGGAAAATAATTTTCTGTTGGGCTTAATAAATATCCATTAGACTCAGAATGGTTTCAAATTTTTCACATTTCAACATGAAAATGCCTACTGTTGTGAGTCTCTTAGCAGAAATTCATGCACTGGTAATTTCTGAAATCAGAATATATGGTATATAATTCCTATAATCATAGAAATCTATAGAGTCAAAAGAAGTGTATTGAGCYAATCATTGCTATTGAATTAGTATGTGGGGTGGAACAATTAAAGAAAGCGTTTAACTTTCTCAAATATGATTCTCACAAAGTAAAATAAACCCTGTCAATAAATAAATATTTAGCAAGGATATATTGATTTTAACAACACCATTATCTACCATGTTGGTAGACATTCTAGCAGTGATTGCAGAAAAGTAAGTAGCTCATCAAAAGGCTGTCAACTTTCAAACAAAACCTCCAGTGAGCATTGCAATGCTATTTTAAAGCAACAATTCTTTTTTGTTTTTCCAAAGCTTTCATCAACAGAGTCTACAATGTACAACAGCATGATTTTTAAGACTAACCTTACTGGGAAATTGGGGCTGATGTTAAAAATAYGTAAGAGAGAGATACTTCTGTAAGTTGCCATCTTGCTTTTTTTCTGTCTTCRTCAATCACTGTTCATCGGCAAGTTGTTCAGAGAGTGTATGAAAAGACATCCAGTTCAAAAATTTTATGGGAGATTCTCTGCCCATGAATTTATTTGAAACTCCAAGCTTCTTTGTTGTGGAAGTAATTGATGCATATAGGTTTGCACATATTTAATGCCTATGATACAATTTAGTGTATTCTTTTTCTGACATCTGGAAAGAGAAAATCCTCTTGCAACTTCTCAGATTAGTTACTTTTTTGTATTGGAATGATGTGCCTTATTTGGGAAATCTTGTGCTGCTGGCTAAAATTAGCAATCAAATGTTCCTGTAAGTATATAAATTTAAAAACAGCACTGCCTGTTCTTGAAAAATCTAACCAGTTCTATTAAACCTTTTTTTTTCTTTACCATAAAAAGCACTGTAGGATCAAGCAATCKCCTTTTGGCACAGGCAGTTCAGCCAAGATAAGTTCTCCTGTTAATGATCAGCACAAAACAGCAGTGGATATGAATCAGTGAATTAAATCTTATTAATTGTAAGAGCTTTTCTTCCAATAACACTTACTSTGCAATTCTTAATGCATAATCCAAAAGAAATAGAATAATTGAATTGGTTTAGAGTGTCAGATACCTTGAAACTATCTAACTATTGCTAGCACTGTCAAGCTTTTGAAATTCAAGATGTCTGATTTCCCTTGGGGTAAAAACTTTAAAAACATTAAAAACATGTTTGCCTGCTGATTTTTATTAATTGCTTTTGTGTTTGAGAACAGTTTCCGATGCAGCGTTTGTAACCTGGTTTCACAAATTGAAACTCACAAATGTACATACTGCTCACATGCATGTATTTATACATTAAAAAAAAAAAAAAAGATCAAGTGTTTTGATAGTGATATTTCATACATATTCAAAGAAAATTATATGAAACAGATGCCTGCAATAGGCAGAGAATGAAACTCAATTTACTCACAGAGTGTTTTTTTTACTGATAAACAAAACTTTTTTTCTTTGCAGTAAGTCACTTTATCAAATAGTTATACCAAACCGATTTTCTTGTCTTCTGAACAGCTCAGGGAGAAATAATTAAAAAAAAAAACTATATGACAAAATGTAATTTTTTATCTCCATGTAAAAGTCCAAAAAGCTGGTCAGCAATTCCCACTTAACTGCTTAGGTGCCTAACAGCCTGCAGGCAACCAAATTGTACCAAAAAAATGTTAATGCTCAAAGTTTGGCAATGAACTTAGAGGATCTGCCATCTTGGGTGAACCAAGCAGCTCAGGGCCCCATCCAGCCTCCAGTTGTTCAGGATTCACAGAACTGGTGCCACTGACTTCAGGTCYCAAAGAAGCTAAACTGATATGAACAATCTCTGTACATTTAGTACTCTCTGGAAGCCTAAATAATCACAATTATTTTTATTGAAAACCCTGGAGGAAGGGTTGCTGCCTACCTCTTCAACAGCAGCTTAGAGGATGCCACAAATGTCCACCTTTAGCCACAGAGCTAAAGCATTTACTTCAGAGAAGATCTGCTGTAACCATTGTATTTTACAAAGCTGGAACAGAGACATTTCCCATGTTCCCTTCAAACCGGTGCCAGCCTTCAGTTAAGTAAAATTTAATGCATAACTTTGAAGGCTAGAGGGTACTGTAATTCTTTGTAAGCTTCTATCAACACAAGGAGCTGGGGCCATCTCTTGTGGGCTCTGAGTTTCAGTTCCACACATCCAGATTCACCTAGGTTATTATTGCTGGGCAGCTCTCAGCTTTTAGACATCAAACAAGAAAATAAGAGATTAAAAATAATAACTTATAATAAGTAACTACAAGTAAGATAGGGCTTTCTAAAAAATRTATACCTTTAACAGGGAATTTCTTGGTCAAAAGTTAGAAAGAAACATATATGGTAGTGGCAGAGGTTAAAAACTCTGGTGCATTATTTCTTAATGCATTTCTGAATTGTGAAAATCTGTTATGCATAACATAAACATAAATGGAGCACCATTTACTCTGCTTAATCACACAAATAGTGCAGCAATGAAACATGGATCTCTGCTTCAAAGGTCTTTTTGCTCATACTTCTACTTTTTTATTATTATTGCATTCAAGATATGCACTAGTAAACAAAATGGTCATGAAATGAGCCAGTGAAATAGTCACACATGGCTATCTATGGGAAATAGACTTGTGGTACATCATGTCAGATAATCTCTGGCCTGGTCTACCCTCTGCTAGGATATTTTCTATGATCCATCTCTACATGGTAGATATCTAGAGCTGAGCCAGTCTTCAAGACTCTTTTCTTAGCCCACGAAGAGAAATAGGCCTATTTACAGTCATATACTTTTTCATCTTGCTGTTGATGTCTAAATTGAGGTAGAAGTGTTGCAATGCAAAAACCACCTGTTTCTTATGAGAAACTCTAATTTAAATCATCCTGGAATGATGAGATCAGTGCAGATGAGTATAAGCCCAGTCATCTGGTCTGTCTCACAGGTGTAGACAAAAGTGTATTCATATCTTCCATGTAAGAGTACTTGTAGTGTCCTGATACAATTTAATCCTCTGACTACAAATAAGGTACCTTCTTCAGATAGCTGGTAGCAAAACAATGAGGTGGAATTTGTACAGTATTTACACCCACAGATCCAAGGAGCTTTTTTTCTGTGTCATCTTGATTTTGTCCTAAGCTAAAATTAAAATACTATAAGAGCACTCATTGTTTACTCTTCCACTGAGATTTTAAGGTCCTACAAGCCACCCTCTGCTGTTGACAGATAATATTGTTCTGTGTTTAGCAACTCATGACATGGGCTGGTAACTTTGGGAGAGCTTTGTCTGAAAACTAAATATTCCTTGTATTGTCATAAGCAGGCTGCAAACCTGATTATGAAAAAACAAAGCTTTCTAGCAACTGTTGTTAACATAGGACATCATAAACATTTTTCCAGATTTGGAAAGCCCTAGATTTGTTAACAAGGCTCCTCACAGTGCCTTTCTTCTGGATTTTGCCTTCAGAAAGTTCTTTGACAACTAGTTAATAAAACATGTTTCTTGAAGCAGAAGATCTTAATCACCAGCATTTTTCCTGTTGGAATATTGCCACTGTAGCCAACAGAAAAGGAAGCTCTAAGGTTATCATGGAGATTAGAGACGGGAATTATGTCTCTACCCATGCCTTGAGATGTGAAAAGAAATAATGACATTTATTTAAACTTTAAAAAAAATAAAATTTTATGCATTATATCAGTATGACAACATGTGCAGCCCAAGCAGAATGGAGACTGGACCATAGGAAACCATTAATTTCCACAAGAATATTTTATTTAATCTGTAAACAAATGCCCATGTCATAAATGCTCTCCAGAGCATTTATGACCTCTCCAGAGGTCACCTATTCTTCTCTCTGCAAATCAAGCAGCAACGCAAAAATGACTGCAAGCTTTTCTATCTTCATAGATATCACTCATCACTGCCCTACATCACACTGTTTTTCCATTATACTATTAGGTACAGGACAAATAAATGCAATTTTCAAGCCTGAATCTAGTAGTTAACTGCTGCTATATCAAGGCCAAATATTCAAACAATTGTGTAGTGATGAATAGAAAATGATCTCTGTCTCGTATGCTGACCACATCACAAAGCTGTTAAAAATCTGAAAAACATCTGAACAAATTAATATTGATTTTTTCATGTTCCTCTTAAAATCAAATATGCTCAGCACTTGTTGAGAGTACACTTGGGTAAAAAAAAATGAAAAAGTAAAATTCCTAAGTTGATTTTTTTTAGGACTTCATTTCAGCTGATTTTGAAGAAGCTGTTATAAAATAATGGGGAAATGATCCAGTATTACATTATACATTCACAAAGAACTCTAATTTCTTTCCTCATTCTGTAGTCACTTAGGAATAACACCATTAAGTTATGAGTATTATAATTTGATTGGGTTAATCTGGTTAAATGTTGGTGACTACAATGTGAAAATCACCTGAGGTCTCTCACTATTGGCAAAAAATTGATCGGTGTGGAAGCTAAGGTATAATTCACTTCTTTCTAAATTAAACTTCTACATCTGGACAATGGACTTAAGACTAAACTCCAGTGAATATGCTAATTAGACCTCTGTTATCTATAATGGGAAACTAAGCAACTAATTCCAAATGAAGGAAGCTACATTAGGATACCTGGGTTTGAGTGAAATGAACCCTACATGCAAGTGAATATGAATCCATATATTTTTCCATGTCATTAGAAAATAATTAAAATAATTGCATTATAGCAACCTCCCATTACTTCCCTATTTCATCATTTATGTCTTTTGTGCTACTGTTTTCAAAAAATATCTGAGGGAAGATAAGATTATAAGCCAAATGCAGGCAACAGAATAAAATTCTTGATCTTCTGAAGGTCTAATCCTGCAAAGTGCATGCATATCTGAACCCTTCCAAGGACATCCACTAGTTTTTTTTCCAGCTTTGAAGATCAATCCACTTCTGCATGAATAACTGTCTTTTAACTAGGGATTTATTTACCCTTCCTAATTTTAAGCAGTCAAGTGTAAAAATTTTGGACATAGATCATTATTTAGTCACCAAAATACCATTTTAAGCATTAATTTAGGGATTTGCTTACTGGCTTCTTATGCAGTCAAGCCTGAAAACTGGTCCTTTCATGCCAATGGAGCAGCAAACTGGAGCCAGACTTTTATTTTTATGAAACCATAAGGCAACTGATAGAAGCTCTGTGTTTTCAGAGGAATAGCAGTCAAACCACCTCACTAAGCAATTCTCTTTATTAATTCTTTTAACAAGCAAATGATCTTAAATACCTGAGATTTTTGCTACTGTATTTTTAAGAGTTCATTGAAAACTGAAATACTGTGGTGCTCTTTGGCCTTTTTTTTTTTTCCTGGTTTATCTTTAATTGAATACAAATCCATTAGCTTGCAAGGGAATAGAGAACACAAAATATAGTCAATGTGCCCTGACTTTAAGCATCTCTTAGGGATTGCTTAATTGCTTAATTGCTTGTTCCAATGAAAAACTGTGTGGGTTTGAGGAAAAGARACCTTCCACATGAATACCATCTTTCTCATAATTATATGTGAAAGGCTGATAGGACTGATTCTGCAATGTGATGATGACAGATGAACACTGGTCAAATTTCTCAGCATCCTGAGGATACTAACAACCCTTCCTGGCTCTGCCCAGCCCCATCTGGGGCCTCCTCTCATCCTGCCCCATCAAAACCTTAAGAGTGGCTGTTCCTGTCCCCTGGATGGACATCTTGAACCCACACTGTAGGCTCCTCTACAAAGCCATTCTCCTTTTGATTTCTGATATTTTGCTTGCTATTTCAGTATGTTAATTCCTTTAAGGTTTAGAGAAGTGGTGTGGAGGGTTAATTGTTTTTAGGTTTTACTCAATGGGAGAAAATTCAAAGATTTGATGTTATTTTTCCCTTAGCCACCGTTGCAACTAAACCGATATATTTATTAYATATAGCTTAAAATAGAACCATATGTATAGCTATTATTCATCTGTAGATTTTTACTTTATTTGGGAGCTTTTTTTTTGCCCTCTTCTAGCTTTCTTACTGCATTTCTTATCCTCCAAACCTGTGCACTTACTCTGCCTTATTCTGAGTAGAAGTCTCATAGCAATACTTCTACTTATATACAGTAGATACAGTCTTGTCTGCAAGGTAAATATTTTAACTTAGAAAAAAAATAAAAAGAAGAAAGAAAATCATTAATGAAAAATTTATATAGACATATGCTTAGAAAGTAAGTGCAACTTGTAAACAAGATTCTAAAGAAACATTTAGACAGTGACAGAGAAAAAAGATTTTAAACCATCCTCCAGAATAAAATCACCATCCCTATGCTATAGGCAGCATGTCTTTATCATCTTCTCCCACTGATAAATTGTTGCATACAAATCTCATTAATTATTAAACACAGACCAACTGCTGTGGTAGACCTGCACTGGATGAGTTTTTAATGACAAATTAAAACTGTTTGATGGTGCTCAAGCTGAACTAAACTGTGTTCTTGGATCTTATAACCTTGTTTAACCGAATGTTAGAAGATCGTTGGATGCATCTCCAGTTTAACCAACAGCCAGTTGCAGTTGATGCAGTAAATTGTGACAACACCTAAGAGTAGTTGGTCTTCAAGTCATTAAGCATGTGAGCGATTAATTACTGAACAGAATATTGAAAATTAAAGGAACTCAGTATTTGCTGTGGTTGGTTTGGAGACTACATCCTGTGTACTGTGCTTGTATTTTCTTTATGGCAATAGAAACCGAGTTTATCAAAGACACTAATGGATTCTATTAGCACTGCTTCTTTTTTATTAGAGATTATAGTAATTATGGGTAGGGGTTTACATTTCATTTTGTTTTGGGGTTTTTTTTGTGTTTGTTTTTTTGCTTTCTTTTCTAAGAGATGTTGGAGAAAAGGTTTAACAAACTTTTCAAAATTACATAGAAAACCCACCCAGGCTTGATGAGATAGAACTCTTCATGTTATGTGATTCATTGTCTAACAATAAATCTGTTAATCTTTGCAATTACTCTAGATTTATTTACGAATAAGAGCAAGATTTTTTAAAAAACACTTCAGTTTATGTTTCTAATTCTGCTTTTTCTGCCCCTACTGTATTTTCTACTGCTTTTTCTTCTGTTGGCAAGGAAAATGCAGCTACCAAGAGGAAGTTTTTAAAAGAATAGATAAATCCTTATCCCAGTGCTTCTCCTGAAGCCAAAGGTATTTTACTAAATACTTTTATAGAAATAGAAATAGAAATAGAAATAGGTAGGTGATTAATATTTTTTAAATTTTCACTTACATCTTTTATTAAATATACAGTGTCCTTGGTGGGAAAAATAGTAAAGCTGATTTAAAAAAAAACAAAAATAAACACCAGCACCACTGACAAAATACCCAGAAGCACCAAAAAAGCTTAATCTCAAGACCTTCATAACATAATTTCAAATACCAGAGTTAAACTTTAATTTTACAGAGATCTTACACTGTATATAAGAAAATTGCCGATCTTTGGAAAGGCTCACACATTCCGAGTGAAATGGTCCTTGCAAGGTATCTTGCTTTAATGGTCAACAAGGAAGGAAAAATCATAATTCCAAGATGATCATTCAGTGAAATTATTTGTCCTGCTATTGAATTCTTTCATGCCTGACAGCCTGTCAGAAAATGCAACCTTGATATTTTAATCTTTATTTTCTCCATACAATTCACAATTAAAATACTTTCTGCTTGTTTTCCTATTTCTCTATGGACTCTCAAAATGTGTCTTTCTATTTTTATATCTCTATCCTGTATTTGCTCAGGAACTTGAAATGTCTAATAATTTCACATCTTCTCTGAAATATTCTTAAATCCTGCATTAAACATCAGGTACATAACCTAAAATTAATGGATTTATGAAGCAATTTAAAAAAAAAAGACTTCATATCTTGACAAAACAGAATTAATTTTAAATTTCAATTCTTTTTCTATTGTTTCTTATTGCTATCATTGTTTTCCTCAAGTAAAAGGCTTAGGAACTTTATTTTCATTAAAATATTGAATGACTATTGACCTCATTACATATTGGTTCCAGGAATTAAATGCCTTTGAATTTGTTCATGTGTTATAAGCCAAGAGTAATAGGGCAGGAGTCATCAGAATTTTGAAAGACTCAGAAAAGAACACAAGAAAATTAATCTTTTTTGTTACAGAATTGCTGTAAAAGAAAACAACATAAAAAGACTTCTCCCATAGTTTTTATTTCATAAGACTGAAAACTGAAAACCTGTTCTGATTCTACTTAATTTTAGCAATCAGGCTGATTGAAGTAAAATTGCCTTAAAGTCACTGAAACTGCATTAGTGGTGAATTTTTATCTTTGTATCTCTTGATTTAATGTGTTGCTATTGTGTAATAGTTTCTGCTAATCTAAAAATAAATTTCAGAAAACGTTCAATATTGTTGAAAAGAAACTTTCTTTTGAAGTCTATACATGCRCACATTTTACAGTGGTTAGTGGTGTATTACAACTGTCTCTTTTATTTATTCATAAAAATTTAATTTTTTTTTCTCTTGGAATATCGTTTCAAAATAAAACATAGCAATGATAACATCCATAGCATTCTTCTGGTCACACACAAAAAAACCTTGGGCACTTTTATTGTCAGTAAATATAGTTCGGAAATCTTCAGGATAATTTAATAACTGTCTTCGGTTAAATAATTAGCTAACTGCTTGCTTTGATATTTGTTTTATTTCTCTCACCTTTTTACCCCAGTCATCTTCATCAGTGAAGGAAAAGCTACCATCCAAAAACATCTAATGACTTCAAATACAATTTCCTAAGGAAAACTTTTCACACAGACTTAAGAGAAAAAACACCTCTATTCTTTCAACTAGCAATTTTTTCTTTCTCTTTTTAAATCTATATTTGCATTTTTRTTATAAAAAAAACACAACCCTAGAAAATAACTAGAGGCGTGAAATTTTATTGTTGTCAATATCACCAGTCCATTTTCTCCCTTCTGTTTGCTTTGAGACATTGATCTTCACCTGCACTATCTCCTGTTTCTTTGTTCAAGCTGTGGTGATTTTGTTAACTTTTTTTACTGTTCTCCTGACACTGATTTTTCCTTTAGCTCTGTTTTTTTCCTTTGCTACATTTGATACTTTCTTCTCCCACCAAAAAATGTCAGACATCTCCTCAGGCCCCAGCATCCTAATTAAAACTGCGTATTGATGTACTACTCAGTTTCATTTAGTAGTACATCAATAAAGTAGTGAGCAGGTAGGACGGCAAAGTCTCTCTGAGAATTCTGAGGTATTTTGTATTGATTTAAATTACTTCCCACAGAGTAACTTTGTATTTCATCTGGTGCAGGTCATATTATACTCTCTCTGGAGCCATTAGCGTGATGCTGATTTCAGATATTATGATTAAATTTATGGCCACTTTTGCAATGGGATGTGTGGAGGCTGGTGGGCCTGTGGTACAAGGGACAAAGAGAGTCCTCTGGTGGAACAGTCCCTAGTACCAAAAGACCCTCCTCAGGTTAGGGTGACAAAAGAGGCTTCTCCCAGGAYGCATTGTTCTGCTATGGTAATGTACCCCAGTTCTGCTTCCCTGGTTGGCCCATTGGCCTCCCCACCCCTTGTTACCTTATATGTCCTTGCCCTAGAAGGTTCTCCGCTCCCTGTTCCCCCCATTGGCCCTGCCCCATCACCACTCCCTCAGAGTTCCCCATTGGCTCCCATACCCTGGTCCTGCCTGTGTACCACCCTCATGCCCTCAGATCATTGGTCTCTGATGCTCCCTCAGCTCCCATATATAAACCTGGACCCTCCCATGTTCTTTGTCTTCGTCCCTGGAACTCTTCCTGAGCATGGCTGCATTAAACTTCTCCTGTGGAACCCCATACGAAGACCCTTCCTGGCTCTTTCTCGTCGACCCATTTTCTGGAGCTATCCGCGTGTGTGTGCGTGTACGCGTGTGTGTGTGTGGTGGTCCTGCCGAGCGGCTCCGCCTTGGAGATGCTTTTAGGAAGGTTGCAGCACCTCACCATCGGCACTGCCAAGCTGGACCGTGACAGGGAAGCTTCAGGGATGAGAAGCATACAGGCAACCCTGGCTCTCTTCCTTTTTTTGAGGCCAATGTGAGAGACCGGAAGGATTTCTGGCTTGAAACATTTCAGGTGCACATTTGGCAGAAGGGACAGGTAGTCCTGGCAAGGCAGGGSCCTGCTCCACACACCTCATCCCACCCTGCCCTAGAGCCCATCCGCACAGCAGCCACCAATCCCTGGAACACCACAGGCAATGCTCCACTCCTGTCCCTGGAGCCCCTAACCCAGCTCCTCAGTGGCCATCAGAGTGGAATTCCCACCTGGAGGAAGGGCTCAGGAAAGCCAAAGGGTACTCAAGCCAAAGTATGAGGCAAGCACATGTTGTGTCCCTATTGTCCTTGGATTGTATGGCAGCTGAGATCATACCAGAATCAAAGAGGTGGTAGCTATATCTTGCTTTTCTCTGTTTCTTTTCTTYCTCTCTTTCTTTCTCTTCTTTTCTACTCCTAATTTCCTTTTCTAGAAATATGAGTAATTTAAGGTTGTATGGGTGGTTTGCTAAGTTAATGTTCGGTGAACTGAAGGAGAGAATGGGACTCGCTTTGAGCAGTTTAACAGCCTGCACAGAAGAGAAGATGTACTTGACCAGAGGCTTAGCATTTGACTGAAACACTGCTGCACAAGCCAGGTTTGGAGACGCTTCCATCTCATAGTTTTTCCCAAATGAGATGAGGAGAACCTGTTAGGTCTAAGATGCTAGCACCGGCATCTTAGGAATCCAGACTCCTGCAAAAGTGTCAGGTCTCTGTAGGGGCCAGTATATTTCCGAATACTCTCATGTGTTTGTCTCCACTGCTCCATAAAGAAAGAGATTTCTGGTGGTTAGCAAGAGAAGTTGGAACCATCTGTGACCACAGACATGACAAGACCTGAGATTAGAGAAGTCAAAGTATGGGAAGGACTATGATTATTTTGCTGCAGTGACTATACCCTTCCTTACACTAAGAAAAGGGTATGAATATAGGAAGAAAAGATGATAACCTAGAAGAGCCTAAAGGATGATTTTTTTTGTGCAGGATTATATGCAGTAGCCTCATTTACTTGTGATTTAGCTGTGTTATATTGAGGGGAAAGGAGGAGTCAAGGACTTGGTACATACATAAGATATTACTGAAAATATTTGCTCATCTTTTCATCTTTCTCATTTAGCAGCATCAACTCTTAACCTGAATAGTCAGAAAGTCACACTCAGCAAGATTATTTTTATGTTCTGAGGTCTAGGAACAGCTCAATGACGCTTTCCCATCACTATAGTCATCTTTTCTCAGGGTGGTACTGATCCAAAGCATGTTAACAGCTTAATTCCTTGTCAAGACCAGGACTTCCAAGCCAAGYACATATCACAAAGCTGCTCTGTAGCTACTGTTCGTACTAGAAATCTCACCAGACAAATGACTGAAGCAATTTGGAGAGTGAACTGCTTTCCTAATTTTCGTTGTTCTCTTAAAGTCCAGATGAAGTAAACTATGTTTATTTTTTAGCTATTTGCTAACTAAGCTGTTACTAGAACAAGATTTTTCTGTGCACTTTAAGTTCATCACTAAAATTGTGAAGAAGCTTTTATAATTACCACTTGATTCTACATAGCAAAAGTTACACTTCAAAGCATGTCTTCTACCAGTACTTTTTTCCCACACTGAGAGTGCATTTATGGAAGTTCAGTTTAGCAGAATACATGAAATACAGATTTGACTAGGAGACTAATTGTATTAGGATCTCAGCTGGATACTTTATACAGCATTTTTATGGTTATGTTGAAGCTAAATACAGAATATATAGTCAGGAACTGAGTGATTCCAAATTTATTCTGTAGTTTAAGGTTCCCAGTCATGAATGACTTACTGTCCTGTATAAGGTCAATTTACTCAATAGTGAGGATACTCATGGGAAAACTGTAACATAGTGGGGCTATTTATAATGTTGAGACAGTCATTTGTAAAAGTAATCTCTCCTTATATAGCAATAGCAAAGATACTGAGRGTTGTACTGAATAAATGCTTTGAAAATTTAATAACAAGGCCTAAAATCAAAGGTCAGTGACAATCTGCATAAGGCTGATTAACTAATTTTTCACAGAATTAAAAGATATACAAACARTCTAGTCAGTGGGTTTGCGGAATATTTCTGTCCATATAATTTAAAATAATTCATTAATGTGGTATTAAAAAAATAAGTCCAAATCTTCTGAATATTATTCACCAGCTTTGGTTGAATTAAGCTTTTCCTCTCTAAAATATTTCAGTATTAGACTGCATTTCAAGTTGACCATGATTAGCACCATTTAATTACAGTGACTTCATCAGGAAGAAGAACCTAAGATCATTAATCAGCTTAACCTGTTTCAGACATTAGTCTCTTCTCACTTTTCCAATGACTTCCACGGGAGTCTCTTATTTGAAAAACAGATACTATGATTTATCCACCAAGGTGATTAAAGCAAATTATGTTAATTTTTTTGTATGGTCTTGGGAGAAAAATAGTCTTTAATGCCTGTTGGAACAACAGCCTATTGGAAATCCTAAACACAAACTCSTATTCAGATCTAAGATTACCTGTATGGTGTGTGCTGCATTTATTTATTATTGCTATTTATTCAAAGATGGACATTAACAAAAGTTGACCAAAATTTTGAATTCAAATTTCTGTTTTGAAAAATGTATTAGAAGGAATATCTGGAATCAAAGTGAGAAGCAGACGGCTGGAAAAGTATTATATCTGCTAGCAGGAAGCCTTGGGGATCAAAACACAGCTTGAAAATAGGACTATGGTTATGCTTTAAAAAGGTTCTAAGTAAGAGCTTAAATTGTTTCTAAGTATATAACAGATTATTAGAGGACCAATATGCCATAGATACCAGAGTTCTGTACTGGCTGGTAGAGAAGTGTTTAAGTGCAACAAAAAAGATTAAAAATGCATACAATTTGTGTAGAGATTTTATGGAAGAAAAAGTAAGGTCCATACTAACAAAATTTTTACAATCTTATTTTTGTGTAAAAAATTCAATATAAAGTAACAGAAATAAAAGAAACTGCCTCTATGTATATTTATGGATACGTATGTAAGGATATATATATATATACATATATGAATATGTATCGTGACTAAATAGTCTTGCATTGTAGGTATTGCAAAAGATAGCATAAGCAAAACTTTGTGGTCACCAAATATCATAAACCAAGTTAAACCTTCTGTGGGAATACTTGGGCCAGGGTGAGTTTTTCAAAAGAGGCATTACCTGTTGCCAAGGAACCTATTTTGTAGTTCTTCCAGAAATATTTCTCAGTAACCCCATTTTTCTTCCTTAGAAGACTTAGCCATATTTTTTTTTCTGTATTCYCATTCAAAGAAAATGATGCAAGAATGGCCACTTGTTTTCCTTGACAAGATTATGCTCAGCAAAAATGCTTCACATTAAAATGATGAGCCAACAAAATCCCAATTTTATTGCACTGACATCGTATCAGCTCCCTAGCAGCTCTTATGCTACTATCAATATATAGCATGGATGTAATTATGATACGGGTTGGTGGCGTTATTCAGCCTGATAACTCCTTCAGAGCACATGCAGTGTAACTGTATGGCCTCACCTGGAATATTGTGAGCAGTTTAGTTCATCGCAATATAAGAAAGACATTAAGCTATAAGAGAGTGTCCAAAGGAGGGCCATGAAGATGGTGAAGGGCCTTGAGGGGAAAGCTGCATGAGACTGAGGTCACTTGGTCCATTCAGGCTGGAGGAGACTGAGGGGATACCTCATTGCAGTCTATGACTTCCTCACAAGGGGAAGAGGAGGGCCAGACCATGATCTCTTTTCTGTAGCAACCAGTGACAGGACTCAAGAGAATGGCCTGAAGTTGTGTCAGGGGAGGGTAAGCTGGATATTAGAAAAAGGTTCTTCATCCAGAGGGTGGTTGAGCACTGGAACAGGTTCTGGTACTGTGACCTGGGACATGATCACAGTACCAGCCTGACAGAGCTGGAAAAGTGTTTAGGCAATGCTCTCAGTCACATGGTGTGACTCTTGAGGATGTGCTGTGCAGGGCCAGGAGTTGGACTCGATGATCCTAGTGGGTTCCTTCCAACTCAGCATATTGTCTGGTTCTTTGATATATCTCTAGAGGACTTCTTTGAAATCAAGTCGCAAAGTGAAAGAATTGTATTTAACATTAGTATTTGGTAGATGTTATTCAGTGTTTTTTGACCTGTAAGGTTCATGAAAACAAAGCAAAAAACTATCCTTTTTACTTTTATATATATTTTATATAGGTATTCCACTTAGTCTTGTTAAAAGTCCATTTTGAAGTTCTCAAGTTTGATCTAGAGCAAAAGGCATCATTGAGGAAATAAAGGAAATTGTTAGATGATTTCTTCGTTCTGTCCTCCATGACTTAAAATCCATGATTTTATGTTAGTTCTCAGGAAAAAAAAAAAAAAAGAAACATTTTCACAAGTTTCTATTGTTTATTTATTTCCCACAAATATYTGGGCTATTAACTTGCAGAAAATCAAAGCTCAAAATGAAATTTGTTTCAGGCTTTTATGTGCAACTGTAGGAAAATATAAAAATAGGGGGTTTTTTTATAGTCATGCAGTTGACAGGGATGAGAAACTTGGAGGCTACTAGAAACAATTCACTGTTTTTTTTTAATTTGATTTGATATAAGTATTTCTTATTTTTTAGAATAGTAAGATTGTGAGTAGTTGAAAATTGCCCAAAGTAAAACTTTCCTCTAAGATTTTTATATGACAAAAAACTCAGTTGTTTAAGACATTTCACTCCTGCACTCTCCTATGTCTCTCTCTTCTTACTTGGAATGGTGATGTCAGTGCCACAAACAGAGCTAAAGTTAACTAAAGCTTGATTTCACTCACCTGTCTCTCCCATGTGCTGCTGACAAAATGGATTTAGCTTAATTAATCTAACCAGAAGAAGATACTGATTAATTACAAATTGGCATAAATGTACTCAAAACTTACTTAGAAATGTACCCATAACTTACTTAGATGGAAGCCATTATGTTCATCAAAATACAAAAGCACATCTTTAAACTATTTTCTCAATTGTACTTAGAATTATACTTTCTAATTGTTAGCTTCTATCCATCAATATTTCAATTGTCAAGCAGTGAGTTGGGCTATATTCTGTCTCTACTTGCACCTGACAAAATGTTCCTAACAACAATCAAATTATATTTGCCTTAGATGAAAATTAAGATGAAGCTTCCACCTTGCTTAATACAGAGTATATCCGCTTGTATAGACACGGTAGTCCTTGTCTTTTTTGGTAGCTCTTCTAGTAGCAAAACAGGTGTTAATCAAACCTTTCAAATATGTAAACAAAACGGCCCATTACTCATATCCAATCTACACAATGGGCAACATGGTGTAGGCCTAAGTCAGGCCTAAGCACCATGAAGCTTGAAACTTCATTCCAAACTTGCATTACCTCATCACTTAATGATGATTATGAGGCCTGCAATGTGCTATGTCATTGCCATTGTCATGTTATTTTCTTGAGCTATGACTAAAGCTTGCTTTTATATGGTCTGTTGGATATTAGACTTTAGAAAATTTAGAAGACTAGAAAACAAGTTTGATTCTCACAGATCCTGTGTTGCTTTTTGCATCCAAACTGATTACCAGATATTTACTGAAAAGAGAGTAGATTATTTTTAGATCCTTGTTGAAATTTTCTCATGCCATGTTCAGCTTTCCTGTTTCTTTCTAAAACAAACAAACAAAAGCAAAAAGCATTATCAGTTGGCAACCAGAGGGGACTGAAAAAGCACTTATATCTAGTTTGAGCTTGCATCTTGTTGCCGAAGGACATCATTCAGAGAAAGGCAAGGAGATTTACCAGATATAACTTAATGACTTTTGGAGCAGTGAGAGCTCAATATCATGCTGTGAGACCACATGAGCTGGTTCCCCAAGATTTTTCTTGTGTTCCTAGTCAATGGCAATGTGAAGATAAGGGAAGAGAATTTGTGTAATGTACCTTGGTGCTGTAGTCATTTGATTCTAATGGTCTTGAAAGATAGACGATTGATGGCAAAATTAGTGACTGTTTATATGCTGAGCCCAAAGACTGAATGTGAAGTGCTAGCATTAAAACCGAGGGGAGAACACTATCTTGTAGGACCTCAGAAAGTGTACCAGCCTTTGGTTCAATCACAAAGTCTTTCCCTGAAAATCAATTTCTTGTACAGATTTATGAGAGTGTATTTCCCTAACTGCAGGATAGATGGAATACTTCCATCCAGCCACAAGGGTGCTGAGGAAAACAGTACTATTAGTCTCTCTTTTATGCCCTTTTGTACTGGCCTGTCACACTTAAACTGAAGAAAGAAAACCAAGAGGTTTTTGTTTGGATGGGGTTTTTTAACAACTTCAAGACATTAACTGACATGCTGACTCCAGGGAGTTCATTGCACAACTCTTAATGGCTTCATCAGGATYATATGTAATTTGTTGTATGAACTGACAACCTACATGTTGACTAAAAGATAAGAAAAGTCTAAGGTGAAATATCCTGAAAGGATGAGAAGGGATTTGTGAGAAAAAAGATGAGGAGGAAGGGGAAAAGCTAACAGACTGACTATCTATTCTACTCATAAAGGCCAGTCTGTGCTTTAGAAATCTAGGTATGTATGCACTGGAAGGCAAAACGATGTTTGCTTAAACATAAACTTTTCCATTTAGCCACTACAAGTTTTGTGGAATAATGTGGTCCCAAATGTCAAATAAGATAATAAAAAAAAACCAACCCAAATCTGTGATACTGCTGAGCACTTTACTAAAGAAGCCAAAATAATGAACAAGAAAAAGAAACAAGCCCAAATTCAGGACCAAGAAGGAGACTCACCTAGACATGTTTTCCTTAGTCTCCACACCACTTCAGCTTGCTTGCAACCGTGTCTGTATGTACACCAGGAATAAGAGAGAAAACATGCCTTTAGTTGTATTTATCTAACATGACAATACACTGAGGCTTCATATCTGTAAAATATAATTATTTTGGAAACTCATAGTGCTGTAATTCTCATAAATGCTTTTGGTGTAATGTGTGCCATTACAAATGCTGAAAAGAAAGTTGCTATAGGAAATTTATAATGTCTGCTATCACAACTGTTCTGTTGCAATTGCATTTGAAATAGGATGTGCTTCAGCAATTCTAAAAATTAGACAGGTAATGCACTCTGATATACACAAAGGAGTTCTCTTTTTCTTCTTAACAGATTTTTCGGTATAAGCTTCACTTAGGAACCTAATGTTATTACTTAAAAATAATTGTTCTGGTATTCTTTATATGTTTCTGACTTTCATAAGACACTTCTGAKGCTCAAAAAATAAGCTTTTCTTGTCCTCATGGGACATACAAATAAGCACACTGAGAATTTTATGATCCTGATGCCTTGCGCATATTTCGTGTGATAGACAAGTTATGGTAAAGTGACAGCAGGGTGTCTGCATGACCTTACTGTTTTATACAGGCTGACAGTGAGAGCTACCATGAGACAGCCTTGGATATGACTTGGAAATTGTTGCAGTGAGTTACTTAAAGCATTAGACTGTACATGCAGCATGGTACTAAATAACAGAAATGAATGTTTCTTCATGTAAGCATTTGGCATTTTGCAACAAATTAATCATTAAATTTTAGATAACTGGAAGGTAGTTTACCTTCTTACATTTGTATTCCTAGGACTTGAACTTCTCCAGTATCCCTAATGAGCTGTACCAAACAAAAGTGAGGCTGACCTTGACAGGATCACAGGAGATGTGTTTAAATGGAAAGTCTGTACCCTGATTTGTTTAAGGAACATGGGACTGATACCAAAAATATACTGAAGAAAAGACAGAAGTGAGGGAAAAAGAAAAGAAGTCTGACTGCGTTTGGTAGATATTTTTGGCTGCAAACTGAGATAATGTCATAGTATGTGTTGTTGCCCAAAGGGTGTTGATAGTGAATTTATGTCATAAGGTTAGTCTGTCCCCTGTGGACATACAAATAGACTCATGATCAAAGAAGAATGTGTGCCTATTTTGTATCAGTTAGAGCTGAGTGAGATTTCAAAAACTTTTTGAACAGCAGTTTTAGAGTCATGAAGTTATGTCAAGATGTGTGTGTGACAGTACAGGAAAAGAGTAACTCAGGTACCTTGAACTATTGAACAGGCATTGTCAGACATTGCAGAGATTTCTGTAGTCCTCTGAATGGTCCACCAGGACCCTGAAGTCCTTTCCTGCAAAGCTGCTTTCCAGCTGAGTGGTCTCCAGTATATCCTGGTGCAGGAATTTTTACCTCCCCTTATTGAACTTAATGAGGTTGCTGTCGACCCAACTCTCCAGCCTGTTGAAGTCCCTCTGGATTGCAGCGTGACTCTTGGTGTGTCAGTCTTGCATCATGAGCAAACTTGTTGAGATTACACTCTTCCCCATTATCCAGATCAGTAAAGATGATAATAAAGAGGATCACACCCAATATTGACTGTCAGTTTGAACTGGTGACACCTCCAATTAGACTTTGTGCTGTAGATCATCCCACTCTGGGCTCAGCCGTTCAGCCAATTTTCAGTCCACCTCATTGACTGCCCATCCAGCCCATACCTCATCAGCTTCTCTGAGGATCTTAYGGGAGACAGTGTTGAAAACTCTACCAGAGTCAAGGTAGACAATATTGACTGCTGTCTGCTCATCTAGCAAGCCAGTCATTTCACTGTAGAAGTATCAGGTTGTTCTCCACGCTAAAGTGACTGAAATGAGAGCTTACGGTGAGGGAGAAAAGGTACATAATGCAAAGTACAATGCTATTACAAGAAACACATTTAAACTAGACATTGGAAGAAGTTTTTGTGTTAACAGAAACTCYACTGAAGCTGCCCATTACATATAGAGAAAAAAATCCTATTTTCTATTTTCTGTATTTTCCCTTTTTTTTTTTCCTTTTTTTTTTAAAATAATATAACTTGAAACTGTGATTGCAGTCAGGGAGTAGAATTCCCAGCTCTATCTCAAAAAATAGTCAGGTACTGCATTTCCACATTTATAATCTGCAGATTAAATTTTGTTAGGCATGAAAACATGGCTAGAGTTCATAGTGATTGGTGCCAACTCCCTGAATATTCAGTTAGTGATGGAAAATACGCAGCCTCCTCCACACTCCTCTCCGTTGCCTTGCTGTCCTTTATCCCCCACAACCTTCTGTTCCTTCTATTTCAATAGCTCCTCTCACTATAATTCTGCTTCCACTTCTTATTTGGGTTATCTCTGGCTTTATTTTTAAATAAACATCCAGTATAAGGAGCAAAGGTGCAGTGAAGCATAAATCTGTTGCAGAACACGTGACTCAAGGCCATTGAAAGATGCAACACTTTTCATTTTGTTTCACTTGTTCTCTTTCAAGGTGATGTGGTTTATCTAAGGACTATACAAACAAAACCTTTGTGKTGTTTTTTGGTGTTTTTTGGTTTATACATCATTATTAAAAATTATTTTAGAAAATTGTTCTTCCCTTAGAGTGCCATTTATTGAATTATAATCTAATAAAAAATAGCTTCTTCTGTTGATGAGAATATAAATTGGTACAGTGGGTAGGAAAAAGCATCTTGACTGCTTTTTTAAGTTATTGAGCAATGATTTTTTTTAATGCTAGCCAAGAACTGTCTACATAGCTCTTTATTATTGTGTTGAAAAGCTGAGGTTAATAGCAGAGTCTTCATGTCAGTGAACAGAACCATGATTTCACAAAAAAATTTTGTCATAAATTATATATGTTCAGTTTGTAGCATAGTAATTTAAAAAGAGAGAGAGAGAGTGAGATATGAAAAAAAAAATACAGTAAAGGAAAACAATTTTACATTGCCAGTGGAGAATCATAAAGGTCAAGTGATCTGGCACTGCCTGCCTCTGCCCCTATGTGGTTATACACCAGCATTTACAAAATGGAGTGAAATGAACTCTGAGGGAAAAATATATTTTAAAAATCATTGAATTTATTAGTGGAGTAAACAACATTCTACTTCAGGAGGAATTGTATTTTTCTACTAAAACTGGAGGTATGAAAAATAATAAGCAAGGTATACACATCTGGCTGGGGATCAACCTTGACACACAAAGAATATCCTTCAACATCTTTCTTGAAATAAATCTTATGCCTGCTGATGTCGTAGTACTTTTTGTGTCCAACTACCTTGTGTGATGTGAGGATTATGTCAGGGTGCAGTGAAGGGTATATTTATCAAGGATTGCATGATCCAAAAGCCACTGAAAACAATAAGATAGTTTCTTTTCACTTCAGCCAGCCTTGGATCAGGTTTAGGATGGTTATTGCTTCAGGCTGTGGATACTGGCCGGGCTTCAGAATTGTGTGACTTGCATTTGCTGTCAGGCCGTGTTTTACTGAACTGGGACACCAGCTAAAAGGAGATATCTCTTTATGCCAATTACATACATTAGATGGTTCTAGGGTTCTTTGCGGACAATACGTGCTTAAGTTCTTACTATGATGCACTGAGGAGCAGTGCAAGCTGGTAGGATTAGCATTTTCAAATGTTCTTTACACTTAATAAGGAGATAAACTGTAGTGTCGAGCATGAAGAACATAAGTACTTCTGTCTAACATCAGCACATTTCTGTTTGCAAAAGGGAAGATTCTTTTCGTAATTGAGAATTCACTGCTGTGTGAATCTGCCTTTTAAACTATGTTCATAAATGCAAAATTACTGAAAATAGTTCCCCACAAATGTATACTTAGGCTGAGTAATTATAATTTATATTTTATTTCTATAGTTTTCCTTCTCGGAGAAGGTTATTTTTCAATAGAATCTAAAAACAATCTGCTCAGTGGTAACATGTAATTTTACAATATTTTTTAAGTTGAGTACTCTGTGCTTTATTGTCTCTCTTTAATTATGCCATAGTCAACAGCACTGCATATGGTCTTTACTTTATAATTGTCTGATCATTCCCAGAAAATACTGGAGGCATTTGGGCTGCAACCATAGGCCAAGATTTCCAAACCTGGAGGTCTGCAGTTAAAGCTTTAAATCCTTATTAAGACTCACAGATAAATATGACCAAATTTTCAGTCCTCTAGGTCTTTTCAGTTGATTCATGGCCACTGAAAGTCTTTGAAAAGCCGGTGAAATTTATGTAGAAGTAACAATATGGATTTAAAAATTTAATTTCACATGCTTAGCTGTGGCCTAAAGAAGTGTGTTGTGGTTCCCAGTATTAACATGACCATCATTATAASTGTCTTTGGAAGGCATGTCTACTTCTGCTAAAATCAGTGGGACCTGTGCCAGTGCCCAGCTGGGGAAGGATTTGGCATGTTACAAGGAAAATGTTTAAGCGTGAAAAATAAGGACTTGAAAACTATGGTACAACTGTGGTGTTCCAAGAAAGCAGATAGATAATTTGGGGTGTTTATGTGTTCATAATAAGAGAATAGATATTCTCTTAAACTTGTGTGATCCATTCTTTGGCAGGATGTCGATGTTTATGAATGAGTCTTCATTGTAATCCTGTGTGTTAATATGCACCCTTTTACAATTCAATCTGGCAGCTACTCCAAATTCATAAATTGTCCTGCTAGAGGCTTCCAAGGTCACAGTCCTTCAAAGCACTGTTTGTCAAATTGCTCTGACACACCTCCTGCTGGCAAGCCTACTCTCAGGGTGTTAATATTCCATTACAGAGCCACATGAACTTGAAAACGGATTGCAGGCCACAATAGAAATGTCAAAAAGCTCAGAGAGATGAAGGTAACTGGTGATGATGATGGCAGGGAATCTGTTATGAGAGGCAGAAAGTGTCTTCAGAAGAAGCAGATGTTGCACAGAAATTTCCAAAATCGCTCACAGGATGTTTAAGCAGCAATTACATTTTGTGGCACAATATGTAAACCATACATTTTTGTAATATTTTGTAATGATGAAAGCTTATGTTGAAACCATGAGATTTAAAAGTGCCTGTTAGCACTAGCATGCCTACAGAATTGTACCTAGAGAGAAAATTCTTTCATTGAGATAAAAGAATGTGCTAAAAATAAAATCTTTGGTTTAACAGTAACTAATGTTGTCAGAAAAATAGTCCAGTATATCAGACTTGATTTTATTTTCATAACTACTTTCACACATAAACACTTAAGTATGTTTAAGTTAAAGAACTGGGAAGATGCAAGACAAATCAGAATCAGATCGTATCTTTTTAGCATTCATATACAAAGGAATTCTGAAATTGTAACTGGAATTGAGAAAGCTGTTGCATATAGAAGCAAAGACACATTTTGAACTTAGAAGTTTGGCAAAAGTTATTTAATATGGGAATTCAAATGAATTTGGAAATATTCTGTCTKCATCTGTTTTATGCATCTTAAAATGCATGCTAATAAACTAAATGTGGTCACACAGTTTCTTATTGCTCTAAGACCTCAAAAGAGATAGTTTTCAAAATTTGAAATGCATGCTTGTTTTCAACAAGACCTAAAATGAGGCAAGTGAGATCAAAGCAGTAAAGTGAATATTTATGCAGCAAAACACATGTTTAAACAGTGAATCATCAGCTAAAACAGATGCAATTGCTTGTGGGTATATTTCATAGTAAAGGCATAATCAATATGACAACCCAAGTTAGACCTTGTACTAACAATAACTTCAGAAGTGTCTTTGAACTTTCTTTCTTAGACTATAAAGCACATCATTTGACTTAGGCTGCTCTTTATTACATCTATACAAACAACACAAGATTTTTAAATCTCATCAGCAGATTTATAAATTTAGTAAAACAAAATTACAAAAAAGTTTTTTCTGCCTTTTGYTTTTTTTAAAAAATAAGCTCAAAGTATAACTATGTTTCTTCGAAGATAAACTCCCTGACAATCCATTTCTCATTTTATTAATTTATGTTCCATAAGTTTTTTCTCTCTGTCTTGTCTTGCACTCTCTCTTTTCTACACCTCACCCCCCAAACTTGACACTACAGTTTCTTAGACTGGAATGCACACCTGTTAAACTTCTAGGTAAGGAAAGTAACTTTGTATGAGAAAATGTCAGGAAAGTCAGAATCTGAAATTTATTAACCAAGATATGGCAAATGTAAATGTCAGCTTGTGTAACTCTGGGTACCTGAGGTTGCACTAGATTTTTCAGCTGTCTGGGCAATGAAAAGTGAACTTTTATTTCAATGACAATGAAATAGCACTATACCTGATATGAGAAAGTGCTCTAGCTAGAGGGCATATTTCAAGCAAATTAGTTTTTACTTACCTGTGTCTCAAAGTTTTTACATTAAAAGTAAAGTTAGTATATGCAAAACACACAAATGCCTATTTTCAATGGTTATCATTCATACTCACTTATTTGAACAAATAGATGTGAAGAGCTATGTGTTAGCATGTGATCATACTAAATATATTCTTATCTGTAAACTCTTAAAAATTGCTGACTGAAAACTTCAGAACAACTCAGACTCAGAAAGAAACAATTGAAGAGTAACTTATCTCTCCAACCAGCACAGAGAGAAACACAGGAATTAAAAGTGAACTCTCAATGTTGTAGTTTAAAAACATCCTACTGCTTTAGCACAAGAGAAAGAAAAAAAAAGACAAACCACAAACCTCAAAATTCCTCTACAAATAATCAACCCAAAAGCAGTCTTAAAGCACAGTGTACTGTCTATCTGTACTCTATTTGCTGACTTGAGTTCATTGCTTGGAGTACTATCTCAAYGTACAGAGAAAAAAGGTTTCTTTAGAGCAAACATCCCTTTTGTGCGGTCATTTCAGTGAATGTTAGAACAGGTTTTGATTACAGAAACATTAGTTTTTCCTCCCATGAAATGTAAAATCATGCTATGATAGAACAATATAAACTCAGATGACTGCTCAGAGTTGAATTTTGAATCAATGGAATTACTGAAGTCAAAATAAAAAAAAAAGTCCAACCGAAAAACAACGACAACAATAAATGTGGTAACTATTTTTCTGTCCCACCTCATATATTACATTTGATAAACAATAGAGCTGAGAACCATTCATATCCTCACCCACCTCCTCCTTTATCTCTCACACACAAATACATGCACATCATTTACTATTTTGCAAATGCATAGTAGAATTTTCCTTAGAAATGTTTTTTTCTTTCACAGCTATATTTACTAAGTGAATGTAAAATGATCATGAAAAAATATTCAAAATATGATACATCTCATATAAATTAAAAATATATCAGCTTGTGTGTGCTGCTTTCCTAGTTACTGTCTTTCGATTACTGCTTTGGATTTCATCGTCACGGTAATGGCAGTGATATGGCATTAGTTATTAGCCTTTTACTTCTTGGCCATTTATTCACTTTTTATTGTTACTGCCATAATTTTATTTCAACAAAGAAGAATAGTGAAACTAGGAGTGTAGTACTCACTGAAAGATAAAATAGGTCTTGCAAACATCTTTTCTCTTAGAAGAGCTGTGCACTGCAGTTGTAACAATACAAAGGAAACCATCATATATATTAGAGAGCTCCCACCTCTGTGTGCTGAGATGTATGCAGAGATGCACAGCAAAAACGACGCCTAAATGAACCTTATAGTAAATGTGGTGGTGTTTTTCAGAAGTTCAGTTCCTGTGTCAAGAGAATAAACATAGCTTTCAACTCCATTTACATACTGCTCAATGGAGGAGCTTTTCTGTTGGATAATAATTACATCTKTGTTCTTGATACTAGATCACAGAGAACAGCTCTAGCTCCTCAGATATATTTTAAGGTAAACAGATAGATCTTAAGGAAACTGAAGTTATATGTGCTTCTCAATGATCAGTAATGTATTCAGAAATAATTTATTTGTTACAAGGCAAATCCTATATCAGGTCATTAAAATTTATTTGTAAGAAAATTTGTATCTGTGACCTACATATAGATGTCTCTTTAAAATAAGGTGGATGACGGCAGGTACAAACAAACATGCACTTTATGACAAAGAGTAAATACAATAAACATTTCCTTTTCAATAGACACTTAAAAAATTCTCATAATTAGTTGCTATTCCCACTTTGTGTCTTCGTAAGCCAAAGAATTATTACTGTAAGAAATAAGGATCTATAACAAAATAATTCTTAGAGTGCTTAYTGTAAAGATAAGTCTATAGTGATAAAATGCTATAGAATTTTCTGGTTAATAACAATGAAAACACTACTCATGTATTCTCATTTCAAATGGCCAAGCCTAACACTGTAAGTTAGTAGATTTTTTTGATTATTATTATTTATTTTTTAAAATGAAGACATAGATTTTACTTGAGTGTGAAAAGTCTGCCAYATTTGTACTTCTCATTTGACCCCTCTATTATGTTCTGCATGACCTGGGGAAAAAAAAAAAAAAAAAAGGCAGGAGTGTGAAACAATAAGTCCAAAGCCAGTTAATAGCTTGTGATTCATTGCACTTTACTTCCTTGACTGGCATCATAGTTGAGACTAAATGGTATCACTTTTTTGCATCTAGTTAGGTACATCATTAAGAATTAGACTCAGAATGGAGCTAGACTGAAGGCAAGTTAGCTATTGAGATGCCTAAAATGAACATTGAAACCCAAATCTACTCTCATCAATGACTATATTTGAAGTAACTAAGTGTCAGAAGTAGGGACAACTCTGTTCCCTTTCTTGTAGCTTTTCCCCTGTACAATAAAGAATCTAAATATTTTTAGATAATTCACATTTTCTTTCTTCTCTAGACCAGAGGGTATTTGATTTTTCAACTTAGTGTCTTCTGCACTTACATAGAAGGGAAAGATTCTGGGCTCCTGCCCTTAGGAATTTCTTCTATGATGTACATCCATTTGATGAGAATACACAAACAGGGCTGTATCAGGGATCACGATTTCCAGAATTGAATATTCCAGGATTTACACTTCTGACAATGTAAAGAGCTTGATCAATTTTACATCATTTGTTTTCTTTGATGCACAATTTTATGAGGAATTGGGCACTTCACATATTTAAAATATACTTGGTAAATAGATCAGTCTTCCAGAAAATAGAATTAATGTCCAGTGTTTTTCATAGAATTTATTAAACTGAGAATGATGCTGATCCTCAATGCCTGATTCGAAAACTTGCTTTAAACCTGAGATAATTATTTAAAAGGAGGATTACAACACCAGCACCATATTGCTAAAATAGGCTATCATTCCATGTGGAGTCTGTCACAGTAGTGAAATGCCGAGGAGAAGCTCAGCCCCCACAGTGGAGTTAAACAAAAGTGTACCTCATTTTTTCACCTTTAGTAGGCTAAGGTGCAGGTTGCCAAGCTTTTAAGATAGCAAGTTTAAATATAGGCAACTCAATTCCACCTACATTCTATTTTTGGTATTCAAGTCCTCTGTAGGATTGAGCTCTAGGTTTCTGGTGGAACAGATTACATTCATTGCAAACCTTTTAATCTTAATTAGGGTTCATGCCTGAAGAATGAGAGTATCTGCCTATATTCAAATTAAAGCTAAAAAAAAAATAATTTCCAACATAGTGGGGGGAGGGAGAGGGAAAAAAAAGAAGAAAAGAAGAGAAACAATCTGAAGCTTTCAGTCAGAGGAAAAACTGGAGGCTGATTTAAGATGTTAAAGAGAGTGAGGGCAACAAGCCAAAAACAAACCTGTCAAATCAATTTTGTGACTGGTCTTTTCTGAGAAATTGTTGTCTTCAGATGCACTTTATTTTTGAGCATTCTGACAATAAAATTACATGAGGAAGTGCTTCCTTCCCAAGACCTATTTGTCAAATTATTATTGCCAACAGAGCCATGTCACATCCATCAGATTATTGTCTACTTATTTAAATTCAGCAAGCAGTTAATAAACAGGAAGTTTGCGTAAAATTGTATAAAATGATTGGAAATAGCTATTAACACTGCTTATATAAGTAAGCTATTTTTAGGCATCATCTGTGGCACTATTTTGTTTAATCATAAATAGAAAACTCTAAAAATAATTATAATATTACTTTTGTTGAATTTTTTGAGAGAAATAGTAAAGAGACTAATAGCAGAGAAAATATATTTCTGAAATATATTTAAATTTCAGTATAATCATACTCAAAATTTGAATGTAAAAAATTAAAGATTAAAAGATTATCACAAAATACTTGAGGCTTATGAAACTTGATTGCTGAACAAAATATCTTTTTCATTCCTAGGATAAACCCTCTTTTTTTTTGTTCAAATGCATAGTCAACAACAAAATGTTCAATTCTATATATAAATTAAAATTTAAATTATATTTCTAAATTTTTATTATTTTGTTCTCCATGTTCCAATTAGATAATTTCACTTAAATAGGCCCATTCTATTTTGTGATGCCCTTTTAATATACAACCTTAYGGTCTTGCCTTTTGTCCCATTCACAAAATGCAAAATGAACTAGAAAATAATAACTTCTAAGAGGAGAAGAAAGAAAAAAGTTCAGTTAGATCAGAGGTACATTTACAGGAGGCACGAGAAGAAGTAAGGTGCGCTCCAAAAATGGTTTGAAATACTGAAATCATGCTGCCTTTTAGCACACAGATTAAAAACTAAGCCAAATGCAGTCCTCTAATAACTTGGGATTGGGCAGTATTGCTGGTTACTGACTCAGAAAATTGTTTCTGCACTTTCTATGGGTATAGGAGAAAATGAAAGGTTCCAAATCTCAGCAGTTGCAGTCTTAAACTAGTTAACCCTAACTAATTTGACACTTGAAATTTCTGTAATATATTAAGTATACATAGTCATGATATTTTAAGGAAACCTTGAGGAGTGGAACCAGAAACCTGGACACAGAAGAAGGAAAGTGAGAAAACATATGCTCCTGAATAAGAAATGAGGTAACATAGTTGTCACTTAATACATTTTCAGGGCTTTTTCTAAAGCAAAATGGGAATTAGAGTTTCCTGCCTTGTACTGTGTGCATACCCACTGTATATGTGAACACACACGGTTTAAACATCACTGACAACCTTTGACATGATGCAGAAGACCACTAACTAAAAATCTCAAGTTCATTCCAAAGAATATTCCAGAATATCCATAAGGACCTGGCATGAAACTTTCCAGAAAGATCATAAGTGTTTAAATTCACGAAACTGTTTTATACCCCATCAGTTTTAACTCCAGTGCTGAAGCAAACACAGTGACTTTGGAAGCCAATTTCTGAAAGCAGTGGCTTTTTGTGATTGAAAATAATAACGAAAAAAATCAAAGTTTACAGACTTAATTGTCTCTTAGTCTAATCACGTCCAATACAATTCACACATGATTTCCTTTAATCAACATCTATGTTATACAATGTATGAGAAGGCTTCTTTGCTCCACTTCCTGGCATACATTCTGAAGGGCAGTATAAGTTTAGTCTTATAGATCTTAGAAGATCTAAAACAGGTTTAGAGGTGTTGCCCCCATAATTAATTTGCTCTGAGCAGATCTAACTTGTCTGAGAGCTCAGCAGCTTCCCTGAAAAATCCTTTCTCAGGGCAAAGTTTGTAGAGGCTCCTATGGTACTTGTATCCAGCTCAGCAATCCCAGCAATCCAAAAATTACATGTGTGTAAGGTGGGCACTGGTTCAGGTAGCCAGGTGTGTACTGATATGCTGCASTAGCACTTTTTAGTGTTCTAGTGACTGCATTGTCATCGTTTGGCTGCCYGAGCTGCACAGAATGATATTTTTTTTGCATGTCATGTCATTACTTTTTTCCCCCTTTTCTACTACTGTATGAATATAGCAACAGCAAAAAATAATTATATTTCATTTGATTATTTAAAAAAGAAAAAWTAAGAAATTAATACATAAATCTGGAAACTTTCCAAATAATAATGTATGGCTGGGATATCTTAGAATGGAACTTTCTGAGCCCTCTGTAAGTTTCAAGTGAAAAAAGGCCATAACTAAATGGAGTTTAATTTCTCCATTGTGGATTAAACCCAAGTCATAAAATGTCACCAAGGACTACAAATATGCTCGCTCACAGCATTTGTTACTAGCAGTACTGAAGTAATTTTATCATGTTTCCTACTTAGGAAAACAGTTGACACTCAGCTTGGGTGWGTAAATTGGTGTATTTCTGGCTTTACTTCAAGTGATCTTTCTATTATATGACAGCTTGATTCATCACAGATGAATCTCAGACATATACCTAAACCACACCTCAAATTAAAATTATTGTTGTATTTGCCATTTTTTCCCCAGATTTTGAATAAGTTTCCAGTCTTAATTTGAAATATGAGGGTGTTCATGATATTATATTATTTGTAGCATTCTATAATTGATGAACTTTCAATTTATTTTTTTTCACCATTATTAGAGGCAACTGAAACTGCTTCTTCCTACTTACATTTGTGCTTTTCCTAGTTTTGGCATTGCATTGTTACCAACTCTTTGACRAGTTGCTTCAGCTGTAGCTTTTGTGTACATGCGTGAGCTGGAGATAATTGCCATTTTTTATATAGTTTTGTTGTTATAATGTCTCCATCTTGTATAAATTTGCACACATTGCCTGTTAGACACAGCACTGTTTTATCCAAGCTAGAAGACAGACAACCTTGCCTACATAGGGATGTTTTAATATTCTGACCAAAGGAGATATCTTGAGATACACTCTGGTTTCCAAGATTCTTCTTAGGTACATATCAGTCCAGCTTCTTTTTAAATAACGTAATGGGGGGGGGGGGGGGGGGGGGGGGGGGGGGGGGGGGGAGGATATTTCTACAGAATATGGATTTTTGCTGGTTTTTTTCTTACATTGCCTTTGTCATTGTGCTATTTCAGAAAGTAGCCAAATGTTGGAGCTTGTGGTGCCAAAGATTTATCTATGGTAAACTCTCAGAGATGATTAAACCTTTTGATATCAATTATCCAAGCTTTACCAGAGAACAAGATAAATCTTATGAAAAGGAAAAATGGGCTTTTTTAATTCCTTTGGACGCATGGAAACAAAGGAGAAAATTCAAAGCAAAACTCCTCAGGCACTACTGAATCCCAGCTGATAGCAAGCAAAGTATATCAAAAGCTAATGCAATCCTCTTTCACTACTCCTCTGGGAAGAAATGGACTTTTCAAAAGCTTAGTTTGAGTCAAAAGTCCAGTTCAGTGGTTTATGACCTTTTTAACAAATCTGGACTGAGTTTTGGTTTTATATTGGTAGAGTTAAATCCTTCATTTTTTGAGTGTGTAGTTTAATCCTCATGACCTGCATATTTTGATCATTTTGCAACCTACTTTCGTTTTGGTTTCTACTCCTGTGGAGTATTTAAAGTCCTTTTTGTATGAAATTTTCTACATAGCCTTTTCTACTTTTTGTGTTTCTACTTATTGAACCTGTTACACAGCTGAGATATTCCAGAAAATGTCTGTTCAATGTTCATATAGACAACTACCCAGCAGCAAAGACAAAATGTCCCAAAACTTAATATTCAGTGGACCTCTGACTTACTGCATTCAGCATTTGTCACTGAAAAATATTCAGCTCAGAATCCTGTGTATTCAAGACTACAAATTTTAAATAAACTCTTTTTAATATTTTTTATTTTATTTAYACTCTTTGGTATAAATCTGCAACAAGCTGTGGATAGCTATTCATACCAATGAAGTGTATTTTGTGCTGCTGAGTAATCAGCTCTATTTTGTCCCTGCAGATTTTAACACACCTTTTTATCTCACTCTCTAAAGGTGAGTCTTTTAGAAACTGCCAAGTTTTGCAGCCCACCAGAGGCATAGCTGTTGCAACTTGATAACCTTATGTCCAGTCAGCAGTGAGGCTGAGCTTGTATTTTAAATATGTATACTCTCCCTCTGTATGTATATATTTGCATGGCTCAATGCRTATAACTCAATACAGATATGAGCCACTCCATACTAACTCAAATACAACAAGCAGAGATGGCCTGATCCTGTTCCCCTCCTGGCTGACCAAGGAAATTATACACATATATAAATGGTGGTTGTCTCTGGCTCCTAGTCTAGTGCATGGCCAGCACATCAACACATGAACCCCTAATGTTCACAGCCCCATTCCAGTTGCTGATACCCACACATAAACACAAAACCCTRGTCACATGGATGCAGAGACACATGACCCCCTCGTTTCCTCCAGTAACAAACCTTAAACAGTCTATCTAGTAGCTGGCCCATGGGTCCCCGCATTTCCCCCTTTGCCTCATGCCCAAACATGCACTCTGCATGAACGGAACTCACAAGTAGGTGGTTTGGATCTGTGGCCTTGCTCATAGCCCTCCCTGAGATCCCCATATCTCAGTAGCTAGACTGGACCAACTGTCTCTCCAGTAGTCAGTCTCAACACCTCTGAACTCTCCTGTATTTGAGTAAATTTATGGCACCTCTGATACCTGACTCCCATCATTTTTATTCCACTCATTATCTCATTATCTACTTCCTGAAGTTCTCTAGGAAATTGCGGGCACCTACATGCACACCCATGTACAGTGTGCACACGTTCCTGTCTCTTCTGCTTCTGGCACCACAGACACAAAGACCCTCTGGCCTCTCCAGCTGCTGCACTGAGACATCCACATGTGCACATGCATGCCCAATAGAGTCCTTGCTCAGGAAAGTAGATAGAAAGGCAGTCTATTTGGAATAGAGAATTGACTCATTGACCAGGAACAGGCTTCGGCTAGACAAGCATAGATTCTCTTCTTACACAATACCAGCCCATTTTATCTCCRTATACTTCTATTTTCCTGCTTTTCTAACCGCTTGATCTCTCCCTTGTCCCACCTTTGGCTCCTCCCCAGAACATCCCATTATCTTGTGCAGTCCCACAACACTCTTGGCCCAGTGAGTGCCATCTTACAGATCAGGGAGCTGCCCTTGTGGACTTGCAGTGCCGGGATTCACTGAGCCCATAGGGCTCATAATGCTTCCCTGGGATAGCCCCAGGGGACAAGGGAACAGGGGCTCATGTCTCTGACTCAGGGTAAAGAGATTTCTCTGGGCAAAATTAGCATTTAATCACATAAGCTAACAGAATCCACTGGGTAGAATTTGTTGTGAATCTCCTGGTTAGATCAAAAATAATATATATTAGTTAAATTGTATGATCACTTCATTTCTTCTTTGTAGAGAAATCAATGAGGAGACTGAAGATAAGGTAAAGCTCCTATAATGATGGTGACTTCTATAGACTCATTACCTCTACTAGTAGTAAAACAAAGATTTTTTAGAAGAATTGCTACAACAGCACAGGTTGAGCATTGGCTTAGAAACTTAACCAAAATTACTAAGTTTCTATGGACAATTTTTGAAAATTAACCTAAGTTTTATAACAATATTTTTGAGCACCGCTTCCAAAATATCAGTTAMTAAAGGACTATAGGTCTGCATTAAACAGATTRTACAGAAACAAAAGCAGAGTTCTATGATGTATTCAAATGTTATACTTTTATACTGATTCTTAGTCAATAAGGATAATTGAAATTAGTTGAATGAAATTTACTTCACTGACAATTACATGTCTTACTGGACAGAAAGGAAACCATTGTGAAATATATGTTTTCTGGAAACAGCATAACAAATGTTTCATAAATAAGCCAGGTGTCGTCCTAGATAAAGGTAATAGACTAGAATCTATGGACAAGCTCTTCCAACTGTATGCATATAAGATTTCTGATTGACAATGTCACTCTAGTCACACCATATTTTTCTTCCAAGTGCACTGTATTTGCAATTTGATTAAATAGATATGTGCTCATTGAATAAATACATGAAATATCACAAGCAAAAATAAGTCATAAACTGATATTAAAATCATATTTAATGATAAAGTAAGTTTTACACATCTTCCTTAAATTTTTACATCTGGTACAGGTGATTTAATTGTGACTTGTAAAAACTACCTTATAAGTCCCTTAACTTAAAAAATGAAAGGGAAATTATCTGGTTGAGGCATTTTAGGGGGTAGGACCAAGTAGTGGCTTTTCTTCTTTAGGACAATTTTTGAAGAATGAAATCTTTAATGTTTTCTCTGGTGTCTCTGGTGATCTATCTATTACTTTCCTGGAGCACCAGAGAAACCARGAACAGGTGTCCAAGAGTTACACTAAGATAAATATTATGTGTAGCTTTTCAGTGGACCTGAGCAAACAAATCTCAAAATGGTATATTCCTTGATTTTCTCAGAGCAGTTCACACACATTTCAGATATATTCCTTATTCAGGGGCATTTGAGTAATTCAGGACTTGAGCTTAGATTTTGTCTTAGTTATTTGAAAACAGGATTTTTTAAAAATTATATTTATATATATATATGTGCTTATAAATTCACACAAACTTCATCAGTTTAATAAGTCTAATTGTATCATTCCTAGCTTGCAAATGAATGACAACAGTAGAAATCAATTTGCTAAATATTAACACGCTTAACCTCAGTTCTAGTTGTTAGGAAGTATTTGGAGCTGATGATGGTAAGAAATGGTTTAAAAACAAAATTTTATTGGTCATGACATGATATAAGGTATTCAAAACTGGTGTTGGAATATGCATACTTCTTTGCTAAGCATTTTTATTCCATTTTGTAACTGCTGATCAGTTAATAAACTATAATCTACCTGTGGTTTGAACTTGTTCCACATCCTTTTGTCTTTTACCAGCACTGCAGACATGACTGTTATAGTGAACAAAATGAAAAAAAAACCACCAAACATTTTGAAGGCCCAAAATGCTATTTTTGCTTATTTGCATCTTTTTTAGTTTTGCCCTTTTTTGTATCACAAGAAGTAGACTTGCTGAGTCAAAGAAAGCTCCTTGCCACACTACATAAATAATTCCTGTCCCTAAGGATAGCCAGAGAAGTGGAAATTACTCATTTCTAGTCTCCAATATCCACTCTCACAGCAGTGTCTATGACTCCTATGGTTCTCACTCTTGCTCAGGGACTTTAAATGTGTGGTTCTCTCTAGCACAATATTTTAGCATAGAAAGACTTCTGATACGATGGGATTCCAGCATCACTCCTATTAACTGCAGAAGTGCTGTTGTTCTGCACCATAGCACAGGGAATTGAAACACAAAGAAGCTGTTTCACCTCAGATCCCAAGGCCACATCAGTGCCAGATCTGGTAGCTGGGCTTTAGGAGGAGATGCTAAGGGTGCAAAGGGTTGCAAAGTTCAGGGTTGCAAAGGTGTGTGGCTCAAGCTACTTGTGCTGCCAGTGTAACAGAARAACTTAGTTACAACCCAGAATCCTTAAGCCTGCATTTCTTTCCCTGGAATTAGCTCACAAAGTCCAAACTGATGTAAAAATGTAAATTGCCTTGCCAACAGATGGAGAATATCTGCTGATTAACAGCCCTGAGAAATCTTGACAATGTGGAGACTGAGCTTGTGGTACGGCCAGTATCTAAACCTGAACAATCAGCTTGTGCCATATAGGATAAAAATTTTTCTGAAGAAAATCTTTTCAGACTTGGAAAAGTCATTGATCTCTAGTAAGGTATTCAAGACAAGCAGTGACATGTCTGAATTAAACTCTCCTTGAATTTGAATTTCACTCCTCAGTGTGGGTGAAATTCTTGGCTATCTTTGTTCAACAGTAGTTTCATTCTTGAGTTAAATGGAGAATAAGTCTTTCACTTTTCACTATACCTTGTCCTATGTCCCTCCAAGAACAGTTCCTTYGTTTGCTTGCCTATGATAGAAGTAAGGGCTTATATACATATCAGGCTTAATAAAGAACAGGGATGGCATTATCCCATGTTTCTCGATGACTTCTATTCTTGAATTAACAGTGTTTTTCTGAAGAACTAAAAAACATTATAGAGGATATTTAGTAATATCTTAGAAGAGAGTTAATAGAAAAATGTAACTGACATATAAAGATGGTGACAATTTTAATGGTGTTAGGCAGACACGTCAAGTAATTTTTTTCATACAATTTTAAACCTAACTTTTCCTATAGCTGATAAGACAGCTACTCTGCATTTACACACTTTGACTAGAATGTATTTCTCTATTTTTTTTAAGTGTTAAACTATGATAGGTGCATTTTTTTCATTAAAAAAGCTTTGATGTGAAATGCTGCAAAACTTGCAGGCATATGAGTTTTATTTTGATGATATTTGGAGAATCTATAGTTCTTCATGAACTATTAAACCTATTAATAACTGGGGACAAATTTCTGGGGGAAAATGTATTCCTCCTTAAGTATTTTGAAAGGGAAAGTAATGGTTATTTTACAGGATTATTGACATTGCAATGAGCACCATTCATGGATTAAAACCTCATTGTGAAGGCTACTGTAGAGCCTATTCCAAAGCCATTCACTGAACTTGATTTTAGTGAGTCAGGTTTCTAAAAAATCTTTAATCTTTTTTCAAAGACACTTGCCACTCAAAAACCTATTGCAGAGAAATATAAGTGGAACATTCAGCATTTATTCCTAGCTTGCTTTACATTTCTTGGAGGACTGATAATTACCAGCAGAACATCATAAAAGTTATAAATTTTCACCCAATATCCTGTTTTTAAATTGATAGAATATTTTCAATGTAGAGTATGAAGCTATAAAAAATAAGGTATGCTAACTTAAGTTTCAATTCATTTCAAAGAATCTTTTCAGAATGAGTTATAATATTGACCTCTGCTGCATCATATGACAGAAACTGAGCTGAGAGAGAGGAGCTTAGAGGATAGGAGGGGGACATTTTGTTTGGTTTTGTTTATTTTATTTGGTTTTTGAAGGGCTACAAGGTAGAAACATCCTGGGATTCAATCCAAAAAATAAAAAGAACTATTTGAAAAAAACAAAACCCAAATTATCTCAAGAAATTAAAAAGATCTTGATTATATCATTCCGTCAGTGTTGATTTCACTGGGAACTCTACATGGTTTTTTGTAAAGGCACTTTTCAGGAAGATAATCAAGTTAAGCTGCTCTATTGTAAGAAAGCTACTATATATTCCTAGTCATATTTCCTTCAAACATGATACACACATTCTTCACTGGAGTCATGCTGCTGATTATACCCTGAAACCACTTTTAAATTAAGGTTTATTGGATCAAGGTTGTGGGCTTTCTGTTGTTGCTGTTCCTGGTTTTGGTTTATTGGGCTTTTTTTATTTTTATTTTATTTTTACTTTTATTTATATTTTTATTTTATTATAGAGGAAGTCCACAAGACTTTAGAGGTRTATCATTGYWTTGGGAAATGGGATTGTTGAAAACATATCTCTTCTTGATAAGGATCTGGATTATTGTCATACAGGGGTTTTTTGCATATTTTTTATGGTATTTGTTACATTCTCAACTGGGGTCAAAATTTTTGTTGTTTTGAAGACTAGATATGCATAAGACCTTAAGAACCTGATACTTAAATGCATTGAGTTCCTCCAAAATTTTTTTTTTGAATGGCAAGAGTAAACAATCTTCTCAGGTTTACACAGACTGAGTCTACTAAACTCTAGCAATTTAAACTGGTACTCTGAATAAGTAAGATTTTCTTGAAGTATGGATTAAAAAACCCAGAAAAATACAAGATTTTCAGATCAGCTAAGCATTGCAGTTACCATGATGGTCATGCCTTACATTCTAGTAAAAGAGAATTTATATGACATATTAAATCCAAAGATTAGGAGCCTGAAAACATTACTTGTTGCAGGAAAATAAAAGAAAACAAAGCATTGTCATATCATTTCAAAGTTCGGACTGACTTGCCACAAACAAACCAAACTGAGCATTTGATTTAAATGGAACAAGTCAGATGTCTCAAATATAAATAGACCTTGTCATTTAACAGGAAATATGCTTTACAGAACCAACTGAGCTCCCTTATACTTACTTATGATTAAAATACCCAGAATGGGATACTCTGAATGCAAAACTGGTGAGGATTTATAAGTATGTGAGGATAAATATTTTCCAAGTATCTCAGATTTTCTGTTCTCCGAAAATTCTCTAGAGCTCTCTTTTAGTATTTATGCTTAAGTCAGAATGTAATTTACAGTTCTAAAAAGAATGTCTGCATTTGAGAGTTTATGACTTTTTTTGTCATAAACATGGGTTTAGAAGCAGAAGTTCTTGCATAGACAGTCTACCACAGAAATAAAAGTTTTGGTTAGACACAGGAAAGATACCCTTTGAAAATAAGCAGAAGAGAGATTTGAAGTGGGAAAACACCTTCCTTTTTATGTCTAATGGAAAAAATGCACTTAAATTTTGCATTAGTTTATTTTACAAATGCTACACTGGTAATTTTAGCAGCTGAAATGAGTCTGGGAATAAACCTTTATAAACAATTTTTTTTTTTAAAGTGGCTGAAAATCCAAGAGATTCACAGAACTTTATTTAAAATACAGCTTACACTGAACTGAGTTCTACACACCAGCCCTCTGGGAAACTGATTCAAAGTCAAGAATCATAGAATATCCTGAGTTGGAAGGGACCCATGAGGATCATCTAAGTCCAACTCCTGGTCCTGGACAGGACACCTCAAGAGTCACACCATGTACCTTGAGAGCAGTGTCCAAACACTTCTTGAATTCTGTCAGTCTTGGTGCTGTGACAACTTCCCTGGGGAGGCTGTTCCAGTGCCCAACCACCCTCTGGGTGAAGAACCTTTTTCTAATATCCAACTTACCCTTCCCTGACACAACTTCAGGCCATTCCCTCGGGTTCTGTCACTGAAGAGATCAGTGTCTGCCCCTCTGCTTGCCCTCGTGAGAAACCTCTAGACAGCAATGAGGTCTTCCCTCAGTCTCCTCTTCTCTAGGGTGAACAAGCCAAGTAACCTCAGTCAATTCCCCTCTAGACCCTTCACTGTCTTTGTTGCCCTCCTTTGGATGTCCTGTAATAGCTTTATAACCCTATACTGCTGTGCCCAAAACTGCACATAGGACTCGAGYTGAGGTCCAGGATGTAGTTGGCCCTCGTGGCAGCCAAGGCACACAGTTAAAGTCAACACATCCTGGCATCTAGTGAATTTCCTATTCCACTACAATCATCTATGAATATTGATACCACATATGTTGCATTAGGTTCCTTTAAGAAAAAATGGTTCTGCTAAGTATCAAAATATTGAAGAAAACATTTTAAAATATTAAACACAAAATACTAAAATAAGAGATATTTTTGAATAGAATTAAATATTGTTGAATATAGAATTACATTAATTTAAGTCTATTAAATGAATTTAATAATATAATAATTAAATATATTAATTATAAAAATATCTGAAGAAAATCCAAAACATGAACATAGTGAGGGGAAAAAAAAAAAAGAAAATTTGCTCACTTCTATAGAAAACAATAACCTGTAACAGTAGTTCACAAAATTAATTGCTTTTTGGACTACCATGAAGGACGGATGGGACATCAAGAAGGCTGAGGTACTCATGGACTTTTCTGCCTTTGCTTTCACCAAATACTGCAGCCACAGTGCCTCAGCCACAGAAAGCAAGGCAATGAAGGGGAGGAAAAAGGACTCCTGCTGTAGAAGACAGTCAGGTTCAAGGCCATCTAAGGAACCTGAAGGTGCACCAGTCCATGGGACCGAATGAGATGCATCCATGGGTCCTGAGGAAACTGGTGTAGAAAGTGGCTATGCCACAATCAATCATTTTTTAGAAATCATGGCAGTTCACTGAAGTTCCCACTGATTGGAAAAGGGGAAGTATAACTCAGGAAGGACATCAATCTTTTGGAGTGAGTGCAGAGGAAGGACATGAAGATGATCAGAGGGCTGRAGCACCTCTCCTATGAGGACAAGCTGACAGTTGGGGTGTTCTGCCTGGAGAAAGGGAGACTCTGGGGGACACCTTATAGCACATTCCAGTGCCTGAACAGGGCCTGCAGCAGAGCTAGAGAGGTACTTTTGACAAGGACATAGAGTGATAGGACAAAGGCAAATGGCTTCAAACGGAGAGAGGATAGGTTTAGATTAAATGTTAGGAAGAACTTCTTCACTGCGGTGAGGCACAGGAACAGGTTGCCCAAAAACATTGCGTTTGCTCCATCTCTCTAATGTTCACAACCAGGTTGGATGGGGCTCTGAGCAACCTGATTTAGTGGTAGTATCCTTGCCCATGGCAGGGGAGTTGGAACTAGATGATCTTTAAGGTCCCATCCAACCCAAACCATTCTATGATTCTATACAATGATGCAAGGTTTGTTTATTTCTCTTTAAAAAGTAAACTGACTAATAACTACTTAAGTTTAAAAATTTTGTCAACAATTCTTTTCATAAACATTTTGTGTAGGAAATATGAATTTGTTTTTTTATTAGCTACGAAATAGCTTTGAATATTAATAAATTTGCTAGGGCTGGAATGACGAAGGCCTATGGATTTCATCATAGTCACAGAAGCAATTCGGAAACTATGCCATGATGTGAAGGTAGAGGAACATTGTTTTTTACAGTTTGGTCTTAGAGTTTATACTAAATGGTCAAATACATAAGAAAATTTGATAGTATTTTTTTATAAAATAAGCACTTGTTGAAAAATTGTTTTCTTTTGAGTAAAATCAACAAGATAGCAAGAAAAATGGAACATGGTGATAAAGGAATTTCACTGATATTTGTACATCTGTATCTGTGCAAAAATATATCAAAAGTTAGGAAGATAAAAGATAGTGGTTCTTTGAGTAATTTTCTGTGCCAGAAATGTTCTGTTTTCCTTTTTTCACTGTTGTTGACATTTGCTTTTGAATAAAAATGTTCTTTCTCTTTCCACTTTATTCTTTATTCTTCAGCAAAATCAAAACACTATGTTTATGACATAGTCTACTGCTTGGAAATAAGTGAACTGTCAAAATGTCAACATGAATTCATTGCAGGATCACAGAGAAAGATCATGTGGGTGTGTGAGGAAGAACAAAACCCTGATAATTAATAGAGAGGGTAAAGAAAGTATTAAAACTTTTAAAAAGTTAATAGCTCTAATTTCAAGGAATGTAAATGTAAAGCATTCCCCACAGCATGAAGGCAAGTCTGCTTTGAAAAACATTTCTGATGCTCGACTCAGCAAGGCTCTTGGAGCTCATCCAGAAGCAGAATCACTGCTCTGGGCTGTTGTACTGCTGCTTTTACTTTTGTTCACTGGCACTTGACAATCACTACTCTGAGTCTTTAGTCTACGTTGCCAGAAGAAAAGCTTTCCAACTGCTCTGTGACCGAATATGCTCTGGAGAACTGGAAGTTGCTTATGGAGTTAAGTATAGCCTGTATTTCCAATTTCCATAGGGCTAAAGCAAACTTCAGATTTGAGAAATAAAGATATCTTGATAGATTTGGGGCAGAGTGGCTGGAAAGCTGTCCAGCATAAAAGCAACTGGGAATGCTGGTCAACCACTGGCTGAACATGAGCCAGCATATGCTCAGGTGGCCAAGAAGGCCAGTGCTTGGCTTATGAGAAGTGGCTGAGGGAGCTGAGGTTGTGCAGCCTGGAGAAAAGGAAGCTGAGGTGAGACCTTTCCACTCTCTACAACTAACAGAAAGGAGGTTGTAGCCAAGTGGGGGTCACCCTCTCCTCCCAAGTAACAAGCGATAGGACAAGAGGAAATGGCCTATGGGGAGGATTAGATTGGATATTAGGAAAAATTTCTTCCTTGAAAGGGTTGTCAGGCATCGATATAGTCTGCCCAGAGAAGTGGTAGAGTCACAACCCCTGGAGATATTTCAAAAACATGTAGATGTGGTTTAATGGTGGACTTGGCAGGACTACATTTGCAGCTGGACTTGATCATAAAGGTCTTTTTCAACCTAAATGATTCTATCATTTTATGAATCTATAAGATATATTGTGTATATAAAAATATGTAATGTGTTATACATAACATAATATAGTATATTTTTAAACATTCCTTTTAATTCCTCTTCACAAGTCAGCATCAAGCATAGGCCTTTTCCCTAAACTGTTTGCACCCATCCTGTGCACATGATGCAACCTGTAGGAACTAAAGAAGCATAAAGATGTACAGTGAGAGTGCACAGCTTATTTGCTTTACCAGTCTGATCTGGAAAATTGAAACTGCTAAATATTACAGAGGGAATTATTTTCCTGACAACAGAAGCAAAGTATTTTCATCTCATCTGTTCATTTGAACATATAATTTTCCAAAACCTTTACTTTTCATTCTCATCTAAGATCAACTCCCAGCCTAGCAAATATTCTTGTATAAATCTGGTTTCACACATAAGAAAAATAATTACATGTTCAGATATTTTTGCAGATTTAAGATTCACTTCTTGAACAAGCCAATAAGAAATGAAAATCAATACTGCATGAACAGAAAAAAAGGAGAACTAGAAGGATGCTGAAAACAGGTGGCATGAAATAAAAAGGAGGGCCTAACAGTTTTTTTTCTGTTTTCCTTGTACACAAATCTCATCTTCACATGCTGTTTGTATTAAGCATATTTCAGTAAGCTTAAGGTGGGAAAAGTTGCTTGTTCAGGTTACACAAGTCATTTCTGAACTGAATATTTTACTCTGCTGAYGCTTTCTAAAATTCTCCCCCAAATTTTTAAGAGGAATGTAAGGAGACTTGGGCTATCTCTAAGAATCAGGAGAATTTAAAATTATGCACTGCTTTGTGTTTTTTGGTTTTATTTCTCATTTTTCTTAGTTATTATCAAGTACAGTGGCTGTCTAGAAGTGGATTCTGTTTCTGTGAGTTAGACACAGCCTCTCCAATTACAGGCAGCTTCTGTGATTGCACAGCTTGTGAAGATGAATGAACTCCCAGGAGCTGTGTGGCTGCACAGGCAGATTTGACCCAGAAATCACCTCCTTTACAAGYGTTTTATAAAATCTAAGGAATATTCTTTAACACTTGAGGATGCTGAGATTAAGGACRGTGCATAAATACAGAGGATTATTATACTGATTAGTTTTGTAAACTAGCAAAATACCTTACTTCGAAAGTCTAAGAGAGAGATTTTAATTTTTATCTAGAGGTGAAAATTAAAGACTGTTTGTATTCAGGGAAAATCACCTTAAAACAAAGAGATGTGTGACTATGCAGCCATTAGTTGTGATCTTTGCTTTTGTTAAATACTGACTAGAATGCAATGAGGAGGTTTTATCCAAAGGAACTGCACAGTGGTTACTAGTCACACAATTAAAGCAATTGTCTGAAATTTTTCTGCATTAGTAAAGCTCTAAAAATCATAAAACAGCAGGGATCAGAGAGACATACAGCTTAGTCTTCTTTTWTTGCTGCTTCCAATAAAAAAAATATGTTCATTGTTAAGATAAGCTGACTTGTGCTTTTAAGATTTTCATTGTTAATGACTCCATGGTTCAGGGTCAAAATATACATGAATTTTAAAACAACTCAACTGAAAACTCATATACATTTTATGCAAAGGACAGTGATCCTGCTGCTACTCCACTGCTTTGTTGTCTTTTATACTGTGATAAGGGACCTTGAAATGGGCACATATGTTTGGCAGTAATTACTRGTGGTTTTAATTCTGTGTAAATTATTATATATGGTGCACAATGATGAAAAAAATGTGGCAGCTGCTACCACTGCATATCCATGAAAAAATATCCACCCTACAACTCCAAACAACAACTGACAAGTAAAGCCAAGGTTTCGGCAATGCAGTAGTTCAGATATTCATCTGAAAGTATAAATAGTTCTTATGGATTATGTTAAGAAAATCACCTGTGTGACATAGTGAGGAGGAAACTGTTCTCGTCTAACAGAGAAAAGCTGTTTTTAGTGTGACACTATCCCTTCCTCTCACATTCGTTATATGGATAGCTTAGGAATTAGGCACACAAAGCTGKAAGGGCAGCGTTTATAAGGCCAGGATCAAATCTCTCTGAGGCGCTCAGTGAGCAATGAATTTTAAGTGATGTGTGGTTTTCATAGTGGGCTTTGAACACGGAGGGATAATAACATCAGAGGATTTCCTGCTTTTCTTTCCTATTTGTTTGCATGCCAGATTTACTTCTATGTTAGTCCACAGAGCACAAGCGGAAAAATAGAARGTTGCTTAACCTAAAGAGATGTCCTTCCTATGTGACTGGAAACCTGAAAAATACCCTCTAAAAGAGGTATATAGAGYTCCAACTTTATCTGAATATGGGAGTACAGTACATTAAACTCCTTATTTAGAACTTATGTTTTCAATGACCATGGTAGACTACAAAAAAGTTTATTCATATGCAACTATGATCTGAAGCACTAGGAAGAATGAAAAATAGCAAAAGTGTTCCATGTCTCTTAAGAGATATGACTATGAATATGGGGATCAGAAACAAAAAGTTTAAACTCTACTTATATTTCTAATGAAGCATTCTCTTTAAAAATGAGCTGATATGCAGTAAAGTAAGCTACTCCTCTTGTGGCAGTCTTACTTCTTTGTGTGGCTTTCATAATGGGCTACGTTCTATCTGTATGACACATACCTTGATCAGAGGTAGAATACGATTTCTTCATTATAACCTTCTTCATTCTTTTTGTGTCTTTCACCAAGATAAATTTGCTTTCAAAATGGTTTCTTTAAAGAGAATGGTAAGACCTCGGTTCCACGAATAATGGTCTTCCATTGTCATTTCTCTTCTCTGTAGCAATTTTACATATAGCATTACGAACCAGCAGAATTTGGCACATTGTCCTTTCTTGTTTTTCAGGTTTATTAAAACCATTTTCAAGATTACAGTTAGTTGCATACATGTATACATTCAAAACATATTCACATTCATATCTTCTTCCATTGGCCTTTTTCCACACAAAAAAACCCCTACATGTATAGGAAAGTAGCTATAAGAGAATATCAGATTGAGGGCAATGTTAAGGGCTTATTTTAGATGTTGTTCCTGTAGTTATTGTGATAAAATCTGCTTCCAGATTAAATGAACAAAGATATTTCCTGATAGACAAATAAATAACTACCTAAAGTCTCAGGCAAGGTTAGTCATTCCTGAACACCATTACATGAAACAGGGTACTACAGATTTCCTTACATAAATTTAGAAAGATAAAAATGGTTCCTTGGAACAGTCAATGAATTTCTGTCATGTAATATCTGGCAAAGGAGGAGAGGAAACTAGGCAATAGTTATGAGTTTATTTTAAAGAGAATTTGGGGTGCAA
This sequence comes from Parotia lawesii, assembly GCA_003713295.1. Taxonomy (NCBI): domain Eukaryota; kingdom Metazoa; phylum Chordata; class Aves; order Passeriformes; family Paradisaeidae; genus Parotia; species Parotia lawesii. The sequence goes on from RAHM01000122.1 coordinate 62,398, forward strand.
TTTGTATATATACAGGAGTCTGAAGCCAGCTTAGTACCTAAGTTTCTGAAGCAAATGTGATCCCAACCGAGCACAGAACTCCTTCCAGTTAAGGGAGACCTGAACTTGGAAAAATGGAGACTGCTCTATCATAGCAAGCCTCTTCCACAGACTGTTTCTGCAGAGTGCTGATTACAGCAGTAGTAAACCTGCTGATAGGAGTGTCAGCATGACCTTGCTGTATMTCTCCCTTGGTTTTATATAAAATTTTAGTTCTATAGCATCTTGGAAAATATAAAAAAATAGTTCCTTTTCCAGCATCCTTCACAACCACAAATAAATGGAGAGGATGTGGATCCAGCCTGGTCTGGTTCTGAGGAGTAGATTTGATTATTAATGCTCACATTTATTGCTGTAAACAGTGTTTTGCCATGTTAATAAAATACAGGACTATGACATGTTTTTTGCTTTTTTCACCTTAGTCACAGTAAAAGCCATAAGTTTACCTGAAATACATAATGACAGATTGGTTCAGGTTGAAACTGACTTCTGGTAGTCATCTGGTCCAATGTCCCTGCTCCAGCAGGGCTATGTACAGCAGGCAGCCCAGGACCATGTCCGGATAGTTTCTAAATATCTCTAATAAAGGATATCCCACAGCCTCCCAGGGCAACTTGTACCAGTGCTCAGTCACCTTCACAGAAAAAAAGTGTTTCCTGATCATCAGGTGGAATGTCGCATGTTTCAGTTTGTTCACCTTGCTTGTTGTCCTGTCTCTGGACACCACTGAAAAGAGCCAAACTCTGTCTTCTTTTCATTTTTCCTTCAGATATTTTTATACTGTGATGAGTTACCCCTTTGAGCCTTCTTTCCTCTGGGCTAAATGTTCTCAGCCTTTTCCTCTATGACAGGTGATCCAGCCTCTTTACATTTTTTTCACTCTTTGTGGACCTTCATGGACCTTCATGGCTGGACTTTTTTCAGTATGTCCACATCTCTCTTGTTCCGAGGAGCCCAGAACAGGACATGGTACTCCAGGTCTCACCAATGCTGAATGAAGGGAAAGGATCACCCTCATATCCTGCTGGCAACACTCCTCCTAATGCATCCTGGGATAGTTTTAGTCTTTGCTACAAGGACAAATTGCTTGTTCACAGTTAACTTGGTGTCCAACAGGACCTCAGGACATTTTCTCCAAAGCTGTTTATCCTGGTCCACCCCCAGCATGCACTGGTGAATGGTGATGTTCTGCCCCGGGAACATGACTTGGCACTTCCCCTTGGATAKCTTATGCCCTACTGTGCTGTCCCTCTGGAAGATGTTTAGTCTCATACCACTGAAACAGAAATCCATTTTTTAAAGGATATTTTGAACAGATTAAGTTGAAAAAGCATCAATTGCTATTTTAGCAGCAGCAACTATTGGAGTTTTGAAGTTGTCTGAACAGTGCACTAGGAATTGAGAACTGTTATGTACTTTGCTTTGTAGTGACATATATTTCCTCAATGGCTTTGCTATCTCTCTGCTCAATTGTACTCAGTGGTATAAGAAAGTATTTATTGGTCTAAATTATGATTTCTATTTATAAAATGAGAGATACTTTCAGGAAGAAAATTTTTTTGAAAAATTGCTGTAGAGATTACTGTGGTTAATGCACTAAACTGGGACATAATGAATCTGTCTTTAGTTCCATCCTCTGTCATGAACTTCCTCATATGTAATGGACAGGTAATTACTAATTGCTCCTTACTTTCTCTAGTATAAAGACAATAAAAATATTATTTCTTGCTTTTTTGCTGCCTTGTTCAATAAATTAGACTCCAGAATGGGATACTTTACCCCTTTAAGATACCCTGTGCTGGTTTAGACTCTCCAGCTGTTCACACTTTCATCTTCTACTCATTATACTGAAACTACTTTGCTGCACTTACCTTYTTGAAACCAATCAACGTCGTATAGGGATGCTTAAGCTTGTATTCCTCCACCAAAAATGCCTTCTATGCAGTTAGAGGCAGCAGTGTTTCCTTAAATCCACTGAAAATTCCTCCCACAAAGGATAAGCTGTAAAACTTCACGTCCTGATTCTGCCAGTAACTCATGGTACAACTGTCTGGATCTGAAATTAAAAATTATTCACATATTCATTCTGATAAAAATAGCTCAAATGACAACTATAGTATTCAACATCATTAATTCCATTTTACAATTATTTGACAGACCACATCTTCCTGTAGCACCTATTATACTACACAGAATTTAAAATATAGATTAGGAGAATTTAAATATGTATTTATGAATTAAGGACAATAACTTTCGATGCTATAGAAGCCCAGTATGTGCTTATTTAAATCAGAATCTTAATGCTTTATTAAGGGAACATGGGTTTGCATTACTTCTGCAAATGCATACAAAACTCAATCAGTGATACCCTGTACTAAGTATTTTTCTATTGCATTAGCAAACCTCTTTGTACACAATCAGTCTGAATATAATTAATATTTCTAAAGTGCATTGCAGGTACTTTATAATCTCAAACATTATCATGAAGTTTGGAATAAAAATAAATGAATGACAGCCCAAATATTAAAACAGATAGTATGAAATAACATAGCCCCTAAGAAAGTGAGTTTGTTCCTTTTTATATTATTTCCTTTTCAGACCACTGCTCAATGCAAAAAACCATGACCAGAGATAAATTTGGGCCTTCCTCCTTTTTAATCAGATAGAGTTGAATTTATGACAGGATGTCAGGAAATATGGCTTCTAGGTCAATGATTTAAGAGTTTTCTTCTTCACATAGCATAAGTGCCATCTCTCTCAAAATCTCACTCATTCTGATGTCCATCCTGAATATGGCATCCTATTATTAGGGCCTCTGTATAAATAAATGAAGTAAGTTGGCTCCTAACTCATATTTTCAGACTTACTCTTTGGAAAGTTATTCYTCACTCTATACACTGTTGATGGAAGTCTACAGGAAGTAAATGGTAGGAATTTACACCTTCTTRAGGGAATGTTGTATTGAAAGAGCTTCCTTTCAGTTTCTGACACCATCAAAATAATTATATACATCATACTGTAGTAAGTATTTCAGCACTGATAATCTATAAACCAGTAAGTTTTACTTCAAAGAAGACTTTAAACCTGAGAAGAAAGTTTGATCTAACCCATTGCTAATGTTTTCTTTGCCTTAATTAAGCTAACTGGCCACCTACAATACAAACTGTCATCATCCCTTGCAAGAAATACATTTTCAAACCAGTGTTTTTGTGCTGTCATGGACTGGATAGTCACCCATCAAAGTAAGTCATATTTCTCTTCCAAAGTCTTCCATGAACTTTTCCTTTGCTGCAGCCTATTCTATTAACCACTACTGTCTCAGTTTTCCTTGTACTCCTTTGTATCATTTTATTGAATATTTATTCTGTTTTCTCTAAAATGTTTGAAAAAATTAAGACTTTAATAAAGTCTACAGATCACTTTGTGCTCTATACCTCCACAGTGCTTTGAGAAAAAATATTCTGTATGTGAATAGCACAGCTGGATGCTATGAGAATAATGAAGCAAAAGAAACAATAAATGCCATATATAAAAAAAAATCATGAAAAATTGATTCTTTTGTACAAGAAATAAGCATTTGGAATAAGCAGAAAGAAAAGAGTCCTACATCAAGGTCTGTCTCAATAAAAGCTTGAAAGGAATTATTATTTTTTCCACAATTAAAAAATAAAATGATAATTCAGCAGTTTTTGACCAAAATGAACTACTTCAGACCTCTTATTAATATTTAAATATTTTTCATAGTCTTAAAAGACTCTCAGGAACGTTCTACAGCTTAAACTGTTTCAGTCATCAGAAGAAGTCAACTAAAAGGGAACATTTTCTTATATCAAAATTAAAGGAGTGAAAATGCTGTTAAATGGTGGAGTGACACAAATCATATGGGTGTTACTTTGGCTTATAAACCTTGGTCAGAATGAAATTGTTATTTTCTGATTTCTGGCAGAGCTGTGACAAGATTTGCTGTACATAAGTTACACACAGATGTACACAGTTACTGTACACACAATCACAGTTATTGTGATTGAGATGTAGAAAACTGGCTGTGTACACAGTATGTTCCAGTTTAAGTTTAAAGATATTTCCAGGAAATTGTAGAATTGTCACTTCCTGACAAGGATATATGAATATTTCTGGGATTTTAAAAGTTGTGGCAGTTGAATGACCTGCAGCAGATTAATACCAGTGTGAAGAGAAGCCAAAAATTTGCAAATCCTAAATAAGTTTCACAGAATCCTCAAGGGTTATCCACAAGACATTTTCGAAAAGAAGGGAAACCTCAAAGTACCATAGTTCCAGTCTAGAAGAAGAGTTCTACATTTGTAGAGACATATTTTCTCATTTCTGTAGAGGCTGTAGTGGAAAATGGTACCTCCTGGGTTCCTGGGAACTCTTATGTGATTGTTTTTTCTGAAGGATTATGTTATATGTTACATTAGGCACTAAAACTTCTCATAACAACATACCTTAYTGTCTTTAGCAAGATCAGGGTAGAATTTGGGTTAACAAAAGAAAAAGTAGGGGAAAAAATCTCAAGTTTTTTGTGGAATTAAAATCATGTAAATAAGTTTTACACAATTTTGGGATGATAAAGAAAATGATTGAGCTTCTTGTTCTACCATTCTTCAATGTTCAGGTCACTACCAGGGTATTTGCTATTCCTGCGAAGGTATTACTCCTTCTAGACCTGATTCAATTTGCATAAATAATTGTATGCTAATTGGAACAAGGTTTTTATTCTCAGCCTCCCACATGACAAATAAATTCCCTAATTACTGGGATTCTGCATAGGTCCACCAAATATGCAATTTAGAAAAAGACCTTCAAGTTTTTGAGAATGTGAAAACATCTTATGTTATGTAGCACTCCTAAGATAACTCATGTTGCAGTACTGGAAACACATTTAACATTAACTTCATGATTTTAAAAGGTCTTTTTAAAATCAAAGAATAATTTTTAAAGCAACTTTATTACTTCAGAAGAGGGTGTTACAATTACATGTAAAACTTTATAACATTTGGTAAAATGACCTGCAATTTCAGTTGTCATTTAAATTGCAGTTTGCAGGGAAAATTATGCAATTTATCTAATAATTTAAAAATCAGGTAAATGACACCCAGTAGTTCAGTTGGATATTTTAATAGTAGACATAAGAATTGAATAGAGATCTTTTTTTTACTGTCATTATGTGTAAGTTATATTATTTGAGCAGATTTCTTTTTACTTCAATTTTTCATTAGGCAAATAAATATATTTCTTTGCTGGAAATTTATTGTCATAATATTTGGGATCATATTGCAATGTGACAATGGGTAGTCAAGAAAACCCAGATATAAAATTAAAACTCATAACTAAATTATTCCTTGATAGATTACCCCTGAAAATGTTGAGTTATCCCAAAAATAAGTTTCTGAGGGTTCAGAACAAGGATGTGACTTTGATTTTGTTTTCCTGCTAATGCAAACAAGATGACTGCTGCTTCAAAGTGCTGTTTCTTTAAGGGTACTAATTTCTTCAACAGTTCTGAGGAAATTTCACACTCACTGTAAGAGGATAGATTCACCTCTCCCCTCTCCTTTGGACTTGATTTTGAAACTTTCACATAGCCTTAATGGTAAGCTGTTATCAAATTACATGAGACAGAAGAATATATAATAAAAAAAAATACATATTTTTCCTTGACCTTCAAGTTTGCAAATAGGAATAAATTGTTAATTTAGGTCTATACGTCAGGTCATCTAGGAGTTATACTTTAGGCAAACAGATTGGAAATTGTTTAAGCTGTTACCAAGGAGATGCTGAGTCATCCTGAGTTTCTAAGATTACTTAAAGGTGTTGCCATTAAAAATCTTAGATATTGAACTTATTCTGGGAGATCAAACCTGTTCAGCAGGTGTCTATAAAATTTGCTGATTTCTCTCTCATTTTTAGTCGTCTCTTCTCAGGTCACTGACACTGAAGGCATGAAAAGGTATTTTAATGATTTTTTTTCAATATAGAGGTAAATATCTATCTCCAAAGATGTTTCCTTTCTCACCACATCTCTTCTTCAGTCCTCTTGCAATTTTTCTTTTCTCTCATTTTATTTCATAAAAATATATATATACCTATATAGAGAGGTACTMGCAGATATGTTATCTGCTAGTCATGCTGCATGAAGAGTGAGTGCAACCCCATTTTTAATCAATGGGACTTCATTGGTTATATCTATTCTTTCATGAATTTATGTAATCAATTTTTACTTTTCATTTTTGCCTCTAGGAATAAAATGGGCCTTTTCTGTTGTTGTTTATTAAGTGCTTTGCCCAGCTGAAGGCGTTGAATTAAAGTGATCTTTAAAATGTGATACTGAAAATAAACAAGTAGACCTGCTTTTGTTATAATSCTATCAAATGAGAGAAATGCACACTTCTCTCAGTTCTTTTTGTTGATCCTACATTAGTCAAAGTAAATTTTCTGGAATCTCCTGGTAGTATATGTAGCTATTGCTAGGCAAAAACAAGAAAAGAAGTAGACTACATATTCCCTCTGACAGAAAATTAAACATAAGGTTTTCCTTCTTGGAACTCCTTTCTGTTCTGCCTTCTTGCACGTTGTACACTGACAGGTGAGTATCTCAAATGAGTAGGTTCAATACACAGTAAATAGAGGTTTTGTGCTTATCACAGTTTGTCAAGAAGCTGCGGTTTGAGTATGTGCTCTGATCATCAGAGCTTRAGGATTTCTGAAGCATTTCACAAAATTCTTTTTCTTTTTTTTCCCTCCAGGAATTTTAAAGTATCTGTGCCCTTGCCCAGTTGTTTTCTCTTTTTCACAGTGTGTACTGCATTCCTGCTTATACAAGATGGCAACTGCCTAACAGTCCTAATAGCTTCATAAAACCACYACCTGTGGTATAATCAAAACAATTCAAAACAGAGATCTTGAGGGCACAGGAACAGACTGTCCCTGAGTGCCGAAAGATGAGTCGATGCAAAGATGAGGCAAACATCCAGCCCGGATGGGCAARGAGGTTTTGAAGGAACTTAGGAATAAAAACAGGATATATTTTCTTTGGAGGGAGGGTCAGGTCTCTCAATAAGTATTTAAGGGGGTTGCTAGGGCATGTAGGAGAAAAATTAGAGAGGCCAAAGCTCAGCTAGAACTTAACTTGGCAACTCTTGCAAAGGATAATAAAAAATGTTTTTACAAATATATTGATGGAAAAAGGAAGGGTAAGACCAACCTCTGTTCTCTACTGGATGCGGGAGGGAAYTTAGTAACTACAGATGGGGAGAAGCAGAAGTGTTTAATGCCTTCTTTGCCTCAGCCTTTAGTGGGAAGACGGCTTGTCCTCAGGACAACTGTCCTCCTGGGTTGGCAGATGGTGTTAGGGAGCAGAATGGTCTCTCTTTTATCCAGGAGGAGGCAGTTAGAGAACTGCTGAGCTGCTTGGTTGTTCATAAATCTATGGGACCAGATGGGATCCATCCCAGGGTGATGAGGSAGCTGGCAGATGAGCTTGCGAAGCYGCTCTCCATTGTTTACCAACAATCATGGCTCACTGGTGAGGTTCCAGATGACTGGAAGCTGGCCAATGTGACGCCCATTCACAAGAAGGGTAAGAAGGAGGATCCTGGAAATTACAGGCCAGTCAGTCTGACCTCGGTACCCGGTAAGGTCATGGAGCAGTTTATATTGAGTGCCGTCACACAGCACCTACAGGATGGCCAGGGGATCTGAGCCAGCCAGCATGGGTTTAGGAGGGGTGGGTCATGTTTGACCAATCTGATTTCCTTCTATGACTAGGTGACTTGCCTGGTGGATGCAGGAAGGGCTGTGGATGTTTAATACTGTTCCTGCCTGGCTCCGTAGATGCACAGGCAGGTTCAGTATTACAGTTCAGTAGCAAAGAGACAATTTGCTTTGCCTTCATTTCGACAGGCGAGTTTATTCCATCCTCACTCTCGAAGGGTAGACCAGCAAATATGAGGACAATGATTCACTTAGGGTTTTTCCTGGGGCCGGGGAGAAAAGCGGGATCAGGGAGCAGAGACCAATGGGAGAGCCCCAGGGGAGTGGCGAGGGGGGCCAAGGCCAGCAGCCAACCGGGAGATTCAAACTGGAATACATTAACTTAACAGAACCATACAACCTGCAAAAAGCCTTTTGGTCACTTTAACATCGGCTACCACAGATGTTGTCTATTTGGACTTCAGCAAGGCCTTTGACAGTCTGCCACAGCATACTCCTGGAAAAGCTGGCAGCCCAYGGCTTGGACAGGAGCACTCTTTCCTGGGTTAAGAACTGTCTGGATGGCCGGGCCTAGAGAGTGGTGGTGAACAGTGCTGCATCCAGCTGGCRGCCAGTCASYAGTGGTGTCCCTCAGGRGTCTGTGCTGGGGCCAGTTCYGTTCAATATTTTTATTGACGACATGGATGAGGGTATTGAGTCTACTATTAGTAAATTTGCAGATGACGCTAAGCTGGGAGCGTGTGTCGATCAGCTGGAAGGTAGGAAGGCTCTGCAGAGAGACCCGGAACAGTTGGATGGATGGGCAGAGTCCTAKAGGATGAAGTTTAATAAGTCCAAGTGCCAAGTCCTGCATTTTGGCCACAATAACCCCCTGCACCGCTGTAGGCTGGGGGTGGTGTGGCTGGGCAGTGCCCAGGCAGAAAGGGACCTGGGGGTRCAGGTCGACAGCTGATTGAACGTGAGCCAGCAGTGTGCCCTGGTGGCCAAGAAGGCCAACGGCRTCCTGGCCTGTGTCAGAAACAGTGTGGCCAGCAGGACCAGGGAAGTCATTCTTCCCTTGTACTCAGCACTGGTGAGGCCATACCTTGAGTACTGTGTCCAGTTCTGGGCCCCTCGGTTCAGGAAGGACGTTGAGATGCTTGAACACGTCCAAAGGAGGGCAGCAAGGCTGGTGAGGGGCTTGGAACACAAGCCCTATGAGGAACGACTGAGGGAGCTGGGGTTGTTTAGCCTGGAGAAAAGAAGAGTCAGAGGTGACCTTATCACTCTCTACAACTTCCTGAAAGGTGGCTGTAGTCAGGTGGGGGTTGGTCTCTTTCTCCAGGCAGCAACTGACAGAACGAGAGGACACAGTCTCAAGCTGCGCCAAGGGAAATATAGGTTGGATATTAGGAAAAAGTTTTTCACTGAAAGAGTGGTGAAGTATTGGAATTGCCTGCCCGGAGAGGTGGTAGAATCACCATCCCTGGATGTGTTTAAAAAAGATTGGATGTGGCACTTGGTGCCGTGGTTTAKTTGAGGTGTTAGGGCATGGGGTGGACTCGATGATCTTAGAAGTCTCTTCCAACCTGGTGATTCTGTGATTCAGTGATAATCTGGGCATGCCACATACCTCTGGCACTTGCCCTGTTAAAAGGTTAAGTCTGAACATATTGTTCTTGCAACCTCTTAGACTTTTCTGAAGATCTAAAGGAAAGCTCAGTCAGGGAACTGTTACACAAGTTCAAGCTGTATTTTATGAACGTGTGCCACGGTCCTTCAATGAGAGRAATGTGTGGTGTTAGATCATGTGATCTGCTCTGAGTGAAACAGAGAATTAAGTCAATTGGGGTTTACAGATAACTGAACATGACTGACTTAGCAGTAACTCTCACTTTAACTTTCCAAAGAGGCTAGAAATACATTTCTAAGAGTCCTGCCTAGCTTGTTGGCTAGGCAATTCTTGATATTGTGAAAACCTGGAGTCCTGGCTACTTTCACAAAGATTTACTGAGGTCTTTAACTTCAAAGCAAGCAAGTTCTAAAGATTCAGAATAGTATTTACTGCTTTTCCCTCCAAGCAAGAAATTCTGCAGGATTACAAATCACCAAACCCATATTTTATCAACATAGCTGTGAAGTGAGAAAAACAAAAATAAAACAAAATAGGACTGTATGAGCTACATTAAAAGAAAAATAAATCACCTTTACACTAATTTTACCAGAAGTCATCCCAATAAGATTATGGGAAGTTGGAATAAAGTAACTAAATTCTTATTATATCCCTGAATTGTCATGATACATCACAAGTGACTCTAAGCAGAGATAAGCAATCTTTTCAGATTCACACGGCTCTAGTTCTAATTTGAACAAATAAAAGATCATGGAAGTTATTCACTTAGAATCAACAATTATATTTCAGCACTATCATAGAACTTCCCAGACGAAGCAGTCAGGATGATTTTGGGTAGATATGTGGAAGGTGCAAGAAGTCTACGAAAACACAAGACTTTTAAGAATTTAATGTTTGTTTTCATAAAGTCATGTTTGTTCTTGGAGGGCCAATGGTTTGAAAACATGAATGACATAGGTGCATAAAGTAATTTGCGTAAAAGGACTGATCATAGTCAGACCCGTGAGTTAGAGTTCAGAGACTTCACTCTTGTTGCTCATTAGGAACAGCTTTGGGAACCAGTCTTCTTACTGATCTAGAGTAGAAAAGTGCAGCAGTCTGGCAGKAAGATATGTAGATTCAGATGATATAAACATCTTCTAAAATACTGATGAAATCTTCAAAAAGGTTGATGAGCAGCACCACAGGAGCTGTTTATATTATTCCTGTACTTGCAATAGACACATTCTTACAGAGATTTAAGAGGCTTTGCCCTATAAATTAATGTCTTTCAATTGAGGAAACAATCAGCAAAGTGTGAACTGAAATCTAGACAAAAGGTACCCCTACARTTCAATTTCCTTTGCGGTTTATTATTTCAAATAAGTTCACAACTGCAACCTTCATTTGATTTTTATATCAAATGAAACTATGGTAATTCCCATCATTTTCTTGGAAGAAGATTCTGTGTTAGAAGTCCATATTTTTCATGGCAACTGTTAATCATGTTAACAAATTTTAAAAATGAAAAAAGACATTTCCTCAGATCTTTTTTTGTGTTTGTTTTTTGTTTTTCCTAAATAGAAATTTTTTCAACATATSTGGATAATCAAAAACTATCTGGATAATATCATTTTTTAGAAGTTACTGCAACTGGTTTTTATGGAATTTTGGTGTTTATTTTCAAAATTATTGAAAAAGTAAACAGGTAAAAATAAGAGATCAGTTAGTATAAGAATGTAATTTGTATCTATCCTTTGACTTTCCCAAGCTTCCACATTTCAGAAATTAATACAATTATGTTGTTTCTAAAACCTCTGGAAAAAAAGCTGGGTTTTTTTTTCTATCCTAATTTCTGCTCTTTCATTCTCTTCTCTGAAAAACATGTACAATCTTAATTTGATCCTTTTTTATGACAGCATTTACACACTGACACACTTTACATGGTATAATTATATAGTTATTTTATCCATCTTGCTCCTCTGGTGCACTGTCACTTGTAGTTAAGACATAAAACTGGAAGACTAACAAATCCCTTGACTAATTTGGCTGGAGACATTCAGCAGTCTGTGGTCTCAAGTCGATCACTGTGTTCATAAAAAGGTTGGTACAAATAATGCAACATATGCCATACTTCTAGAAGCAGCTTAATTATTTAAATTCCTTTTTCTGGTGTTCTCAACTTTGTAACTTTATTATTCTCTTAACATTTTTGACATGAGTGTGTGAGAGAGATAAGAAATACTCCTCTATTTGAATAATAAATCTTCAAGTCACATAGTCAAACCCTCAGTTTATAACTTTGCTAAAGAAATGCAACATATATCTAGATTTTGTGTCCTCTGATTCAGCTTTAATTTCAAATATGATACTCTGTGAATATCTGAAGTATTACAACATGCATAATATATTCCTGAACTATCCTAATACATACATAGAGCACCTCATCATTTTTAATTGAAAACTCACAGAGTATATTTGCTATTTATTTTGTGTTGATTTTATGTTTAACAAGCTTATCACAAAATTTAATGAAAATTACTGCTTAAGAGTAGTTCAATGATGATGATACTATGCAATTCTCATTGTTGAATGCAACCATCCAGTTAATCTTGCAATTATGTGTGATGTCTTTTTCATGTCTCTAGAAAAAAATTCTATGAATTTAAACGTATATTCTTCCAACATGTAGGTTGCAAAAGCTTTTTAAGGACAGTTTTCTGTCCTTTTAACAAAAATTAACCTCAGAAAGATCTAGATTACAATCAATAAAAATATGTTACTTTTCTAAAGAAATGGAAATAATCTTTGCRGTTAAAAGTCGAAATGAATTTAGGTGGTAAGACAGATGGCTTACAGAAACTAAAATGCAATTTCAGCTCCAGATCTAAACAAGCTTGGTACAAGTCTGCAAAAACCATAAGAACATCAAATTCTTCCCCTCTTCTATAATTATTTTTTTATATTTGYTTCCCATGCACAGTAATTTCCCTTCAACATTATTGTAGTAACATTTTACCTTTTGCTTTTACATCTAATGTAAACTGTTTCTTTCTCTCTCTCTTCTCCTCTTTCTTCCACACAAACACACATATTTTTCATGGCAACTGTTAATCATGTTAACAAATTTTAAAAATGAAAAAAGACATTTCCTCAGATCTTTTTTTGTGTTTGTTTTTTGTTTTTCCTAAATAGAAATTTTTTCAACATATCTGGATAATCAAAAACTATCTGGATAATATCATTTTTTAGAAGTTACTGCAACTGGTTTTTATGGAATTTTGRTGTTTATTTTCAAAATTATTGAAAAAGTAAAGAGTCCAGCTGGGCTTGATGTTCTAGACAAGAAGTTCATAGGTTTTACCTACCAACATAATGCATCTGGAGAAGTCTTCAGCAGCAGTGTAGCCTGCAAGGCTAAGAACACATTTTAAACCTCAGAGTACAAAAGTTATTCTTCTGAAGAACTCCTGGTTTTCACCTGTCAGTCTTCACCTCCTGTTTTTAAGTTTTGCTCATTTTCTACCACATCCTAAATACTCATATCAGKTTTTACTCTTTAAGTCTTTCATATCTCTTTAGCATTTTTAATTGATGTATACCTTCAACTTTAAGATTGTATATAATTTGTTACCAAAATTGTCTGTCATCTATTTAATACCTGAAAATTATAATTTTTGCCTTGAGCCTCTATCTTGTAACTACAAAAAGTGTGCTTCCCTTTAGTATTCTTTTTTTTCCATGCTGATTTTTTTCTACTACCTTTCTTTATATAAAAGAGGTGGCAAATCATGAGGAAACACGAAGCCGATCTGCACTGAACTGAGCTAAAAACTCATCACATTAATTTTTCACGCAGTGTAGTGTYATCTTCCCAACGATGCCCAAAATGACATGTAAATGTAAAAGGATGTGTGAATCATTGTCAGAATCTGTAATTTTAATGAAAGCATACTATCAATAAAAAGCATGTTTTCATTTTTGAATGAACTTGAATTTCATATTATTTAAATTCAAATTTCATTTTAATTAGAAAAATACATGAAATAAATTATGATGAGTGACATTTTAATGCTTAGAGGGGGAAAAGGAGTGAAAAGCCTACATGAAACTTTTCTTCTCTCTTAGATAAACAGCAAAAATTTAGTTACTTTTCCTCATTTATTACAATTTCTTACATTATGAGAAATGCACCATCACATAAAACTAAATCCCTATAATAGGTTATCTGAATTCATTTCAAGTCAAATAAAAAAAGTTTTAAGTAAACCTTCTTTGTACAAATGCTGCTATTTTTCAAAGACTGGCATAGTGTAGGAAAAGAGACAAGGAAATGCAAGAACAGCCTCTTGGGTTCCATTTACATAAAAGAGGATCAAGCTGAAAATTAACACAGAAGACAAAGAAAACAAACTCCACAAACATTAGTCTCTGGGTAACATTTTGATGTCTAATTGCCYGGGGAACCTACCTCTCCTTAGATTTCCTCTGCATGGGAAAATACAGGCATTTCAGGCACCATCAAGTCTAAAAAGGCAGAATAATTTCTGCTATGTGACAGCAAGAGTTGTTGTCTCCTCTGGCAGCCTCAGCTCAGGACCTTGCTGCCCAGATGTCTGAAGACCCAGGCTGGAGGATTCAGTCGTCACTCTGCCCTTTGCAGGGTGGACCATTAGCAAAGCTGAGCTGATGACCCAGAGACACATCAGGGGACACTGACATGGTTGGTCACACAGACTGCCACAGCAGTGCCTTCAACAGCACCTACACACTGGACTCACTTACAGCACAAGCACAGGCAGCCTCTTGGGCTGGCAGAGAGGGAAGCTCACTAGTGTGGGCACACATACAATTTTACAATTGCACTGCCAGCATCCCAGACTCTCTTGCTCATCCCACAAGTCTCCTACTCCCTGGCAGGTACATCGTGGTACTTGCTAGCAAAAGGACACATGCACTCACATATATTGAATGGAGAGAGATTTTGCAGAGAGAGAGTTGAGAAAATAGCTACTGAGAAGATAGGACAGATTGAACTGATCAGGTGCAGGGTTCGGTCAGGCAGACATAAGGACCATTCACATTTTTCATGTTACCAGCCCCTTTTATACCTGTTTTGTTTCTCATGGATCCCCTTCCCCTGCACATTTCCTCATCAGCTGGCATAGTCCCACTGACAGCCCACCCCATAGCCCCCAGCATCCTGGACCCTCCTTTTTCCATCCTTCTTAAAGAGAATGGCATGGATGTATTCGATGTGAAAGGTGAAGCAACTTCACATTTCAGATACCCAAAAAGAAGACTTGGTAAGAATTAGGCTCAGCCTGGCCAAGTCTGAGGCATATGTGGATGTAAAAACACAATTAAGAAATGTAGATAACTACTTGCTTAAGACAATCATGGTCTGAAAGAAGGTAATTAATGATTAAGGAAACTGTATTTTGAGTTTCAAAATATYAAAAAGCTTAATGTCTCTTGTGGAAGTACTTGACAATATTTTCCTTTGGAAGGTGTACAAGAATGTGAGAATAAGTCTGACACATGGATTATGCATTATGTATGAAGCACATACAACATAAATCTCTAGATAATACTTTCTTTTTTTATGACAATGTTAATGTTTACTGTGGCAGTCCTCTTYATGTCAGCTTCTGTTTGGGTATTCAGTGAATGAATCTCCTGCTATAATCGGTGAAAGCATAAATGTTTTCATTATTTATCCTTAGTCTGAACTTCAAAACAAACTGGGACTTGTTCTTTACCTTCAGATATTCTATCACACACACTATATAGTTCTGCTGCCTGGCTGACTCTCTTTCATATGTGAACCTTGATGCAAAGATATATGGCTTAGTGCTTACAACAGATTGATTTTGAGAGGGCTTTCAGCACTTTATAACATCAGAACTGAAAAGTACCTGAGTTGTACTGAAGGAGAGGTGATAGAGAAGAAAAATTACTGGAATTCAGCAGAACACTCACTTCTGTGTATGGAACAAGCTAAACAAGAAACAGAGGTTTTGGGCCTTTACCTGAGAAAAAATTTCCATTTCTGCATGTTAAAGYGTGCTGTAATGTCAAACTTTCTCATTTTCTAAATGATTCACTACTTGGTGGTATACAAGTTTGTCTGTAACATTGTTTAGTAAAAGCTCTAACTSTGAGCAATTAAATTAAACCTCAAAGTTCCTAGCATTATCTTTTCTTTGAAAGCACCATTTCTGCAGTTCTTTTTCTCAGCTCCCCTGATTAGAATTCAGTAGTGCTCTGGATAAGCAAGTAATATCTGTCAGAGCAAGAAAAGAAAATTTCAAGAGTGACAGAATTTGACATAACATCAGTTTGTAAAGGTTAAAATTCTTTGAAAAGCAGGTTTTGGAAATGCTTCTTATGCACACAGTGGAGTGCGGTTCAGCTCTAAATGAGTGGTAATAAAACATCACTTATGTCTTCGTGTATAGTTGGTCTGGTTCTTTCATACATTAGTAGAAAGAAGCTATCAAGTAAAGATCCAAGTCTGAAATGGTAGATGTTTTCCACCCAGGGTATTATTAAAAGTACAGTTTCCAACACCTGCATTGGGCACTGACAATAACTGAGTAGTAAACAGATCAAGAAGTGAGGAGATCACAGAAATCACATTAAAGAATAAAATGTTTTTAATATTCACTCATTTTTTTACATAATTGCCTTGGCTTGAAAGACAGGTGTCTGCTAAGGATGGCAGAAGCCTCCCTTGGAATGGAAAATGTAACCCACTTCCCTCTGAATTATTATAATTTTGAAATTAAGGGGCTTTCAGGCAATTATAAGAGAAATAGGAATAACAGTTCTTTACTAGTATATACAAAAAGGCAATAATACAGAAACACTGGCTTAACCTAACAGAATCAGGATATGACCTGACACCCTGCTGGGCAGGGTGGTGGTAGCAGTCCAGTTAAGTGGTGGCTGCAGTCCTCTTTGAAGTGGTTCTGTTGAAGAGGTGATCCTGCAGAAAAGTCTGAACAGGTGCTCCTCTGAATGTCCAGTGGTGGTTATGTAGCTCTTGCCCTCTGGAAATCCAGTAGGTAAGGGCTGACTGGGGCATTCCAAACCCTACATTATATCCAGGTGGGAATTCTTGGCTCCTCCCCCTGGGCGGAGCATCTCAAAATAAGATGATGCAATTTTGTGAGTCATGTGGTGGGTCCCTGATAGACCTTTAAACAGACATAGCTCCCTGGAGGGAGTTATCAGGGATGAGTCATGGTAGGAGATAACAAGCACTGCCCCACCTGCTTTAACAGTTTGTGAAGATTATAATAAAATAGATACTTTTGATTACATCTTACATTGTAATCTAGGACAATAATAGTTTTGTATTCTCCCAGTTTATATTAGTACATTGTCAGTGAAGCTTAGCTGAAACCTGCATTTACTAAAGAAATTAATCATTAAATTTTTGAGAGAAGAAAAAGGTGCCACAGCATCACAGAGAACTTGAGAAAMAAAATTATTTGTATTAATATTAAAATTATTTGTCTCAATACTAGTAATATTCATACTCAATGTCCCCTAAATTAACTTCATTTTTCTTCAAGAAGTGTCTCCAATTTTTAGGGCATGACCAAAAATAGACATTGAATAAATAAATACCTGTAATTTCTCTGAAATGTTTTTTTTCAATATTTGCATGGGCCTTAACACTGACATAAGCAAGACATACCTCATGAGCTACATGGAGCTTGCCTAAATGTAGGTGCTTTRCTGGGGGCTGTGTCACATGGACAGTGAATAAAGTGGCTCGGGGCCACTGGGGAGTCACTTGTGTGGCTACTGACAAAGTGAACAAATGAGAAATGCAGACATCAGCATTGCTGTGTTTCCCTGCGCACCCAGCATATCCAAATCACAGAGTGGAGAAGCTGAGGTTTTGTCTCTGTGTGGTTTGTATTTACAGTTTTAGGTGTGCCATACATATTTGATGTGCCCTATACCCCCTAATCATAGGTCATATAGAAGACTCCTTTACGTAAATATTACCATACAGAATGCTGCCACTCTGGATTTGTGCATGGCTGGGACCCGGGACAACGTAAATCTAAAATCAAGGACAAGAGTGTTACGCTTAAAAATTGTTATGCCCTTTTTCAAGTCTCATAATGGCTTTTTTACTTTGTTGACTTTGTTGCTAAGAAAAATGCTGACCTGAAATGTGCCATTTTTATTATTATTCATGCTTAATTTTTATATTTTAAATAGTTTAAAAGCTGAAAGCCAGAGAACCAATGAAACTGCAATGCCAGGGCACGTGAGAAATTTGAACAGTGTTAAAATAATGTCATTTGTTTACACAATTGTTTTTCAGTACGTTTTAAAATAATTGCTTTCTTTTTTGATTTAATGAGTGTGTGGGAAAAATTCTCATTCCAGATAAAGCAAAAATTAAAAACAGGAAAAAAAATCTTAATGAGCAATGGAAATTTTAGTCCCCTTTTTAAAATGAGAAAGAAAAGAAGTAGCAGGCTGAAGTCATTTGTGCAAAATTAGCTCCAGGTTGCCCTTAAATACATATGCTGCTGTAAAATATTGTAAATAATAATGCTTACTTCACTTGTAATACTTGGTGGTTGCAACCAGTACTAGTCAGGAAAATTGTACTTAATTTATAAGTTAATGTAACCACGAGGTCAAAGTTTTGCAGAAACATGTCAGCAAGATTATTTTTGTTTTTTCTTAGAGGAAAACAGTAACTGACTTACAAATTTTAACAAAGAAGTAAAAATGATGTATTGGAAATGCTGTTGGGTACAAGAGTACATGTCACCTCTTTTCTAATAACATATTAGTGAATAAGTTTTTTCAATGCTTGCAGTTCAAGGAAAATAATGAAAGGAATTGCCACTGCTCATTGTTATTTACAGAAAAAGAATGGTTTTACCATTTCCATGCGGTTAGGCTTGCAAGATACTTCTAAATACACTTTTATAACCGACACATTTTCATTTGACAATCTCTGCATGTCATCATGACTTTATATGATACCTTCCTTGAACCCAAAGTAGACCTCTGAAGAGTTTCATGTTGTGCAGGTGCCATGACTTGAATACAGTTGCTGTGGAGTTTCTGAAATGTCATACAGAAAACTTCTTGCAATAATTCAACCACCCTCYGGCTTTTGAATCACAAAGAAAAACATATATAATCTTCCACAGCAATCAGATAATGGATGCTGGTGTGACTACACAGCTGTTAYGTGTTTCAGCAAACACTTCAACTTGCATAAAAAAAAAGAAGTTTGCTTCTTTACTGTCCAGATACAGACTAAATACTTTAACTAGCTGTCCTTTCAAATTTTTAAAAATAAAAAAAAATAGTTTTATAGAACTGTCAGTTTCTAATCTTTTAAAAAAGACACCTGAAATCACTCTTGAGTAATATTTTTCTTTTTTTTTTTTTTTTAATTCTCTTTCCTGTAAGAACAATAATTAGTTGTCTAATCCAGAAAAGAGAAGTTCTGGCAATAYGTCAGTACTACAAGGAATGTTAATTATGTTCATTGTTACATGAACATTTACTGAAATCCAGAAAAGATTATTCTGAATTGCTACAAAACTACTGGGTATAGAGAGCATYGTCTTTATCAACTCAGCAATATTTACGCAACAAATCGAATGGAAGGGAGAAAGTAGAGTTTTTTCCTTTAAGCAGGACCTTCTCTATGCAAAATTTTGTGCAGGACAATGGGCATAAAACCTAGCATCTCAGTGAAATCATAATTGTATCATTCTTTTTGAAGGATGATGTATCATTTTTAAGAATATATAGAATTCCACAATACTGTGGTTTGAATAAAATGATGAAATAATTTATTTTGATTCTTCAAACCTGAGGGCAATTTGGCCCAAGCTATAATACATCCTTATTATAGAAGAAAAGATAGCAAAATAACCCYGCAGGGTGGAATTTTGTGTGTGAAAGGAACAATGAAAATGCTCATTAGCCATTTTGTGAATTTAAGTGACTGAAGCAATAGGTACATATTTGGTCATAAACACTAAAAAGAAAAGGATGGATGTTCTTAATTATTTTCACTGTAAAAAAACCCCAAAAACCTCTGCGAAGGAAATAGAGAAKATCAGATTGATAAATGTCATACTAAGGAGAAGACATCTTTCAAACATGAGTGATGAAGTAGAGCTGAAGCCAATATACTTATCTTTAAAGAAGAGGGCCTCAATGCTGTGATAATTCTTTAGAGCATCTTATTCCATGGTCTGAGGTGAGATACAGTCTGACTTTGATTAGGTGTCTGTTTTCTGAAGCCTGTATCTGGCTCAGCATTTTTCAGACCTCCYTGATACATACATCCATTACTAATTTCCCCACTTAACTGAAGAGGTGACTGAGCCCAAATGTGTTCTAGTATATTGGGCATTCAACTRTGGAACTTAACTTAGGATTTATCTCATAGGGTTTGTAATAGAAAAAATAGCCTGGCTTAATTGATAATTTGAGAGCTACTTTTCACTAAAAGGCCTTTGAATCCTGTAAATTGTTGCATGGTTGTGCAAGGCAGTAGAAATGGCTTTGGCATAGTTTGTAGCTGTTTTTGGTTTCCAGACAAGAAGGGTTTGATCTTGCAAGATGTATATAATTAAAACTAACAGTAATAAGAAAAAGTGTATATTTTTGTCATGGATTTTCACTGTAGAGAATCAGTTCCAACTTGGTGGTATGAGGCAAGTCTCTAATGAACACTTAATAACTGCCCATGCAAACAACTGTTAAGTGCACAGTCTTCAGTGTAGGTTTTGCTAGAACATGTAACTATATACATTAATAAGAATCATACTAAATACAGTCTGCAGACAGGTTATTCACATCCTTCTTTTTTTTTTGATTATGACTGTCTACTTGATTGAGAGTAGATGAATGGGAACAAGATAATTCCTTGTATTGCACAGAAAGTATCAAACATGGTTACCTCACTGAGCTCACAAATATTCTCTCTCTTCACAGGAGCACGAGGATCTGTATCACCAATACTCTTGAAAGAGAAGGGTTAAGAGAACATTGTATGTCTGTAATGAATTCCCTTTGTTTCTAATAAAATAAATCAGATATGTATTTTCTTTTATATCAATAACATTTCATAAAATTTTGATTATTGTAGGAATTTTGAGCATAGCTTTGTCTCATCTAGCCTAACAGATGACCTGATTCTAATAAAAACAAATCTGTATTTTATTTCAAAATGTAGATTGTTTCCTGCACTTTTTTAAACTGGTCTAGTGTAGGAACTTAAATCTGAAATTCTCTGGGGTGGGAAATATTATTTTACTGTTAGTATGTGTATTGCTTAGCACAGTCAGGTATGGCTATAGGAAGTAGGACATTAGAAAACAAGGAAAGATAGTTTTTAGAGCTCTGGAATGTGTGTTTTTGTTGTCAAGGAATCTTCAAGACACTTTGTGCATTATACTGTTACAAATTCTTGCAAATTTTGTGTGAGCAAAGGCTTTTTATTAATCACAGCATAACTAAATGGAATGTGCTTCTGCTTTTGCCATCCATGTAAAATGTCCAACTAAACAACAGAAAGTCATTCAGTTATAACAAATCTCATGCTGATCTACAGTGATCCATGGGGTTTACTACACGTCTTTGTACTCATTAACCTTAGTAAAGATATGTTGATATGCTTTATCCCAAATGACATTATTGCTTTTGGTTCTCTGCTAATATGGAAATTCAGACAGTACTTATCTTAAGAAACACTGACATTCATAGATTCATTGAACTACTTTGAGATATTACTGACTTGTCAACTAAATCAGCTAATGGGATTTCTAAGATCTATGACAATAAGGCTCATACCTCAGTAATGTAATTAATGTGAAAATTTGGGTACTCAAAGGGAAATTATTTAATCTTGTAGGATCATATTGAGAGATCCAGCTTCTGAAATGCATTTAATTATAGCAAAACTTGCAGTGAAAACATATTTTTATTCTGTTTAAGCAAAAGAAATCAAATGGTTTTCTGCAATTACAGGAATTCCAGTGTTACTGTAGTGTGACACCACAGGGAAATGTAAATGTAGGCAAGGGCTCATTTCAAGGAATTCAGTCTAGTTAGTAAACATGCAGTGTTTTAAATGATAGCATAATGTCTGTTTCTTTCTTTGAATAACTTATAGCTGGATTATGGAAATTGCCTCAAAGAAAAGGAAGTTATTACAACATTTTCCAACTAGGCATGATGAAGCCAGATTGTTTTCCCTGGAGCAGAAACATTTCATGCAGAGATTCTGGATCTCCTCTGTTGGGGAGGGTGGATGGAGTGTTATGGATTTTTTTTCCTTTCTTCCCTGCATATCAAAGCACAGAATGAACTTCCTGAAGCTTTGCGTATCTTTTGTATCTATCTATCTATATATATATATGCTGGTCTGAGTAGATGACTACTGATTTTGCTTTGACAACAGGACTACATGGCTTAAAATCATAGTAGAATTTCTTCAGAAAAGATTCATCTTAGGGCTGGTAGAAAGACCATGACTGCTTGTCGGCCTYTGCTTTGATTTGTATGTATGTCAATAGGTAAGAAGTTTCTCAAAGTAAAATTACTATTAAATGAAATATGGATCTAATTAGATAATTAACCATTTTTACCTCATAGTTTTGAATGGCTGCTACTATAGATAGAGCCCTTCTAAACACAGGGTAAGCAGAGTCACTGTATGGAATTTGTAAAAGATACAACCAGGTATCAGAATATTTGTATTTGTTATGATGTATTTTAGATACCATCTGTTGTTTTGTTTTTACCATTAGAAAAGCAAAACAATTTAAAATGAGGGAAATCAGCTCTTTTGAGGCAGAGATATTTTCCTCAGTGGCTAAATTTTATCATATATTAGAAAGCTAAATATCCTCACACAAAATTACAGTGCATATAAATTAATAATATCCATTTATCAAAAAAATGGGGGGGAAGAAAATTTAAGACTTGCAACAAATAATGCTTTAAAATATACTTGACTTAGCACACATGATTATTTTAAATTATTTACATAATTCAGATCTAATTATGACTAAAAAAATGTGTTTCTTGGATGTAAACTTATCTGAAGATCCAAGAGTGTTAAAACAGTGGTGTGCAGTCTATACAATATGCAGTGTGATATTTCTTTTTTTTTTTTTAAACAGCTGATCAGAATTATAACCTGTACCAATACAGTTTGTTGGGTTTTATCCTTGCTTCACTGCCTCTTATTTAAGAGCACTGAGCTGGTGAACACATGGCAGAGAATGGGGTTTAAAAGCTGCTGTTAGAAGTGCCAACATATTTTTTTCTCCAAAACCAAATTCTACTGTTTGTTTCAGCAGCTGCAGCCCGGCCCAAAATCCAGCTTACTTACAAAGCAGCTGTGTGTGAACGTGAACAGACCACCCACACATTAAACAATAAGTGGCAAAATTCTGCACTCTGTTATTTCCCATTATCATCATTGGCTAATGGCTGAATTTGACATATTTAAACTACAGTAATGTCTTTTAATGGTTTATTCTATCTTTTCTCAGCTTCCTGTTTGTTGCCCAGGGCTTTTCCTGCTGAGATAGAAAAGTATTTTCTGTGTGAATGGGTAAAATTCTTTCAACAGAAGGAAAAGGAGAAGATTTCAGCTGCCTCAAACCTCAGGCTCCTGGTCCAATGGAAGGTTTACCTGCTAACACAGGTCAGAAATGGTAGTAAGATCACACTGAATCATAGCAGTCCTTCATAATCTTTAAAAAATAAAGCAAAAAATTACTTCAAGAGGCTGAGGATTTTACAAATATTTAATGAAAGTAAATTTGTGTTGTTTGCTATTTAGATGTTTTAGTAAGGGGGAGGGAAACACCAAGGTCAGATATCTTTCTCTTGTTTGGACTTGACTTTGCAGAACAGCATACATAATCAAGGTTTCATTTTTGATGACTACAAGAATGTAAATATTTTAAAAAGATGGAGTTACATTTTTCAAAAGTTTCAAAAATCAGAGAATGCAGAAATTAAGAATTATGTCCAAGTCACTGGATCAATGGGCCAGCCACTCTGAAGCTGTTCCTGTCCAATGTGTTCTATAGGACTTGTCAGTGGTGCTGTCATTAAAACTAATAGGATTCAGTTTGAGGTATTGTTCAGGGATATGTAACCTGCCATATCAGGCTGAAGTGACCTTTGTGAAGTTCTGCACTTCTTTGTACACTTTTCTTTTTTTAAACAGGAGATGCACACAGTTCACATTGTTTTCAGTCTGGACACACAGATCAGCATCAAAACAGTATTTTAAGCAGTTTGTACTCAATTTGGTTGCCTCAGTTTCTTGGTGACTAAAAGTCAGTAGGAACTTTGCTTACTTCAGAGCCATAGAAAATAATTGTAAGGGGACTGGAGAACATTTATGGGCTGATCCAGAGGGCACTGAAATCAGCAGGAGATTTCCATTAACTTCTATAAGCATTCAGGGCTCTCTGTAACAATTTCTTTTCCGACTGCAGAGAATAAAATGATAGAAGTTTATACATTTTTTGAATCAAAGTTCTAAAAGAGCATTAAGTGTTCTGATGAATAATGTACAACAACTACTTACACAGCTGCTGAGAAGATCTTTTTTGAGAATTATTTGTCTGGAAAAGCTCTTGGAGTTTGAGAGCCTGAACCCAGAATTTCATTATTTTTAGTGTCAGCTGTGAGCTTAGATATACAACCTATCAAATTATCATAAGGAATGCTTAATGTTCTTTAAAATAGAAACTGACTGCTTCTTACTTACTTTTTTTCTTTTTTTTCTGATGGCTATTCCTAAATACTTGCAACCTGTCAAGATAATCTGTCCATCAATAACACACAATATTATACATCAGTTACTTTTTCACTCTTTAGCTGTCAAGATCATTTTTTAAAGGGCTGTCACTTAGACAGTCACACAAATGAAAACTGAATTATGCTGCAGACTGTATGAACCTGCAGTCCTAATTTACTTGATGTGATGGGAGAAGAAGGTGAGAAAAAAGTGAAAATGCTGCACAAAAAAAGTAGCTGAAACTGTATCATTAGTGACTATCACAGTTCTAAGGTGAGTTTACAAGATTAAGATCTGTGCTGGTTTGGGTTGGGCTAGCATTAATTTTCATCACAGTAACTATTATGGGGCTGTGTTTTGGATTCGTGCTGAGCACAGTGTTGATAATATAGAGATGTTTTCATTATTGCTGAGCAGGGCTCACACAGAGCCAAAGTCTTTGCTGCCTCTCATCCCATCCCACCAGTGAGGAGGCTGGGATGCACAAGCAGTTGGGAGGGGACACAGAAAGGACAGCTGATCCCAGCTGACCCAAGGGATATCCCAGACCATATGGCATCATGCTCAGCACATAAAGCTGGGGGAGGAAGGTGGAGATGTTCAGTGGGATGGCATTTGTATTCCCAAGTCACAGTTATATATGATGGAGCCCTGCTTTCCTGGGGATGGCTGAACACCTGCCTGCCCATGGGAAGTGGGGAATGAATTCCTTATTTTGCTTTGCTTGTGTGTGTGGCTTTTGATTTGCCTATTAAATTGTCTTTATCTTAACCCATGAGTTTCTTTCTCTTTTACCCTTTCAATTCATTCTCCCATCCCATTTGGAGGATATGTGAACAAGTGGCTGCATGGGGCTTAGTTGCCAGTTGGGGTTAAAATCCTGATTTTCCTTACAAATCTTCTTCTGATTTTTTTTGCTATTCAAATATCTATTACTATTGTAATGTAAAGAAATAAACAAGACAGGAAAAATTCTCAAAACATAAAACACAAGCATTAATTGATGGAATTCCTGTTGTGTAGGTCTTAAACACAATGACAGAACATACACAACATATTCTCAAAAGAAGTAGCAAATTATATGAGGTTCTTTTTGTTATGTTGTTCATTGAAAAGTAAATGTAAACCAAAATTATTACACACATGGCTAGCCACAGCACAGACTTGGGGAAAAAAGGTTGAGTGATCTATCTGTGACTATAAAACAGCTCTGTAGGTTTAGGACCTTGGAACACTCCTGAAGCTCATTATCTATATTATACAATTCTTAGAAAAAAAATTAATTGACACATTGACACAATGTGGACCACAACTCAGGCATGGTTGGGGAAACAACATGGCCTAGGAAATCGTGTATGCAGGTAAAAGTAGTTTTTAGAGTCTGAAACGCAATATA
Source organism: Parotia lawesii (assembly GCA_003713295.1). Classification (NCBI taxonomy): domain Eukaryota; kingdom Metazoa; phylum Chordata; class Aves; order Passeriformes; family Paradisaeidae; genus Parotia; species Parotia lawesii. Next base: position 87,994 of record RAHM01000122.1, read on the forward strand.
TCAATTATACCTGGCCAATGGTAGGTGATTTCAGTGCCAGAAAACACCCCCTGGTATGTTTAATATAACAGAGAACCTGCAGTCCATCCAAAGGCAGTTTGACTGTTGAACTTGGTCATATAGTGTGTCAAATTTGCTGCTGGTACATCGTTGTTGACTTAAAAATATCTCAGTAATAAAGTATTTGACACTGCAAGTACATTTCAGAGACATGAATCTCATTGCTAAAATTGAGTATAATGTGTTTTCCTAGGCTTTCTCAATTTCTTACTATATTTTATTGTCAATAAATATACTTGTTTCTTAATTGTACAGGGGGAGAAAAAGTAAAAGAAACCTAGGAAAGATAGATAGATAGATAGATAGATAGATAGATAGATAGATAACATTTTGTTGCCATAACACATTTGGTTCAGTCAGTCACCTAAAGTTGTATTTAGGTGTATTTATAAGCCTATAGGAAAATATGATGATCTCATTGTAAATGCTGAATGTCTGATTTATTATTTTATTCCCAGGCAATCTTACGGTAAAGGGAGAGGTTACAGATGTGTACAGTCTAGAACAGTTGTCTAAGTCTTCAGCTGATACATTTGGTGAGAAGTGTTACCCCTTTGGGAAAAGGCACTAATTTAACAGTAAATTCTGCAACTTTAAACAATATGGAAAAGTAACTTCGGGCACAGCCTCTTTTTCTACATGTCCTTTGTACAAATATTTTCTAAAGTAAGCTGACAAAAACCAGTAGGTATTAGAGTCAAGACAACAAGCAAGTGAAAGTACTTAAAGAAGTAGAATGCTTATATGCCCTTACATATAAAAAAACCTCAAACCATGTAAATAATTGACCTTAAGAGATGCTGGACAGTTTAGGTATTTTGCTGACATCGTGCTTCTCTGCTAGGTTCTCTGGGTCTACAATGTTAATTTGTATTCACTTTGTAAGACAATTTGAGATGATTCTAGATCTGTCCTCTTTGAAAACATTATGAAATACTACCTTCTCTGAAAGCATTACAAAATAGTGCTTCCAGCAGTCAAGATATCAAATTGTCTGTTAGTGGTTCTTGCTTTCATGCATTAGTGTATGCTATTTAAAAATTATTATCTTCATAATTCACACTACCTGTGTATTGCAAAGTACAACTGTGATTTTTTTTTATGGCTTTGTGAAGCTTGTGAAGAATATTGCATTGTATTCAGGTCTCTGTAGGTAAAGTTTCTATATAATGAATCTAATACCGGGTAATGAGTTTTAGTTTAGTAAAAAGAAATGCCTAATGAAGAATATGTTGATTACTAGAAACTCAGATTATTTAAAATAGCAATACACTTACAGTAGGATTAAACTTATTTAACTTTATCCCCTCAAAAGCTATAAAATCAAGTCTAAGCATTAGATCCCTCTACAGTAAGGGATGAGTTATTTCATAAAGAGTTAGATAAACATGCACAGTGATTCATTTAACCTCCCTGAGGACTGGATGAAACTTGCACCAGCCTTTCTTTCTAAATATTATTCCTGCAAGTAATGAGAGGTACGATAAGCTCTATATATAATTGGAAGAGTAACATTATTCTGTTGAGGTAAGAAAGGAAAGTCACTGACCTTCACAGAGCTAATTGAAAGCATTTTGTACAGTCCCTCTATTTATTTTCTAGCGTGGCACATACTACATATGCATTCATGCTTACATACATTGATACATGCAGTGTATAAAATTGCTATGAAAAGGCTCTGAATATCTGAGCCTTGATGCTAATGATATTGTGACAGTAATTAATGCTAATTAATATATTCTTGGCACAATATTAGGCACCATGGAGACACATAAAATGTATTAGTTATTTCATTATTCAAAAGTGCAAGACTACATAAATTTTTTGTTCCTAATCTAAATTTAGTTCATCATCCGTATGCCAAAAGAGAGCAATATCATCTTCATACCAATAAATGTAGGAATTTTTTGTCTCCAGCACAGATCTGTTTCAAAAGATTGTCATAGCTCATGTATTATCGTTAGCTTAATAATGACAAGTTTTATTTGTCCCTTACTGTACTTGCCAAGCCTCTTTCCTCTGCTAAGGCATGGGAATTTTAAATAAACAATTACTGTTTCTTTTTAGCTATAGTTGAGTTCAAGAAAGCATTTAACACCTTAAACTATAATATTATGGTTCCTTCTTCCACCAATGTATAGTTACTCAGAAGTAGTATCGGTTGTCAGAGGTTTTTTTACAGCATTTCTAAAATCACCSTGTGTACTGATGAATAACAGTCTAGATAATTTGGCCTGACTAGTGGAGTAATATCCTTATCTAATTTTTTTCATCTTTGTCATGCACATCATGTCAGACAAAACACTGGGAATAGTTTTAGATTCATTATTCAGGCCAAACAAGTGCCATAAGCTCCTATCAAAGTGCTTGATTGGTTGCCTGAACAACCATAGTTTGCTGACTTTGTCTCTCTTCCAGAGGACAAATTCAACTGTGCACAGCACTTTCAAATACTATACACTACAGAGGAAAAAAAAAAAAAAAAAAAAAAACACCAAAAAACTACAAAATTGCTTATTCTGGAAAGGAAAAAAAAATTGTGTGGAAATTAGTTTCTTCCTTCTGTTGCCAGTTGATTCTAAACTCAGAAGTCAAATTCCATCCATTCTGCCTTACATATGAAATATCATTTACAGAATGACAACAATAATCTATGACTCCAGATTATGATGGTGGTCTCTTCCTTTCTGAAATGCTAAAATGTAACTTCAATCCACTTAGTAAAACTGTATGTAATTTCTGTAGGTAGAAATGCATTTTCTGCATAATTTCATGGGCCTCCATCTAGGAGGAGCTAGAGGGCATGACCAGAGACAGAATAGCTAGAGTAATACCCTGCAGCCAGTTCTCTAAAGCAATGACAAATTATCACTACTGAAGAATTTAAGACAGTATTTTAAAGACGTTAAAATTATTGCCAAAATAATCAATCTTCATAGGTCATAATATACTTGCAGACATTTATACCCCTAATTTCCTACATCAGACCATATTGATGAAATATTATACAAAATATCTTTTTTTGCTACATTAATCACTTAATGCTTTTTTTTTTTAAACACATGACTTTTGTTTGGATGGACTGTGAGATAACTTACTCAAAGGGCCACTAAAGCTCTGTCATACTTTTTGTTTTGGCTAGAAAATCTGCATGCACTCAGAAAATCTATGACACATAAAAATTGCTTACTAAGCATTAACAATGTGAAGATCTTTTAAAAAATCAAAGCTTTTGTTGCAGAGTATATTTAGAAGATTGATAGCAATCTTCCATTTTATAAATGCATTGAAATTATCATTGTTAACAACTGTTATCTGTACCATTTCTAAAATCTATTTGTTTAACGTTCCATTCATGTCTGGGCCCTGAACTGTATCACAATTCTTGACTCCAGATCCTTCTCTTCAGGATTTTTTTGGCCTCTGTTCCTCACTCTTAAGGTTTCTTATCCCAGCACTTTCACCTTTTGTATGTTTGCAGGAACCCTGTTTCATCTGCTAATAGTTTCTGACAGACTTATGAACATATTACATAAGATTTATCATACAAACATAACATATATTTACTTAGAACAAACACACATGTACATGAAGACATTTTCCAAGGTCTTTAACTCTCCAATTTCCTTTTTTTTTTTTTTGTAATTTGACTTCTATTGTCTCAGAAAACTTCTGCTTAGAAATTCCATCCTCTTCAGCATACAGAATTGCTTACAGATAATCCCAGTTCAGTGCTTTTGTTTGATAAAGTTGTATTTCCCTCGTGATATCTCTAACATACTGCTTAGGGAGACATCAGAGAAAGGCTGTGATGTCATGAATAGTACCTGCATACCAACACAGGCACCATGGGCATTGATTTTTAATCTACTGAGAAATTTTTCATATTTTTCATTTTTGGACACAGGAGTGCTTTCATAAGAATTTTATTCTCTGAAGGTGAACAGACTGTTGGCTGCTCAGCACTTTGTCAGCAATTTTTTCATAGATGCACACTGTCAATTCTATAGTGGCTGGTATTTGTTCATATGTTTCAAAAGTTCATTACTGCCACATGGAGGTGGTGGAGTTTAAGAAGATCTAAGGGAAAGTCTCTCTGTTATCTCTGTTGAAATACCTTGCAGTGAGAGAATTTTTCACTATCTTAGAAAAAAATATCATTATATGAAAGGAAAGAAGAGGTCATTCTCGTCATGCTGGTGTTCTCTTCTCTGAGCTGCTGATAAAATTCTGATGGCCTCAGGTTGCTGGCTTTCTCTGTAATTTCCTGACATTAGATTTGAGAGAGAGCACCTTCAGTAGCTTTTACAGCAGCTACATTTCCTTTTACTTTATTACCACGAGACTATTTCATACCATCCTGGAACTTTTTCTGATGTTTCCCATGATTCTTGTCTTTGAGTTCCTGCATAGTTCAGTGGATTTCACTCAAATGTCTTTTTATCTTTCTTAACCAAACATCTTCCAACCTCTCATCTGTATATCTATTTCAGTGGCATGAATTTGGGCATCCAGACAGATTTCTACTGATTTCTAGGCATTCTCTTATTATGAATGAAACACCTTTACAGTCATGCTGATATTGTCACATTTTGCTGTTGGAAAAAAAAAGAAGGAAATATGTCAATGGGCTGGAATGATAGCAAGATTCATCAGTTAGCACTGATGATACATGATGGTCAAGAACCAGAGGAAAAGACATGACTTCTGAGCAAGGAACAAACAAACTTTTCATTAAAAATATCACTAATTTCACTTCCTGCTTGTAATTTTACTTTTTATTTGTCTGGAAAAAGTCTGGAAACTAAGTTCTTTCACATTATGTAAAAATCAGTCACCTGATGACTAAAACTAAAACAAAATTTTAGAGCTTTTTGTTTTAGCTGAAACTTCCAGCTGTAGGGAAAGTGCTCATAAATAATGATCAAGTGATTAAGATTGTCTAATGAAAAACTGACATTATAAATTTTATTTTTAAAGTGTGCATTATTTTATTATAAAAATTTTATATTTCCTCCTATGTACAATGTTTTATATTCAAAAAAAGAAAGGTGGGACACCTTGCTTACTATACCTCCTTTGCCTACAGATATGTCTTGATCTTTCATTAGGACACAGTATTGTCCAAATACATGGTTTTCAGCAATAAGGAATTCCATACTTGCCTTATCAATTAATCAATAAAGGCTATCCTTTATATTCTTAAAATAAATGATAAATACAGTGGCATGATATATCCCCTATGAAAAAAACCCGACTGTTTTTCATACTACTACTGTGATGACGATGATGATGATGATGATGATGATTATTATTATTATTGTTATTATTACATGTAAGTTATGACTACTCTTTAATTAGCTTTTCATTACCTGTGATGGTAAGCAATGATCCTTGAACTATCACACAAAATTCTAATGCATCAAAATACTCTTAAGTAACTGTAAGTATGTATCTGCAGACAGAAATAACTGGAATTCAAGCAATGAGGGGTATCAAATTAAGATGTTTAAATCTTTTTATTCCAGTCTSTTGCTTTTGATAAAATTACAGGATTAGTAGTTTCAGAGAAGACAGCAGATGCAATATATTTTGATTTTACTGAAGCCTTTGATGTGCCGTGTTGTGAAACCACAAAAAATTAATTCAAGTTGTCTTGGATAAGAACTCTACACAGAGATTGACAAAAATCATTGTAGAATGATAAACAAAGAAGCACAATGATAATTTCAGCTTCACTGTGGAGAAGCTTCTGAGGATGATAAGATCAGTTCCCTCTTTTTTCATGTCTTTTATTCTATTGTGTGATGATACAAACAACAKACGCTTAAAATTTTTTACACAGCTGAGGGAATAGATAACATCCAGACAGACTTGGACAAGATTGAGAAGTCAGCCCACCAGCCCTATCAGGTTCAAGAAGTACAAGTACAAGGTCCTGCACCTGGGTCACGGTAATCACTGGGTAACAGGGAGCGAAGGTATTGAGAGCAGTTTTGATGAGAAGGATTTGGGGATAGTGGTGGATGAAATGCTGGACATGAGTGAGTAGTGTTCTGTACTCACAACCCAGAATCATGAACCATGAACCATGGAACTCTTAAGTTTGGAAAAGACCTCTAAGATCAAGTCCAACAGTTGACCCAGCACCATGACCATGTTCACCACTAAACAGTGTCATAAGTGCCATATCCACACATCTTTTTGAAAACTTTCAGGGATGGTGACTCCACCACTTCTCTGGACATTATTTTCTAATGCTTGACAACCATTTCCAGGAAACGAGTTTCCATAATATCTGATGCAAACCTCTGCAGGTGCAACAAGGCCATTTCCTCACATCTTGTCACTTGATACCTGTGAGAAGAGATTGAAACCCACCTCACCACATCCTCCTCTCAGGTAGTTGTAGATAGGAATAAGGTCCCCCCTTCAGCCTCCTTTTCTCCCTATTTAAAGTTTTCTCAAGCTTTGCTGAAAAGGCAACCACATMCTGGGCTGCCTGAAGAGAGGTATAACCAGCAGGTCAAGGAAGTGGGTTCTGCCCCTGTACTCCACTCTGGTGAGGCCCCACCTGGAGCACTGCATCTAGTTCTGAGGTCCTCAGCACAGGAAAGACATGGACCTGTTGGATCAAGTTCAGAGGAGACACAAACATGGTTTAGAAGGATGGAACACCTCTCCTATGAGGACAGGCTGAGAGAAGAGAAGAGAAGAGAAGAGAAGAGAAGAGAAGAGAAGAGAAGAGAAGAGAAGAGAAGAGAAGAGAAGAGAAGAGAAGAGAAGAGAAGA
>RAHM01000122.1:95000-455000 GCA_003713295.1 Parotia lawesii
GTGGAGAAGAGAAAACTCTGGGAACAAGTTTTTTCAGCCTTTTAGCAGGATCTGTTATGGTAGGACAAGGGGTAATGGCTTAAACAAAAAGAGGGTAGATTTAGACTAGATAGTGGAAGACAATTTTTCCAGTGAGGGCAGTGAAACACTGGAATGTGTTGTCCAAAGAGGGTAGATGCCCCCTCCCTGGAAACATTCAATGTCAGGTTGGATATGGCTCTGAGCAACCTAATTTATTTGAAGATATTCCACCTCATTGCATGGGGATTGGACCAGATGACCTCTAAAGGACCCTTCCAAGACAAACTATTCTGATTTTATGATTCCATGAAAATTCTTAGGTATGTACTTTCTTCTTGAATTTAGGTYGAGAATGTGGAGGTAGAATCTGTGGATAGTTTCCTGCTTTTTTCCAAGAAAATTTGAAGTTATGAGAGGAGAAAAGTTAAGAGAAAGTCTCCAGCAATGTTCTTATTGGCTTGGAGTAATATTTTTTGCTAAGCTATATAGTGGTTAAAACTTTATACTAACTCAAATGTTTTCACCACAATAAGAAAGTCATATGACTGCCCTACATACCAAGGACAATGATAAATGCAGTTATTTTACATTAAGTACTTCAATAAGTTAAGAAGGATTCTATGAAATTATGCAGAAACTGAGACTAGGTATCTATGTAAATTCTGGACTATGGAAGGATAGAGTGAAAAGAGCAATGAGGATTTGATAGTTGTAACTGGTGAATAATGGGACTTCCAGATTTCTGTAATCTAAATAACAATATGTGCATACATTTCAACTGATTCTGTAATTTCTATTTCTATGTAATAATAGGTTTATTCTATTTCTATAGTGTAAATCATCCTCCCCCTACTTCTTTTGTTTCAATTATGCCTAGCTCGGTCCCACTACAAATAGTGAAAGGGTTTGACAGAAGACTTCAATGAGAGCTTAGAGGTTTGGGAAATTTCTGGCTAGTTAGTCAGCTCACTTTAAAATAAATAAATAAGAGTTTGCAAGTGTGTGAGCCTGGGGAGAKCTTAATTAAAGTGAATGGGGAAATTAAACTGAAAAAAAAAAAGTAAGGCAGCAAGAAGGGAAAGAAAATCAGTCAGGGAAACTGCTGAAGGAGTGAGAGTAAAAAACAAGTACCAGAAAATTAAAACACAGTGTTTCATAATCATGCCGTGGTTATTCTTTTTGGTAGTTCTTCCTACAGATGCTCTCCACAGACACCTATCACACGGGAAAGAGATCTCCCTAGYGGAAGGAGAGACACTGTGCTCCCACTGCGGGAATGACTGTGCAAAGGAGCTTGCATCAACTGAAGGGCTTGTCTACATGGAGACATTTTCAGACATAAAACAGGCAGAATAATTAGTCCACTTTAAACTATCCTAATATGACTCCCCACTGTCAAAATTATTTCGAAAAAAGTGCTTTTATTATTTAGAAGTAAAGTAATTAATCTGGAAGGCAGCTGGATTTACTCAGTGATTGACTGTCTGTGTGGGGAAGTTATATAAGCATGGCTAAATTGATTGCTGTAGCTATGCTGGAAATTATCCCACAAAAATAGACATACCATAGACTATAATGACAATGCATGCCCGTTTTCCCAGTATGTAAATTCTAAAGCATGGATAACAAATTTAATCATGTGAGGAAAGACAGCTTTGCTTTTTTTTTTTTTTTTTTTTTTTAAGGTACAGTATGAGTCCTTGGAAGTTTTGAAAATATATTCTATGAAGGGCAATTGAACTACTGGATTTTTTGGCCCATGGAACCGAAGGCTGGTAGAGGTCATGCACACATTTTGTAGGAAGAGGTAATAGCTTTTATTAGGCTAAACTGTGAGTTTAAAATAAATTAACAAAATCTGACAAGAAGCAGCAAATCCAAGCTAAAATCCGGTTAGACACAGGTGTTCTTAATTACTGCTTATTATGTTAATAAGGCTAGTGAACAAAAGAGTCATTAGAGATTTGCAGAAGAGATGGTTTGTATGGGTATGAGCTGGCTGTGAGCTGGAGTAGGTGGTCGCTTCAGACCCTCAGTACTGGCCAGTCTCTGAGAGAAGCAGGTGCTCACATTTGGGCAGAGGTAACAAATGCAGCTTTGCACCTAAGTGGACATAAAGGTAATTAATTAAGGCAAGACAAACATGCCTGGGGTTTTTAGATTTTTCTGATTTTACTAACCTCTTCACAAGTGTTTCATATGGGGTTTTTGTGTTGGTTTGTGGGTGGAGGTTTTTTCTCTCAGTTTCCATGAAAATTTAGTCTATGAGTAGGGGTTTTTTCGATGATATATAAGAATCAAGCACCTAATTGCCATTAATTTTCTCTGGAAATTGAAACCATGCCTTGAGCTTATAYCTTTTTTTCTTTAAATCCCACTCAGTAATTCTTATTACTTTGACAAGCTCCTTTGAGTTTTAAAAGGCATGTGTTTTTCTGTCCCAAGAACAGAAAATTCACATGTTCACTTGTTATACTCAAAAGTATATTATCTATGAGCAATAATGTTGAGTTTTTAATATAAGTCAAATTTACTTTAAAATCTGTAATTAACTTTAGCTTTTCTAATATATGAAAGTGRAAAGTGTTTCTAATATATAGGAAAGTGAACACAAATTGAAACGAGAAATCTGGTCACTTAATTGAAATGTGAAAAAGAGACAAATCCATTTGATTGCAAATGTGTTTGGTGATAAACTATTTCATAATGGCGAAACTTAAAATAGTTGAATACTAACATTATAAAATAACATCCTATGAGGACATCAAACACACTTTGTTTTGTTTTAAAAGTTAGTGAGTTCTGTTTTGGCTATGAGTTTATAAAGCTAATTTAAGAAATGCTCAAAGCTTTCTTCAGCTATCACTCAGAACTTTTCTGACTGCCAAAGTATTTTGGCTTCACAAGAAAAACTTCTAGTGCCAGAGGCAAAAGTATGTTAGTTAAAACTGAGGGACAGACATGAATACATGTTTGGCTTTGCAGCTGTAAACCCTGGTTAGCTCATCTTCACACATCACAAATCTAACTCTCATGGAGTTAGAATATCTATGCTGCATTGCCTAGGAGCTAAAGTCACTAATAAATAGTCCTGTGAACAAGCATCAAACAGCAAATTAATCAAAAAATTTAAGGCAATTGCCACACACGGAGCATGATTTTCAAGTAATTTGAAATCTGTTCATATTTTAAATGTCAAACTGAATTGAAAGGATATGCATTTTAGATTTCACTGTATGGTTTCCCAGAGAGAGAATCATCTGTCTGTTTATCCGTTCATAGCATTTACACAGTAGCTCACACGTTATGCCTGCAGCCCAGGAAGGTGTTTTATGTTTGGAAAGATTACACATTTCATTAAAATAAAAAAAAAAAAAAAGAAGAAAGTTGTAAACTGAAATAAGAAAGATAATTTGCTATTGAATCTAAAATATAGAAAAATCTTGAGACCTTTCAATTCTAAATATCATCCTCAGCTTATTTCCAGAAGAGTTTGTATGAGAGAAACCCTGCTTGGAATTTTTAATTCACATAGTTTAGGCACTTAAGCCACTTTATAATACGTTAATCAGTTACACCATAAGGTGTGTCTTGTTAAAGTAAGAACGATAAGCAACATAGATGAGTAACAGAGTTCATGAAAAGATGAAGAATGTTTTTAGAAAATCTCCAGGATTTTCCAATATCCAATATATTTTCCCCAATATCCAGTACCCTGTGATGCAAGATAAATGTAAATTATTATTGGTAATAAAAGGTATTACATGCCATTGCGATGCTGGTTTTAAAGTTCTCCTGGTTGGGGTGATAAAGGATACTAAGCAGAGACTGATATGACTTCTTCACCTGGGTTTGATTCTRTGCAGTTCCCAGCAGCAGAACTGAGTGGGGCAGATTGCAATTCCCTTAATGTTCAATGGCCAGAAGCCAGGTGGATGTTTCTGGTATGAGGGATTCTCCCATATTCTTCACCTCTCACAGTGAGAAACAACTACATTACCAAATAATATGACTTGATACACAGTTTGACTGGAATGCAGGAAGTCTCACCAAGCATGAGGAAGAACTTCTTCACTGTGTGAGTGACTGAGACTGAAGCACATCGCTGAGAGAGGGTGTGGAGTCTCCTTCTCTGGAGATAGGCAAAAATCAAATCTGTGATTCTGTGATAGAAGTAGACCAAAACTGCTCGTGCAAGCCACCTCCATAAATGGTACGTGCAGGTCAGTTTGTTTATTTAAGGCTAGATTTTTTCTRGTTTCCTGTGAAATATATTTCCCCCTTACCCACGACCTAAAGCTAACTGAAAGCCCAGGTCTTTATCTTTCACAAGAATGGCTGAACCACATCTGAGACAAATGTAGGGAAGTGCTTCTGGTTCATTTCTTGAAGGAATCTATTTCACATACAGGAGAACAGCTCTTAGACTTTACTGAAAACTAAGTGAATATGGACAATCTTGCACTAGTTTTATGCAAATATTGTTAGCAAAGGTTCATTTAAATTTGCTTATCTGCTTAGGTAAGAACTCCCAAACTAAACAAATCAGAAAAAGGTGCCCTGGCCCCATTTTTTATTTCCAGCTGCAGTCAACACTATGTGCTTAGGAACGAAGAATAAGATCTGAATAATTAGAGGGATTTGGCGGTAAGAGCCAGAGACTGGATACAAAGAAGATGAAGTATATACAGAGTCAAATAGGTGCCAGCTTGATTTGGCAGAAAAATAAGTTGCCATCAGCTGAAAAGAGCCATGACTCTGAAACTTCAGGAGCAGAGTTAGTGGAAACTTCTTTTTAATACTTTAACTAATAAGCTTAGATGACTAACTGCAGCCTAACATCATGTAAGGAAAGAGGACCAGAATAACCATAGATTTAAAGATCCAGGTGTTTGAGAAACACCCTAAGCCAGACATTCAACAAGCACAGCAATTGTTGCTAAAGTACGTGCATGCTGCACACAGGCCACTTATACTTTTTACTCCCTCTCTTACTGTACAATGAATCCACAATGTCATCATTTGTGAAAAAGAGTTTTTCATATTCTTTGTTTTCCATTTGATGACAGATTTCTTCAGTTAAACTTCTGTGTCTTTGAAGTCCACAATGTTCTATATGTATGTTATCAGCATGAATTTGGATCAAACAGATAGGCAAGAAGAATAAAAGCAGRGTAGTCATAAAGAAATAAAGAATGACCAAAAATGATGTCAATGTAGGATAAAAATTTGTTGTGGTTTGACTCAGTGCACAGTTTGCAGTTGGTCAACCATGCAATACTTTGATGACCAARTCATGTTATAAAGCAACAAATGTTTCTGTTTGACTAAGTGTAAGGTTGAACTGCTAGCACTTGTATTGAGCTGGATTTTTTTTTTCACTTTATTATTATTTGATACTTTTGTGTTGTTTAGATTTTAGTCTAAGATTAGATTAATTCCTTCATTCACTTTAATGATGTCTGTGAACTGCTGGAACTGAGTGGAAAAGCTGTAAAACACAGATTTTTTTTTTTTAAATTTAGTTCCCCTTTTTTTGTAGTTTCTTTACTCTTGATAATTAATGGGTAGAGAAGAATTTGTTCTGCCACTGAAAACAAAATAAAGAACCCTATCAAACAGATAAATCTTCAATAAACTACCTAAGATGCAGAATTTGTAGCATGAATACCTAAAGTTGTTACAAAGTAACACTTCATAGGAAATGCTGTAGAAATTAATAATGGTGACATAAATGTGTATATTGCCTAAGGCATAAAAGACTTTTGTTAATTCACAGTACAAAAGAGCCAAGAAGTCTTAATTTTACCATGGTCATTGTCCTTTATGTATACTCTGAATTTATGCTTTGACTATATACAAATGTGGTTCTACTCTTCTAAATCTCATTTCAGCCACCAATTTTTTCTGAGRAAATAAAAAAGATCAGAGTATTTTTAGTACATTAGTCACCTGTCCAAAGAAGAATAAGAGTTATCAGCTAAGAGTATAGCTGTACTGAGCTAGTTTAAGTTTCTTTGCTCATAAAATCTTTAGAATTTAATCAGCAAAAAAAATACGCTTTTTTTCAAAGATTGATTAAAATTTTGAGAAGTATGACAAAACAGATTGAGGCTTGTATGCAAAAAGATTTTTCTAGATGGTGCCTGGAAGATATGAACCACCTGCAAAATGAAGCTTCTGTTACAGATATATGTAGCATATTGCTCCAATTTAGTTCCTTAATTAACTAAATTATAAATATTTTTATGGCCTGTTCTGGAGTCACCAAAATTTTGCTTTAGCCATGAAAGAGAGAGCAAAACACAGTAAATTATGGGACAAGTTCTTAAAAATGTAATCGGTTAAAACTCTCTTTGTATTAAATAACATTTTTCCATAAGTAGAAGGGACTAAATTAGAACTACTTGTGAGATAGACTCTGTAGAAATTTTACAATAATCTTAAAAGAGCTATTTATAAAATTACAAATTACTGTTATTTTGTACAGAAATTTGATTATTGTCTTTTATCTTGATACAGTGTTAATTAATCAGATAAAGCACTAAAGGGTGAAAACTCAGTTTATATTCTCTTAAATTACCTTTTGAGTTATTCAATGCATTTTAGGGGTCAAAATTCTCTGCAACATATATCTCTCTTCAAAAGACACTAGAGGTATCCTCTGGGATTTACCCTTGTATATGGATGGTAGACATGAACTACATGGCAGTTCACAGGCAATCTATAATTCCACAATCTGCCAGACATCTGATCCCCATAAACCTTTCTCCCAAAGAGGAATTGTTGACACTTTTGTAACTTTTTTAATAGGAGCATTATGTTATAAAATTTAATTATTTTTTAATAAATTATATTAATCTCACAATACCAAAACAACACTACTTGTTATGTTTTTTTAGGGGAGGGTTTGGCAGTTCAGTAGAATGCTGAGGTTTTTGTGCAAGTTTTTTAGAATATTGACTCTTTTCTCACTCATATTTGTAAATTTTCAAAATGAAAACCACAAGGCACCTGCATACCACTATAAGAAATGCTGAGCATTTATTAACCAAGCTGTTAAATGGAGTATATAATATATAATATAGTTTGGTATTATGTTTTGTGTAACAATATATCAAATTACACATGGTCTGTGGACAGACAGAAAATCAAACTAAAAATTAAGAATGAACTTAAAATTCACCCAGACTTAGAATTACATCATATGGTCCATTACACGTGGGGAATTGCGGAGAGTTCTTCTAAAAATGGATGGTCRGGAATGAAATGAAGCTCAACGAGGCATGCATTGTGTCTGAGAACCATTTATTGATAACAAAAGGAGAAAGAAAAGGAGTTGCCTGAGAGAAAGATGGCTAGAGGAGACAGAAAAGAAGAAAGGAAAATGGAAAAGGACTGGGGGAGAGGAGAGATCGAGGACAAAGAGAAAAAGAGGGCGTTACCCCCAGCGAGTCAGGGCAGTGCTGTCGGTGCCCAGGTGGTGGGAGGTGTGCACGCTGCCCGCCTGTGGCCGGGCTGGGTCTGACTGAGCCTGCGCGGCTCCCGGAGGGGCGTGGCTCCCGGAGGGGCGTGGCTCCCGGATGGGCGTGGCTCCTGGAAGGGTGTGGCTCCCGGAGGGGCGTGGCTCCTGGAAGGGTGTGGCCCCCAGAGGGGTGGGGCTCCTGGAAGGGTGTGGCTCCTGGAGGGGCGTGGCCCCTGGAAGGGTGTGGCCCCCAGAGGGGTGGGGCTCCTGGAAGGGTGTGGCTCCTGGAGGGGCACGGCTCCCGGAGGGGCGCGGCTCCCACGGCTATGGCAGCAGACACACGGTGAGTGGGCGCTCAGACAGGAGAACCAGGATCCTGGACAGGGTCGCGGTGATCGGCTGGATCGGCGCAACAGGGAAGGCAGTGACAGCTGGGTTGGGGTGGCAGGGTTGGATGCAGGCAGCCCAGGCAGGAACGCAGGGCGAAGCAGCAAGGCGGCAGTCAGGGGCACAGGGAGGCAGGACAGGTGCGAGGGCAAACCAGCGACGGCAGGACAGCCAGAAGGCAGGCAGGCTGGGGCCAGGGCAAAGGAGGGAGCGAGCAGGCCAGCAAACGGACCGTAACAAACCCCTGCCCAGCGAGCAGCAATGCAGTCAGTTTTTATACCCCCCGGCCCCTCCCAAAGTCCGACCGAGGACAGGGAACCATTGTCCCAGTCCAACCTTTCTTTGCTGTCCATTGGTGGAGACCTCTTCACGACCTGGTTGGAGCAGCCCCTCCACAGTGTCTCCTGCTGCCTGCCTCCTGTGGGGTGTTGCCAGGCAAAGTGCCCCAGAGACCAGGCTGCTTCTAGGTGCCTCCTGCCCGTGGCACGTGTGCACCCCTCCTCCACATGCCTCTGACAACCATTGTTGAGTTGTAACAAAACTGAATTRGCTCCTCACACRCGTAAGGATCCATTTCAGAAATATGATCAGCCTTAGTGTGTGAGCTTTACCACCCTGGATAAAGTGAAACTTCTTCAAATATTATAAAAGGTGCATATGGCAATTATGTTCCTAACTGGTAGGSCAGAAATGAGGTTGGATTGAAGACAGAGCTTTTGATACAAAGAAAATTTTCTTCATTTTTACATAATTTCAGAAGAAAAAAGGAGAAAGGAAAGTAAGAAATAAGAAATCACTCCTCCTTCCTTCTGTGCCTGTAACACACAGGAAGCCTAGCTCTGGCAATTTGTAATATATCATTCTGTGGAGCAGATTTGTGGTAGTGGGATAGGGRTGTGCTGGGTAATAGCTCAATTTCTGTGAAGATCCATCCATTATGGAGCTACACCACCAGCTATAGTTGTGATCCAATGCTTTCCCAAACCTTTGGGTCTCACCAAAGTAAGTGCTTGACAATGTGGATAGCTATAGGCAGAGAGCAGCACAAATTACTTCAATAAGATTCGTGTGAATATGAAGCCTAGTCACTTATGTTGAAAGAAAACTCCAATCTTAAAATAAAATAAATGCATGGCTTCATCATTATCAAAGCCTCCATTTATCCTCCATTTAAGAAAAAATAAAATAGTCCTGCATATATTTTCCTAGTAAATCCAAACCTCTGCAAAACCTAACATGGACCACATGATTGTATAATGTAAATCATTAGAAACCTGTAATATATTCAATTTCTGCAATATCCCATTTCCTGATATTTAATTTAAACCACATTGGAAAATGTAAAACATAAAGACACRAAAACCCCTTCCTAAAAACCCCGAAACTTCTTTTCATTTTCTTCCTACCTGTAAATATCTTGCAAAGACATAGAACTTAAGTAAGTTAAACTTTTACTATTTCATTCAAGCTCTTCTATATTTACTTACTAAAAAACTTCACTAGGTGGTACTTCTCTCATCTGCCTTCGAAACACCTAACTTTTTTCATTAAATTGCTGTTTCACACAGCACATGGTTATGGGCTTCCCTTCCGTAAATAAGCACTTCCATGTAGCCTCAGAAATGGCAGAGATTAATTTAAGAGGGGTTTATACAATCTTGTCAGTGAGCCACTCTGCTTGTCAAAGAGATAGGACTCTAAATGTTTGTCTCTTTGTGAAGGAACTTGAAGGTAATTTGTAAAAATAGCCCACTATTCAAAAGACTAAATCCAGATGTCATTACCAGCCATTCCATGTGAGTTTCAAAGATTAGCTAGAGTTGTATTTTGATTTCTCAGTGGCTTGAACAAAATTCAAGGAACCACTTAGAAAGTGAAACACACAGAATACTTTAGAAATAGGCATTAAATTAGCTTTTTATTTTCCATCCAAAGAAAGGGAAAGAAATGCTTCACAGTATGAAATATGGCTACAATCAGTGCATGTTAAAATCCAAAGAGAATTTTTTTTTCTGTGGTCTACTGCCATTTGCAAATCATTTAAAATGGGTTTTTAAAAACATATTGAGGAAGCCTGGTATTATTTTTGAAGAGGAAGAGAAAAGGAAGAATGTTCATTTTCACTATTAGGTTAGAAGGAGCTTTAGGAAATATATATATGGGAAAGGTGCTTGCTTTCTTTGCAAAGCCAGAAAATCTTGACAAAAAGGGGATAATTTCTAAAAAAAAAATTGGTGAAGSTATTTTATCAGTTTGAACGTGTGCATAACTGCAAAAAAAAGAGCTACAACTTGCTGGAAACCATCACATACACTATTTTAATAAAAAAATCCTCTATTCATAATATATATATGTGTGTATATATATATATATTAGTTGAGTTTCAGTAACAATTTTTGCTAATTATTTGGCTAGCCTTTCAAAATCTTTGTACTTACTTGTATGTACCATATTTCTGATAACTTAGCCAGGTACAGATGTTGCCAAGAAGTACGAGATTTAATATAAAAACTTGTTTATTGTTTTTGCATCTTACAGCATAAATTTCCACTCTTTCTTACTTCCCCTGACACTCAGCTGTGCTTCCAAACCCTACCCATCTTACTGAACTTAGTAAAGTTTCATTTTGGCTGTGTTTTATTGTCTTCTGATGGCTACTTCATTTTCATTATCTTTTCCTATTTTTAAAATTTTTTCTCCTCCCTTGAATTTGGTGGGTTTTTTTAAAAATCCATTTCTGCCTTCTGCTTTCATCTTCTTAAAGCAGACACTTTCTTGAGACATATAAATGCATATAATGTATTTTTTATATCCATACCTATGAATATGTGTATGTATATACAAATATAAATGTTACTACATTAATATAAAAAGATAATTCTGGTTTTATTCCCTGTCACTTACTGCCCTTTCCTTATAATTTTCTTTTGCTGTTTTTGGTACTATTTCCTCTTTCCTTACCTTTTATTAAGACTGTCTCACATTTTCCTGAGCTTTAGCAAGCATTCTTTGAATTTAATCTTTCAAAGGTAGGATTTTCTGAAGATATGGCTCAGAATTTAAATAATTCATTAAAATATGTTGACAGTCTATTTTTAAAATATACTTTAATCCAAATAAATCTTAAAACTGGACAGCTACAAAGGGGTCTTCTCCAGTGATATTAACCAGAAAAATATTACAGCAGCCAGGTATCACATAAGTAAATCCCAAACGATGGTACTTCAGAATTGATAAACTTTTCTTGGAGACAACATCTCTGAAGACACCCAAAGGTGCAGGCTTATAAAAACCAACACTGAGGAGCCTACATACAAAAGTAAGGATGTACTAGTGGCTCTTAAACAAAGTCTCTGTGAGATTTGCTGTTAAATCTTTGTTCCCATAAATTTATAAAATTTATTCCAATCTGTGTTTTAAATCAATAACAAAATCTTTTTTTTTAATAGAAAAGGCTCCAAGAAAATCCATTCTCTTTTTTTTTAGTTACTTTTTTTCAGATAAATCAATGTAATCAGGCTGAAGAAACTGTGGAGCTTGTCTCAAATATAAGCAGGGTTAACACTGGCTTTCCAACACCTTCACAAGTACTTTTTTTTCAGAAAATAATTTTCTTTTACATAAAAAAACCTCTCTCCAGCTAGCAATGTATGACATTTTAAAAATTGGCAAAAAGTTGTATGACTGCTAAAATATTTCTAAATTAAGGCTGTGAAACAACTTTGGAGCAAACTGCATTAAAAGTTTCTACTCCTGTATAGGTCTTTCTCTTTTCTTCCAAAAACTAATTTGATGTGTCCTGTGAACAGGTGTTGAATAAAACACTTCAAGAGGATGGTGCACTTCCTTGTCTTATGTTTGTGTTATGCTGTCAAAGCTTCCCTTTCCCTTTCCCTTTCTCTTTCCCTTTCCCTTTCCCTTTCCCTTTCCCTTTCCCTTTCCCTCTCTTTCCTTTCCTTATTTATTTAATTGCTCTGTGACACTCAGCAATACATTCTACAATTTGGCAGGCACAGTATGAAACCCAAAGGGAAACTGGAAAAAAAGATTTAACTCCTATGGAACACTACAGTAAGGCTGAAAGCATTTTCCAACCCACCAAACACCTGTTTGACTCATATCCTGTACTTGCACTGTAAGGGATCAAGCATCTATTGTTTATAGAATTTGATGAACCTTTTTTTTGTTGTGTGTGACGTCTGAGAGGTCTGTTCCCTAGGAYTGAAAATAAATCAAACAAAAGCTTTATATGAAAAAAACCCGCAACCAAATAAAAAAAAAACAAGCAGCAAAGCAAGAGGAAAAATAAAAAAGAAACCAACCCAAGCCCACAGTAAGTTAATCTAATGAGAAAATAAAAATCTGTGATTCTTTCTTACCTGTTTGTCTCCAGAATTGATTGGTTTAGTTTCTATTTCTCTTTCTACACCAGAAGTAATCTTAATACCAGTGAAATAACCTCCCGTTAAATGGAGAAGTAATAAGATTATTTTGTAAGTGTTGTAGACAGATATGAAGTAAGAAGAATTTTTTTTTTTTGCTTTTGGAGTGGGTACTTATCAATGRCTGACATGATGTGAAAAAGGAGAGTTGAGTTTCTGTCTTTGAAAACTGAAAGACATGGCTCAAATATGGCATTAACTGTTTTGAAGTTTATGAAAGCAGGAAATGAGTGGAGAATAAAACAAGAAAGAACAATCTGTAGTCAAACCCAATGCAATTACTGCCTCTTTTCCTCAGAAACAAACCAAACCTAAACAAACAAAGCAAAATGAAACATCCACATTTTCTTCAGAATTACCCCTAGAGAGTGTACAGATCATCAGAATTTCTGAGTCAAATCTTACTGATTTTTTAATGTGATTTTAAGGGCTCCACAAAAACTTTGATGGTAGTAAAATTAAAAAAAAATAGTCTTCTAATTAATTTTGATATCAGATCAATAATTTGATTTGAAGTTGTGATTGTTTTGGCTCTGGTAAATTTAATTTTCTTCACAGTAGCTGGTAAATGAGGCTATGGTTTGGATTTTTGCTGAAAACAGTGTTGATAATACAAGGACTACTCGTGATTGCTGAGCCGTGCTTGCACAGTCAAGGTCTTTTCTGCTCCTCACCCCACCCCACCAGTGAGGAGGCTGGGGATGCACAAGGAACTGGGAGGGTCCACAGCCAGGACAGCTGACCCTCAGTCACCCAAGGGATATTACATAACATACGGCATCATTCTCACCATGTAAAGCTGGGGGAAAAAGGAGGAAGGGGATGAAATTCTGAATGATGGATGGTTGTGATGGTTTAAAAACCAGCTCGGAATTTAACTCCAAATAAACTGCTTCCCTTCACCCCACTGCACCTCTGGTGAGAGAGAGACAAAGGCAGAGACTGTGGATTGAGATAACAATTTACTGAAAACAAACAGCAATGGAATAAGAAAAGCATAGTAACAGCAACAATGTTAATAGCACAAGTATACAAAAGAGAAGGTGCTTTACATGTGAAAAGTGCTCACCACCTCGACTCAGATCCGCATGGCCACCGAGACAAAGACAAGATGGCAGACGTTCCCATGGCTTGTGTTCCCCATTCCCAAGCCCRAGACAATGAAAAGCAATGATGGACAAAGCCCTAAAGAGTTGGACTGTCCATTTTGTGAGACCACTTCTGGACTGCTAGGCTCGGCTGTTTTTGCCACTTGGAGTTGTGTTCTTCCCAAGGGATGGGAAGGGACAGGCAGCAGCGGGAGAAGGACAGAGTGGTCTGCAGAGGTGTTCCCAGCAACTTCCCCTGGGAAGAAGAAAATGGAACAAAAACTACAATGCTTTCAGGGTGTGTTCACCTTCCCTTTCCCCAAAACCACGCCCAGCTGCAATGATTCGTGTGGTATAGAATAGCAAAGCTTGCCATGCCCACACGGCTCTAGACTCTGCCCATTCTCAAGTGGGACAATGGTGTTTGTCTTCCCAGGTCACCATTACTCCTGATGGGGACCTGCGCTCCTGGAGATGTCTGAAYACCTGCCTGCCCGTGGGAAATTGTGATTAATTCCTTATTTTGTTGTGCTTTGCTAGCGCATGTGGCGTTTGCTTTGTCTTTATCCCAACCCACAAGCTTTTCCACTTTTACCCTTCCAATTGTCTCCCCCATCACCTCAAGGGAGAGCGAGTGAGCAGCTGTCTGGTGCTTAGTTGCCAGCTAGGGTTAAACCACAACAGCAGTGATCTGCTAGAAATGTTTCACATTTCTCCTGATCACAGAAACATATTTAAGACAAATTCTTGTCATGATTTCAAAGTAGTTTTGTTAAGTCTAACTTCAGATAATATTTAACCACAGACTAAAGCTCCTGCTGTTGAATAATTAGGCAAGAGATGTGGGTTTACTACCTAGAAGACGGTTGTAAGCATGTTTATGTACTGCAGACAAAGACTCTTACAAGTATTATAYATTGTTGCAGTTACTATTTCCATTCAGCTTTGCAAGAGATATTGATAAGAATCTTTGCACACACACACACTTACAGTATGCAGTCATTTTTCTAGAACTTTTGAGACTGAGGATTGACTCCCAAAAATTTCAGGACCTTTGTGYCCTTTCCATATTCTTCTATCAGGTAATCTAAAAAGCACATCAGGTTTTTCAGATTCTCTAGCAAATTCCTTCTGAATTTTACAGGAGGTGTTTGACACTGAGGGTAGAGTCTATAGAAGCACTACAGACAGATTAACACCTTATAACACCTTTACTGAGAGGGTGAAGTGAGTTACAGCAGGGCAAGCAATACCCTTAATAGTATCAATGCTTAATGTTTTGTCTTGGAATGCTCCAGTCCAAAGGGTTTCTTACACCCTCCGTGTCAGTTACAAACACTCTTGGGCTGGTGAAGCTCTGAATGGGTGCAGCACAGCTGTAACTGATGTGTTTCAATCTCATTGAGACCARTGTACCTTGCCTGGGTTGAGTTGTATGAAGAAAAGAGAGGCTAACACCCTTAAAAGGTGCTTATTTTACTCAAAAGAGGGACACGTACAAATGTAATCAGGAATGTACTGAGAATAAAGGGCAGTCTTTGGATATAAGCCCAACAGTTGCATATGTACAGAATGTGTTCATATACATAAGGTTCATAATGAACCTCCTTAACCAGTTTCTGGGATGTGAGTGTTTTCTGCTTCAGTTTTATATTTTTTTGCTGATGGGAGAAAAATAACATGGTATATGCTTGGTATATGAACACTTTGCTTAATAATATTTGCTGGCTCAATAGGAACTAGTGTAAAAAACTAAAAATGTCCCTGACTTTTAGTTAACCATTTTATGTAAAATTGGTATTTCTTTCTCTCTGTCTTACTAAAAAACAGCTAAATAAAACTAAAATAAGGTGAGTTTGTTCATATAAGTGAAGTTTTACATTAGAAAAAACCCCACTCCTTTGGATTTCCATCAAGTATAAAGTAGAATGAGGGGTAGAGAGAAGAAAATTGAGATTTGTTCATGTAACAAGTCAGATTTATGAGTCTATGCTCCTCACAAATTCATTTTGACTGTTAAAAATGGCTAAAAATAAGAAAGAAGGTTTTGCCAGAAAAACTTTGTATCTTGAAAGCAAATTCTTAAATTAATAATAAAAAATATAAAAAGTGATGAGAATATGGATTTACTTTTTCATGGACTTTCTGGAAGATGAGAAGTCCTACTGGGAGATTTTTAAATAAAAAAGACATAACTCTTCTATTGTATAATAATTTGTTTCTATATTGTGAATTTGTTCAATGTTTTATTTCAGAAGAAAAACTTTTATATCTTTGGGAACCAGAGTTTAAAATAAAAGTTAATTGACTGTGCCTTTGTACAACACTGACTCTGTGGACAGTATGTTCACTAGTTAGCAGATGGCTTTTTTCATAGTTCTGAACTGTCTATATTAATTTTAGTTTGGAGACAGATTGAAGAAATTTAGTTTTATTATGTTGCTTTTCCTGGACATTTTCCAGTATCTACCTGTCTCAAGTTGTTTCTAGCCATATGTGTATGTAGGATCACAGTTTATTTCATATCAAAAAATCTTTTCATTCAGTAACATGTGCATTATTTTAACAAGAGCTTTTTCTACCTTAAGTTTTTGATTTATACCTAATCATCAGTGTATGGATGATGTTCAGCTTCACCTGCAGCAGTGAATGTTTGAATTTATGAAAAATTTTCCCCAAACTTTAGTATTTTTTTCTCACCATTATGTTTGTCCACTCATTCAAAAAATAAACACATTTAAAGCATGGGAAAGAATGTGGGAGAAAATAAAATCAACTATTTCACATGCTAACAGATGAGATATTGAAAGAAAGAAAAGAACCCAAGCTATTCTATGATTCTATGATWTTGCCTCTGTTTCTGAAGGGTGTTAGCATTTCCCCATCATAAGGGCAGCATTGAGTGTGTCTCTGCAAGACAAAGCTCTTGGTTCAATCCCTTGGCCTAAGCATTTACTTTAGATAACCTACTAGGATTCTCATAGATATCCTCAGACCTTACTGAAGTTGTGGGCTTGTTAGGTTTTTCTGTTGGTTGCTTGAATGTGTGGGCAGAATCTTTTGAATTTATGTTTCTTCAGATGACAGATGTCATGGGGAAATGCATAAAGCACCGCACAGCCTTTGTACCAAATTTCTGAACCTATAGTTGATCTTCTTACCAAGAAGAGAAAGCACAAAATAATGCAGATTACTGGGAAGTGTCCCTTGTATCAGTTCATCCTTTCTGTGGAAAGAGATTCTGTTCATTCTCTTACCAGCAAGTTACCCCTACCTGCTCTCTTCTTGCTACACGTATGGTGAAACTCTTCTCTAGCTTCCTCCACCAAATCGTGCTCTCTTTGACAGAGCTCAGCATTATTCTCTCCCGCTGTCTCTCACCATGTTACATGCATTTCATTCAGTAACAATGTAGGAAAAAAAGGAGGAAAAAATGTTGAAATGTAGAAAAAAACCCTGTAATCCATGTTAGGAACAGGCCAGGTTCATACACTATCACCATGTAGTCACAGCACTCAAGTGAAATAAATATGGGCTCCAATCCCACAAGTTAACAAAAATTGAATGTTTCTAAAAGCTGAGTTTCATTGCACAAACAATATTAAATGGGCCACAACAAGAAACCCTTTTGTTTAAACACCCTGACCAGTTTCAAGCTAGGCTCCTATGTACAAACATAAGTTGTCAATCCTCAGATTGGGTTCTCATCTACATATTTGATCTGCAATTGGGAGGTACCAAATCACAGTGATTTTATTAAAATGAAATTTTGAATTAGTTCTTACCTTTATTAGGACAGATCTAAATATTAAAGAAAAAGAAAGTGTTGATAAGAAATGGATACTGCTACGAGGAGGGGGAGGGGAAAGGAAGGGGGAGATCTTAATAATAATGGAACTAAAAACTTGTATATACATCTTTCCTAGATTCTGCCTCTTTTTCTGGTGTTACTCTCTGATAAATGGCTTCAGTCTGGTAGGCATACAGGAATGGGTTTTCCTCTCTTAAGAGAGTATGATGTTGGTGTTAGTGTTTTCTCCTTCCTCCTCTACTTTGTCTTTCATTTTTTCCTCTTCCTTCTTAACTCAGATGAGTCTATTTTTATGTTTGTTGACACATTTTTACACTTTGCTCTTTCTTCACTGGTCTACGTTTCCACAGGTAATATATATAGTGTATTTTAGCTATGTTTTTGAGTTTCTCTCTATGTTGTTTGTTGTCTTTCTTGCCTTTAAAACCTTCCTTTGTCAAGCTCCAGGTTTGCATTTGTGGCTGAGTTGTTTATTGCTGTGTGGCCTCCAGTGCCTGGCCTGTGCCCCATCTCTTGTCATTCCTGGCCTCTACTTCTCTGTCTCCATGCTGCATCTCAATATTTCAAGGCTTCTGTTATTGTACCAGAACTGTATTTATCGACACTGCATGATCAATATCTTGTTGTATACAGACAACGTTGTCACTATTCGCAGTAGTAACACTTACTACCATCTGCATAAAAAATTACATTGTTTAATGCAAAGACAAAGTAAACCAAAATAGAAATAACCCCCTTTTCCTAAATCAAATTGATAAAACTAAATTATTAAAGATAAGTACATGCAAGTGGAAAAAAAGTTCAGACAGACAAGTCTGTAGAGCCTCACTCCTGAAGCTTTGCAAACTGAGTACAAAACCTTTGGCTCATTACTAGCAATGGCAATACTGCTTTACAGTATTGGGGTACAGGATGGGGTAGTGCTTTACAGTGGGGTAAAGGATCACAGCATCATTGTTAGAATCCAGCTGGGCAGAGGTGTTTCAAATTTAACAACTGAAGCTAACACTTTAAACAGGTAAAAGGGCACTCAGTCATGAAATAATGGTTTAAAAAATACTGACAAGCTAAGATTTTTTTATCTTCCTGAAATGCAACAAGAAGGAGCATAAAAGACTYGAACATCGCAATATCTCCATATAACATCTTACTATGGAGTAGTTACTTATACAACATAAAGGTTTGGGTAGCAGTGGTGTTGGCCATCTCCATCTTCATTGATATCCAGCCTTGGAAGATGAACTGTAGTGTACTGTTTCATGAAGCCTAAACTAACATACAGGAAAATCCACTTGGAAGTAAGAAGTTTCAATGACTGTAAATACCAAGATATATGAACAAATTTGAAGTCCCATTTTTATAAACTGGGAAAAATTATTTTTCAGAAGTAGTATATAAACTGTCTGGGGAAGTTGTAGCCATTAGAAGATGCTTAAAACAGTATATAGAAGACAAATGCCATTGCAGTGTATTATGTGAATTACTTCCCCAAGACTGCTCCTAATTTTATATCCAGTGAAATGTTCCACACTTCTGTTAAAAATGTTAGAAGCTGAAAATAGTTTTTTGAGGTTTTATCCCCAAGGTATCAAATTTAGCCACCAAATTTAGTGCTTTAGAACTGAAATGAAATATGTCCAGTGTGACATATTGAAAAAATAACACATAGGAGGAAAACTGAAAACTAAAAAGTTGAAAGGATGATAGAAGCCTACACAGACCCAATTTATCAGCAGTGAAAAGGAGAACCTTGGTATTACAATTAGGAAAACATTAGTCAAGTGTATGAGAGAGACAAAAATTTGACAAAGTGAGTATAGTCCATGAAAAAAAGTAAATGTATAAAGAACTCAATTTATTATAAATATTTCTGAGTAACAAATTTGTAGAAGTTTCAATAAATTCTGTTATACATTTGCCAAATATCCACCATGTGTGGCTGACTTAAATAAAAGAGCTAAAGAAGTCTTGTCTGTCATTAATTTCTATTAATTTCAATTCAGCTTTAGCTACAAAATGATGCAGAGCCCAAAACCCATACAAAAGACCTGTGCAAAAACTAGTCAAGGAGGATTAAGCCTGAGAAAGGATTTGGGGAAATAGGAGTCAATCAAGGAAACAAAATGCAATGCAGACAGAACCAAAATCTGATAGCTAGGATGGACGAGAAGGAATGGAGCATGTCATATGAGGAGCAGCCCAGAGAGCTGAGGTCATTTAGCCTGGAAAATGGAGGCTCAGGGAGGAAGTTATCACTTTCTACAACTACCTGAAAGGTGGTTATAGTGAGGTGGGTGTCAGTCTCTTCTCCCAGATAACAAGTGATGGGATGGGAGAAGTTTGCCTTAAGTTGCACCAGGGGAGGTTTGGATTGGGTATAAGGGGGGGAAAAAAATCACAGAAAGGGATGTAAAGCATTGGAACAGATTGCCCAGGGAAGTGGTGAAGTCATCATCCCCAGAAGTGTTAAAAAGATGTGTGGATATGATACTTGAGGACATAGTTTAATGGTGAATGCAGTTTAATGGTGGTGGTGCTGGGTTGACTGTTGGAGTTCATGATCTTAGAGGTCATTTCCAATCCTAATGATTCTATGAATAGTATTGACAGTCAGAGAAAAAAAATATTCTTTAAAAACTTTGTGTGTAAAAGTGGTTTGAGTAGTAACATGGAAGTCAGGTGAGTGAGAGCATCAAGATGTCACTGGCAAACCCATTCAGTGAGCATAAAAGAGCTAAAAATGTAGTGCGCCCTGTTTAGTACTGGGTTTTTTCCTACTGTTTTTATGCTCAACTGAGTATGACTCAGGTAAACGTGCCTTTGCATGTTTTTAATACATTAAGTTTGATTCTGTGTTTAATTTTACTGATGCAAAGCTTAAGGGAATCTGGAAACTGGCCTCTTTCCTATTTGACTGAAGAAAAAACAGACTATTTCTACCTGTTCACTGTGTGCTAGTAATAAGAGTGAACAGTTGTTATTCGTGCTTCTGTAAAATATTTTTGCACAAGGTGATGTTAACATCAAGATGCCTTTGAAGAAAACTAATCCCAGGTGATCTCCTGATATTTCTTTGTTTCCCAAAGCAACTGTAATAGCTAATTTAGAGTGATAGTGAGATTATTCAAGATAGAGCTAAGCTGGTTGAAACTTCTGAGTGAAAAAAACCATTTACTAATTTTTTTCAGTACTGAAGTCATTACCAAAGAAAGACAATGTGATCATTTATTTACTCTCCAGGGCTTTTTTTTTAGCCCTAGAAACTGCTTTCTTTATTGCTAATATCAAAATAATTTTAAGAAATGTCTTCTCTGCAGTTAAAATTTTACCTTTCTTTGTTCTAAAATTTTGCATGTTAATATTAGAATGAACATTAGTTTGTACTCTGGCATGTATTTTAGGACTTGAGGATAAGTAGGACAAAGATGAACACAGAACCAGGCATTAAGCTATTTTCTACAGTAGAAGGGAGTACTGTTTTTCCACTCTATCATATTAGCATGTTTGTTTCCCAGCAACGCATATATAGAATTAGGTTTTTTGATTTTCACTCATTTTCTAATTTAAACTATAATTTAGTCAAATTTGAATGATGGTTTTAATGTCCCTTTTTATTACTTTGCTGCCTTCCATCTTCTAAACAGAATGGGTGACTGCTTAGCCTTAGAAAAAGCCCAGAATTCAGGGGCCTTTTATACACTATTGAAAAACATTAGTATCTTTTATTTAAATCAGTGTTTCTATAATAAGAAACGCTGGCAGGGAAGCATTAGATGTAACTAGAGAAAGGAAAATCTGCCATAGTCCAAGAAGCTCCAAAAAAAAAAAAAAATTACCAGTTTTTGTGTCTCCACTCCTTTTCCTTCATTTTTCTTTCTTCTCCAGTAATAACTGTGAGAGCATAACACAACCTTTCAGCCAAAGGAGGCACTAATCAAGGATTCATATGGGGCCAAAATCTGCATGTGAGGCTGAGGCACACTCTTAGTGCACAAAAACAAAAATAAGAAGCAGATGCTTTTTGATGTTATACCAAAATACAAACTTCAGTCTTTACAGGTTAAATGGTAATGTATATTTTATTTGTTATCCTTTAGGTGAAACTGAGTTGTGTCACTTGTTAAAACATCCATAGATAAAGCTTCAGGTTAATCCTTAAAAATGTTATCAAGTTGCTCCATTTTGGAAGAAAACAAGCAAGTATACATGTATTTCAGATGCTATTTAACAAATGCATTGAGAAATCAAATTTAAAGGCTTACTTTGAAATGGATATTAGAAAGAACCAAGCTATTCTAGTTTCTTTTATGTAAATTAGGAATATTCAATTATATGACTGTGGTGATTATCATGAGTAGTAGTCATCTCACCTAACTTACACTCTTTGAAGGAAAAGATCTGCTACTTCTTTATTTTTTTCCTTCCCATAGTTGATGACAGCTGCAGAAAATCACAGAAACACAGAATCTGCTGAGTTGGAAGACCCACAAGGACCATTGAGTCTACCTCCTGACCCTGCACAGGACCATGCCCAAGAGTCACACCATGTGCCTGAGAGCATTGTCCAAACACTTCTTGAGCTCTGTCAGGTTTGGTGATCTGACCACTTCCCTGTTCCAGTGCCCAATCACCCTCAGGGTGAAAATCCTTTTTCTAGGATCTAACTTAAACCTCCTCTGACTCAGCTTCAGGACATTCCCTCATCCTATTTTCCTAACTCTCAGTCTGAAGGTTTGTGCTGGTTTTGGCTGGGGGAGAGTGGTATGGGGTTACATTTTGGATTTGTGCTGGAAATGGTGTTGATAAATCAGGGATGTTTCTGTTACGGAAGAGCAGTGCCCACACAGCACCAAGACTTTTTCTGCTTCTCATCCCACCCCACCAGCGAGGATGCTAGGGGTGCAGAAGAATTTGGGAGGGGGCAAAGCTGGGACAGCTGATCCCAACTGACCCAAGGGACATTCCGTACCCTATAAAATCATGCTCGGCACATAAAACTGTGGGAATAGGAGGAAGTGGGTTACATTTTAAGTCATGTTTGTCTTCTCAAGTCACTTTTACTTGAGAAAAAGTTGGAGATGGAGTTGGTTGAGCACCTTCCTGCTCGTGGGAAGGAGTGAATCCTTTCTTTGTTTTGCTTTGTTTGTGTATGTGTGTCTTTTGCTTTCCCTATTAGAATGGCTTTTTCCCAACCCACAAGTTTTCTCACTTTTACCCTCCCAATTCTTTCCCCCATCCCACCAGGGGGAAGTGAATGAGCAGTTGAATGGTGTTTAGCTGTGGGCTGGGGTTAAAACCCAGAAAAGTTAAACAAAAAACTAGGTAAAAGTGCTTATTTCTCTTTAGTATGTAAGAAGGATCTTGCAAGACCATTTTAGACTAGATTCTTAAATCTTGGTTGCCGTAAGACACACAAAATGTATGTCTTACCAGATGGAAAATCAGAGAAACATCTTTCTTTTAAATAGAGTAGGGATGACTAGCATTTTCTGTCATCATTTATATGGTTTAATTAATGTTTTTCTTCCGAATACTTTGCTTCTTCCCATGTTGTTCCAATTGTTCTTTTTCCTCTCTAAAGATTTTTTCCATCATCCATTTTCCTTCCCTTCCTGTTGTTATTCTCTGACAGTGAGCAATTACTCTGATTCCTCAGTTCACAGAAACCATGAGTTTACTATGCTCCTCTCTAGTAAAGACATAACACACCGTAACTTGTGTTATCTTTAGATGGGTACGGTCACTGTGATCTAATGTATATTAACCGGTATCTGATACACTTGAGAAAATGTGTGCCCAAATTGGAATTTTCTATACAACTCGATCTTCATGAAATGTTAGCCAAAGTAGACAATATTCTGTCAAATTCCATTGAAAATTACCTGTTGTATTTAAGGTTCTACATGTCTTTCCTCTACCTGGTTCGCAGGTTTCACAAGCTATGCATTTCTTTTGGTTAACCAAGTTGTAGATTCAGCTCTACAATTTTCTGAATGAGTGCTCTAGCTATTATGGGAATATACAAGATGATTTGAACTCTGAGACAATGCTGTGTGAAGGAGCAACCTATGATGTAAGAAGATCATTGCAGGAAATTGAACAGCATCTCCTTTACATCTTTCCATTTATCTTTCAGTCCTGAAAGAGTTGGCAGTGCTGCCTATTGACAGAGCTTTTTGAGGCAGACAGAGAAATCTTTTCAAAGTACTGGGTGAATAGAGTGACATGAAATAGAAAAGCTCATCTATTATGGGTCTGTCATGGTACTAGAAACCTCCCTACACTGTGTAGTTCAGACAAAGTTTAGACACAGGGAATGTGGGATCTCTTCATAACTGGGATGTTGAATGATATATCAAATGATATTATTATTAGAAACTGTTACAGAAAACAACAAAATTTACAGAATTTTTTTAAACTCTTGATAATTAAACTGCATTTCATCTTTTTATTCTATTTTCACAGAACAAATGTTTAATATTCTTTCTGCCTTCGTTATTCAGATATGAAGTGCAGCATTTGTGCTTACAGAAACAAGAAATCTTGTCTGTTAGTCAAGATCCAGACTCATTCCAAAATATATCCTGGATTTCCTGTATAAGCAATCTTAGTCTTAAATTACTAGATTAATCATGAGTTGAGAGTGAAGCCATCTTCCTTCATTAAACTCAGCTGTGAACTACTGAGATAAGAAATGCTCTTCCTAAAGAGTTTTTATATCTTATATTATGATGAAGTCTTGATCCCCTTAGGGTTGATGTGAAATTATAAAATGAACAAAGCTGAAATCAAAAAACTTTTTTTTAATCTAGCAAATATCACTGAATAAAATGTAAATATGTATACATATATAGATATATAGATGCATAGCATGAATTTTTCGTTCCATTTTGAAAAATACCTCTTTAAAGTTACATTAATAAGAAAGTAAAAATCATACTGATGGGTTAATCTTCTATATCTGCAGTGTACACAATCTCTAAATGGCTATACAGGCACTTAGAGTTTTTATTTTGAAGAGAATTATTCCCAAAGTGCTGTGAAAATTATTGTTAGGAGTAGCAAAAACCAGGATGTTGTGCTATGTAAGTACTAAGGGGATGTCACATCAGCATCAAAAGTATCTGAGAGACATAAAAGGAAATCTGGTAGAAAAGATGAACTTTTTAGCAGTGCTTTGTGTATGCCAATTTCTCTCTTCATTGGCCTTAAAATTTGTAGTAGTTAAGATGAAGAGGAAAATAGAAAACACTTTATTGTTCTCTTTAATTTGTTATTTTGAAATCAGTGAATTCTGATGGATTGAAAGTTGCTGCACAGTTGTAAAAAAACATAGATAGATCCCTGAGCAGGACATTTTCAAGAGGAAGGATTTGGTCTTGAGATTTTAACCTGAGATGTTCTAACCATCAAGAAAATTATTAGCATGGGCATTGACTCTAGGCCACATTGTAGATTGCACATCATAATAAGAGAGTAGATTAATCAGATGTTTCAAAACATTTCCAGACGTTTTGGAAAACATCTTAAGATGGGAAAATTTTAATTATTTTTTGTATTAGATTTATAGGTATTATAATGTTCAAAAATTTATTTCTCTCATTAAAGAATATAAATTGAAGTCTGTTGCATCAATTCATGATTAAATGTTTTCCAATCTATTTCCAAGCCTCATTGTTAGTAATTAAGTTGCATTGTAGTATTTATTCTCCTACATCTTACCTTTGTCCATTTGAGCTTTAGTGACACCTTTGTGAAGTAATTTCTGAATAAAACTGTAGCAGATAAGAGCATTTTCTAGGCTATGCATTAAAATAAGGAAAGAAATTAAGAGGTCTTATTTTGTTCTCCACCCCCATAACCTAATATGAGGACCTAATGATCATTTTTCTACTTGACAACTGCATTCACCTCTTCTCTGGCTTCTACAGGTTATCACCTCACTTCCCTATTCAAATGAATCCCGCTAAGAATCTTACCTACCTGTTACTTTGACCAGTCACAAGAGGATCCCCTAAGATTTACCAGAAAATACACTATCAGAACTCTATAGAAATGAAGTTTTATTAGAGCTATTCTAAAATGTACAAATGAATATTACATTCCTTCCAAAACATCTAAAAGTAACAAAAAACCCCAGAATTTCCTCTAGCATTTATGTTAATTATTTTGAATTTTGTTTGGAGTTCTTTGATTTACTTATTTTCTTTCCCCTTCAATTAAGAAAGAGACTTCTCAAGGAAGTACTTCTTGAAGATAAATTAGACTGAGATCAGGAAAAGGCAATTTTAAAGCTTCTGTTAAAAATATATATATTTACAGCTAAGGCTGTAAAGAACTCTTTTCAATGAATCCTTTAAAATCAACTCAAGCCTGTATTGTTTTTGTGTTTAAAAGCATTTTAGTTTAATTTTTCTATTGCAAAATGAATTTTGAAATTGTTGAAATTCCTGCTTCTGTGTCTTAGATTAAAATTGATAATTTCTTAATCCAAAGTAAACTTCAACTTTAAATCCAAGCTAAAATTATTATATTTTTTAAAAAGATACAAAAGACTTAGTGCCTGCTTTTGTATATCTCCAACTTTTCCAAATATTGTTAAATTATAATCTGTTTTACTAAAAGTTAAAAGATGCCACGTGCAGCAAGCTAATCAGTGAATATTCAGTACACTAACCACAACATCAAATTCTTAAATTGATACATTTGCTGTGGGATTCATCTTGCACGAATATATGTCCGTAAGTCAAACAAGGACACTGTCATAGTCTGTGGAGTTAAATAGTTAATTCCAACGAAATATTTATTTCAATACAGAATAGCAACCTGAGATAAATCAACACAACCAGGCCCTATTTCTTCAAATGGAATATATTACATTACAAAAGTCTGTAAGTGCCTTTGTTTAGGCAACAGTATTCCTTCCTCATGTCTGAGTCTGGCTCCTTCTGGCTACTGGTCCATCTAACTATTTTCTATATATAGGGTTTTAACTGGTTTTGTTCAATGAGTACCTTTTGTTTTTTTCTCAGAGATTTCATATTCCTCCTGATAATTTTTCTGCATTATGATCAATGGTGTTACTATTTAGAATAGGATAGTTGACATGATTTGAGATTTCCCCTGGATTACTACACTAAACCAAAATTTTTCATGTTTAGTGTTTATATTATAATATCTAGAGGGATCCATTTTCTTTGGTTTTTCTTTTTTTTCAAATATCTATATGGTTTTTTAGAGGAAAGTCAGGCTACAGGTAGTATTAATGCTAAAAGAATGTGTAAGGATTTAAAAACGTTAATGTTCATACTTTTACAATACTTTTCTATATAAAAAAACCCCAAACATTAGATGGGCAAATCTATATGGTGGGGAAAAATGCTGACGTTTTAGCAGCCTTGGAATTAAAATCCTGACTGCATTTTTGTGGGTTTTCTCTACTCAGAAATAAAGCATTTCCTTTGTTTCCACTCTTACAGGAAATGAGCAAAGATTTCTAGAAGGCAGTTTTTGTTATGTATTCCACATAAATTGTCATGGAATAAGTATAATTTAGGAAGTCCCTCCTTATTTCTTTTTTATTTTGTGTGTTCTTTGAACTGGTATTCCTCATGCAGTGAGAAATAAAACATAGTAGATGCCAGTCAACCATGTCTGATTGTTAAAAAATGTATGTTAACCTGCCAATATTTTCAGTATATTGCTAACGATGTAGTCATAATTTTCATGCTGTAGTTCCCTGCAATATATTACAAAAAGACTACATCTATGCTTGAAATACTTCAGTTCATTATTTATGATTAATAGAGTGATTACAGCTCATACTTGAAGGCTGACATTTGAAATCTCATTGCTGTGTCATCTTTAAGGACAGAAATTATTCTCATAATTTCTCAATATATTTGTCGTTCTTTCTCTGAGTCATCTAACTATTTTGATTCCTCTCTGCCTTCCAGAGGTCCTCTGCGGTATTGCTTTCAATTTAGCTCCTTCAGAGCGTTCTGCACACTCGTAATTATAAAGCAGGAATGTGTAAGTTAACTGACTCCTTTTGGAACAGGAAATCTCAGCTCAATAAAACCCACTTCTGAAAAGCTGCATAAGCTGTTTTTTCTCTTGCAGGTCATGAGAAGACCTTGTGTTTCATTATATCAGATGACTTACTGACAACCTCTGTAGCCTTTGAAAAACTTCCAGTGAAACAATGAAATTAATTATTAGAATCCATAGAAAGGCTGAATTTTGTTCTCTGTGTCTATTCTTATCAATATATGTTTCCTCGAACAAAAATGCTTGATATTTCTTGAAATACAATTACCTTTTTCACTTATTTAAACTGGTAAGATCATTCAGATATTCATATTTTTTGATTCACTAAAGCTTTGGTGGAAAAAACTAATAATTTCTTAAAGTCTGCTTTCCCAAGATAACACAAATCTCATTTGCATTTGTAGAGTGTGTCCAATATCTGCCATTTCCTTCTCTCTTTACTCCATTTTCCCTCAAGCATTTTTCAAATATAATTATCTATACAGAGAATAAATGACCTCAGTGAGTAAAATCCTGTGATAGAAGTTCACTTCTGCATAGCTATTAAAGAATATGTCAGAGAGGGGAATAAGAGGTAAATAACAAATTTCAAAACTCTGAAAAACCTTTGTTAGCTACAAGGCACTTATCCATTGTGGTGCTCTGGCCCTTCTGTACTTAGCTGAGAGCGGTGTTCAGTTGCATTAGCAGCTCCTACTYGAGCATGTTGCACACTTCATGCCGTCCTTCTCTGCTTCACTAGAGGGACATCAACCACACAAGAGTGAAAGACCATAGTAACATGATAAAAATTTCAGTGCTACCTTCATATGTCTCTATTTAGCAAAGATAAAATAGAAGGACTTCACAACTTCTCATGTCAGAAAAGCCAAGAAAACAAGGCTTACCAATAGCTGTGGCTTGGAACTTAGTGTTTTTCATGCCTTGTTAGTGCAGGAACGTATCTGGAAAATGGAAGTAAACATAAATTTGGCAACCTCTCCCTCGCCCCCCAGCCCAATTTTCTTCATGTAGGGCAGACTGTGGGGCAGTAAATTGTAAAAAAAACCCACGCATCCTATGAGATAGACAAGACTAAAGGGCTCCAGGATTTGTTGTGAGGTGATTGTTACCTGACTTTAACCAGTTAAAAGTTAACATCTGTRTTTTGCCCTTTTATGATCAATGAGAAAGGACAAGCACTCTCATAAGGAGAGACATCCACTCATTTCATACATATGCCTTTTGATGGAGTAAACTCCGCTGAAAAGTGATTCACTTCTCTTCATTGACTACGGAAGGATTTTGTGTGTCTGATTTAGTGTGACAGTTTTACCATGACTATACTGAAACAGTGATACAGATGCAAAGCCACCATGATTTCATCTATATTCAACCTTGGCTCACACTATCATGAAACTTTGTACTTAAGGCTTATAAGGACAAGTTTAAGTGTCTTTATTCTATATATGCAACATATTTTCTTTTACAGTGTATTTTTCTATACTTGGGAAATTGCCAGTATTTCTGTTATTGGACATTAATACAGTTTCTAATTCAAATTAGTTTTGAGCCTCTTTTTAAAGGATAGAACCCAGATTACCACTGAATTGGGATTAAAAAAGTGTTTTCCTTTGAAGAAAAAAATTGCTTAACATGATTACTGGAATGAATTTGTGTGGATCCTGTCTACATTTCTCAATTTGAAAAACCGTCTGGGATGGAGCTACATGAAATGTTTATCTAGAAACTTGAATCCATTTAACATACCTACAAATATCAGCCCAGAACCATGATATCTGGCAGAATTTATGCGATGCTCTTTCTAGACACTGAAATCTCCAATCTCACCAGCAGGAGCTGGCCCAGGGTGTGTCATGATTTCCTTCTGCAATATCCATTTTCTCCAGTATAAACATACCAGTGTGCTCATCCCAAGTCAAGACAGTGCAGAGTTCTGTAACACAGTCATTACACCCATTCATACAAGCTCTTTTCGAGTGTTCAGTTTAACCCTATGTTGGATGCATATTTATGCCTTTCATTTTCAGCTTGTGGAACAGTGAGGTACCCTTGTCATCTAGACCAACCTCTTGGACAGTAATGACAATAAGCATTCCACAGCGTAATTCTGTTTTATACGAAAAATTATTTATCAGAGAAAAAAATAAAAATTCAGTTAAGAGAAATGATGAAGGATCAACTTTAATATTGGGTAAGAAGAATCAGTACTTAA
The DNA here is from genome assembly GCA_003713295.1 of Parotia lawesii. Taxonomy (NCBI): domain Eukaryota; kingdom Metazoa; phylum Chordata; class Aves; order Passeriformes; family Paradisaeidae; genus Parotia; species Parotia lawesii. The sequence goes on from RAHM01000122.1 coordinate 124,480, forward strand.
TTGTAGAAGAAGATTGGGAAACAACAGGGACATTCAGAAAGATTGCCTATGTTAACAGAATAAGATAATTTTTTTTTTCCAGTAGTGTTCTGGTGAGGAACATGGGAAGATTTCGCTTGTCCAGGATGTTGTGGTAATCAAAGTACCTTATGACAAAGTCTCAATGATTATATTACACATAAAGAAATTGTATTCATATTGAAGTCCAAACAAAGTATGATATCCATTTTTCCCATTTCTTTTTAAGTCTTAATGATTTTGAGGAGTCTCAGCACTTATAAGGTATTAAACAAGGATTAACAAGATGCAGTGCTAGCATCCCTCTGAATTTTTATGAAAATATTTTATGCTTTCATAAGCCACTCATTCAGCATTGAGATTCTGTAAGAATCCTAGCTTTCCTTAAAAAGATCAAATTTTAGTGTAATATCTGAGTTGAAATAAGTCAAGAACATTGTGAAAACTGAAATGCCAACTGAAGAATAAAAATTCCCACAAATGACAAAAAAAATGGCCAGGACTTCTTATTTATAGACTGACGTAAGTAATAACTTTTGAAATTGACAAAATTGACAAAATCTTTTATTTTCCTTCTTTTTCCAGTGCTTTGAGGAGAAATAGCTAGATTCATTTGCAAGTTGGGAGTCACTGCTTTAGACCTTATTTTACTTTCCTCTGTCTTTCATACACAGTAGCAATTCTTGCTCACACACTTTTTTTACATATATCATCCTCTTTTCTGTCCTTTTCTGGATGATTTTTTGTCAATCAGTTACTTTAAAATAATTCTCATCCTAATTTAGGATTAATTTCTCTACCTTTATTTAAATTAAGCTGTTTCTATATAATGAGAAAGTGAGAAAAGAAGATGATTTTATTTTTTTCTGACGTCTACAAATTTTCTCGAAACATTTAAGGAAACATGAGGTCCTGTTCCTATTACATTAGATTAATTTTACTTTTTATTTTTTTGCTTAACATTTTTAGAATGTCTATCAAACTGTGAAGAGCTGTCAGTACTAACAACCCTTCAAGTTAGTCTTATAAAGCTGTAAATTTTATGGAGCTTTACAGAGTGTAACTGAAGTAATTTAAATACTGGCAGTTCAAAGTTCTTAAAATGCTCTTTAAAATGGGAGGATTATTAATTATAATCACATCTTATTTGCAGGCATAATCTTCACGTAGTGTATTTTATTAGTTTAGCATGTTAAGTCAGATTATAAAACCGAAGCAACATGGTTGGGGAAGATTACACTCTCAGAATTTGAGTACTTCAGAATCTCAGAACTGCAGTTCTCCTGTCACCCAAATGTGTACCTTCTGTCATATAATTTAGCATGGATATATAGTACCAAGGCATAGGTAATGTTTAACTTGCTGCTATATAGAACTGATGATCTGGCAGAACACATCAGCTAATTTTTGTCTCCTAGTTTTAGTGTCAGCAAATACATAGCCTAAATGAAACTATAATTTCTACTAAACCAGAATGACACAATCATACCTTTGGATTACTTTGCAAGATGCAGCACAGTAGCAGACCCTAATTACTCTGCTGTGCTTATATTCAGTACACCAATTTCTCTTTCCTTATCATGTTAACTTACAGAAAACTCCGTAGAAGAGAAGAAAAAGAGGTAGGAGGAGGCACCACACATCTGAGGATTGCTGAGCAGGAACAGGATCCAGTTGTTAAAGACAAGACTATGCCTAGTGAGGGAAGTGTCTGAGGGACAGCATGATGGGGGAGACTCTCACACTTCTGCAAATACTGCGTGACCAAGGTCCATCTCAAGGCAAATGCAGGCAGGATGGATGTAAAGTTCATCATATTCTACTTCACAGAGTTGCTGCTTGTATGGTTAGCTATTAGCTTTTGATCAACATTTGCAGAAAATGTTGAAAAACAAGTTGAAAATGAGTCAACACTATATTATTGCAGCAAAGAAGTCCAAAGGCCTACTGGCTATACTAGAAAAAGAAAAGGAAATAATACATTTTAATTAATTCAGTAAAAGAACCAAAACAACTAACCCCCAAACTTATCTTTGAAACCCTGTACTAGAGCTCTAATGACATTATTCCCAGAGGAAAAATAAGAGTACTGAGGGATTTGAAATACAGTAAAGAGATGTAGAAAATAGTGTCAGAGGCTTTCCAAGATAATATTTACAGAGTGCTTTAACATATAGTAAAGAGATGTTTCTTGCCCTTCAAGATTGCTTTTATTTTAGAGGACATGTAAACTTGTATGAGGGAGCTGAAAAATACTTGAGGAAAAGTTAAAGTATTTCCTGCTGACATTCCAGATAATGGGGTAATGTTATCTTTTTCTTCTGAAAGACCTATTTTGAACAATTCCTTTTCTCTTCTTTGTCTCTGATGATTGTTGGAAGAATGCCTGTGCAGCAATGCCATAAAAATAACAGGAAGTCATGGAATGATACAATCCTGTTTAAATGTCTCAGCATCATTTAGTCAGCAGAGCCTTACATTGTTTATGGACTGATTGTTTAGCAATATCTTCTTTTAAAGGAAAACAAAAGTCACTAAAAACTTGTGTAATTGTTTCTTTCAATTATGGAAGTTTCTCCTGAACAAGATGATTTAAAATACAGGAGCAGTTATATTCAACATCTGGTAAGACAAGACTTCTACAGATATAGTAGGAGCTTTTGGTCTTCCCATATACTCAGTAGCTTTGGACACTTCAGTCTTCCTCAGCAGTGGAGATTTTAAAAACGAATGCTGATGAAATTCCCTAAAACTAATGCTGTGACTAAAGAAAATAGAAGCCTTGCAGAGCAAAAGCAAGCCCTCTGCTCATCTATCTTGTGTCATTTTTTCTGTGGTAATTAATATTTCTATGTGTCTTCTCAAGATAATTCTAGAATATCTAATGGTGGGCTTAAAAATAATGCATAAAACATATAAATATTTTAAACACCACTGGTATTTTAATACCACTGTGTCACCTTTTGGGAATTTTGAAAGCAATTTACCTTGGATGGGGAGGAGTCAAATAAAACTAGGTGTCTAATAAAGGAGAGGTAAATCAAATACAGTTCTTGTCAGACTGGTACAGCTAAGAAATGTATTTGACACATGGCAAACAATGACACTAAACAATTATATAATTTGTATTAAGAGTAAGAAAAAGAAAAATGACACGAAGCTAAGTGGTGTGATTGACATGACTGAGGGATGGGATGCCATCCAGAGGGACCTGGACAAGCTCGAGAAGTGGTCCATGGGAGCCCCATGAGGTTCAACAAGGCCAAGTGTAGGGTCCTGTACCTGGGTCAGAGCAGACCCTGATATTAATAAAAGCTGGGGAATGAACACACAGAGAGCAACTCTGCTGAGCAGGACTTGGGGGTGTAGGTGGATTGAACACAGGACATGACTCAGCAATGCAGGCTTTAAGCCCAGAAAACCAATTGTTTCTTGGGCTGCATCAAAAGAAGGGTGGGCAGCAGGCCGAGGGAGGCGATTCTGCCCCTCACCTCTGCTCCGGTGAGACCCCACCTGCAGTGCTGCATCCACCTCTCAGCACAGGTAAGACAAGAACCTATTGGAGTGGGTCCAGACAAGGGCCATGAAGATGATCTGAGGGCTGCAGAACCTCTCTTATGAGGACAGGCTCAAAGAGTCTGGAGAAAAGGAGGCTCCCAGGAGACTTTAGAGCAGCCTTCCAGTACCTAAATGGAGCTTGACGAGGACAGATTTTTAGCAGGGCTTATTGTGATAGGACAAAGGATGTAAAAGAGTGTAGATTCAGACTACATATAAGACTCTTTTTTTTTTTATGGTTAGGGTGGTGAAGCACTGGAACAGGTTACCCAGAGGGTTGGTAGATGCCCTGCTCAGTGTTCTGAGAGTCACAGGCTTGTCAAGCCTGTGTTAACATGGTTTCATCTGATTAAATTCACTAAGTGGTGGATTGATCCTGGCTGGTTGCCAGGTACCCACCAAAGCTGCTCTATCACTCCCCTCTGCAACTGAACAGGAGAGAGAAAATACAACTAAAGGCTCATGAGTTGAGACAAGGACAGGGAAGAGATCACTCATCAGTTACTGTCATGGGCAAAACAGACTTAACTTGGGGAAATTAACTGAATTTATTACCAATCAAAATCAAAGCAGGATAATAAGTAAAACTATCTCAAAACCACCTTTCCCTCACTCTTCCTTCCCTCCCAGACTCTACCTCCTCCCCCTCAGCAGCACAGAAAGACAGGAAATGGGGGTTATGGTCGGATTGCTTCTCCCACTGCTTCCTCCTCAGACGAGGAGCCCTTCCCCTGCTCCAGCATGAGGTCCCTCCCATGGGAGACAGTCTGTGAACTTCTCCAACATGGGACCTTCCCACATATTACAGTTCTCCATGAACAGCTTCAGTGGGGGTCCATTTCACAAGGTGCAATCCTTCAGGAAAAAGGCTCCTCCATCGTGGGCCCCCAGTAAACCTGCTGCCATGTGAACTCCTCTCTCCACCGGTCTGTAGATGCCTGCCAGGAGCCTGCTCCAGCAGAGGCTTCCCACAAGGTCACAGCCTTCTCCTGGGCATTCACCTGCTCCAGTGTGGGGCTCTTCCAGGGACTGCAGGTGGATCTCTGCATCCCCATGGATCTCCATGGGCTGCAGGGGCACAGCTGCCTCATCATGGTCTGCATCACGGGCTGCAGGGGAATCTCAGCTCCAGCACCTGGGGAACCTCCTCCTCCTCCTTCCTCACTGACCTTGGTGTCTACAGAGTTGTTTCTTTCACAAATTCTCATTCCTCTCTTCTCTGGCCATAATTACTTCTGGATAATTACAGGTTTTTTCATTTTTGAATACATTATCACAGAGGCATTCCCACCCTCTCTGGCTGGCTCAGCCTTTGCCAGCGGTGGGTCCATCTTGGAGCCAGCTGGCATTGGCTCTGTCAGGTGTCTGTAGTCACACCTATAGCCCCTACATTACTAGAACCTTGCCGTGGAAACCAAAGACAGTCTTTTAAATTCCTTGTATTTGAAACAAGAAACATTCTAATGAAAGAAAAAAATCTGTTTTAAGAGAAGATGTAAGTTCTGAGGAAAAATATTAGATCCTGTGACAGAGGCTTCCTAAACATATTAAGAAAATTTTGTTAGGGAATTAAGAAAAAATCAATGCATATTGTCTTTGAAATTAAGCATCTCCTTGTTATGCTAGTAGTTTACATATTACAGAYCCGAGGACAAAGGAAGCAGAAAGCTTCTTATTGGGAATATAGGAAATGGTATGAGTGAGAAGAAGAAAATAAAAATAAGATTTCTAGAAATAATTTTCCAGACTAATCTTTCTAGATCTTGCTTGTATCACAAAGATCTTTGACTAATGAATGCGTTGGATAAAATGTAGTACAATGGTGGCAATACTTATCTGAGGATTTCACAGTACTACCAATGATCCATTTCTCTGTAGATAGCAAATTTACCTATCCTTAGCCACATTAACATAGAATTAATTTTCTTTATTCATTTATTTATTCAGAAATTCAACTTGATTGAAGCAAGAGGTCATTATTCAAAATACAATCAGGAAAATATTTTGAACTCAAGACCATCCAATCGGTATATATTGTAAGGGAAAACATTGGAGCAAGATAAACAAGATCGACATGGAGGCTGGAAATCCCATATAATGAATGGAGTAATTTTAGTGGAAACCTGAGAATTCATACTAAAGCTTCATCCTAAGATATAATTTTGCTGTCCCATTATATACTTATATGGCCTTTTCTAGCTACTGTTTACCATCTGTACATGAGGGACTCACAATACACAGCTGRCAAAATTAAGAAAAGCAGTTTATCAACTAACTATATTAATTGCTTTCTGTAAACACTCTGTGTGATTAAAAAAAAATATTACACGCCTCTTCCCAAACTGGGTGTCTTTCCTAGTGAAATAAAGAGCATTCTGAAAGGTCAATGGGAAAGAATAACAGCTGAAAAAGACACAATTGATCACCCTTCTCTCCTCCTCTGCTTCTCTCATCCACATTCATGTACACGTATGATGCTCAAAGCATCTGTGGTGAAGAGTCCTCTGCTCTGTTGTCTCTTACTTCTCAAAAACAACCATGTCAAATATGGTCCTAGTTTAAGGGGCTAAAATAAAAATAAGGTCATCTTAATTTAATTCTTACAAGTGGCTTTTCTGGGACATTCTGCATATGCATTTCAAGAACTGTTGTTCTACAGACTTTCTTATTTGCTGTATAATGGTAATACCTTGTCACAAAGAGAGGCATTACAGTTTGTGATTTTCCATTATTTTGCAGCTGTGGGTTACAGCAAAATACCTGGAATGTCCAGAGGAATGTACTACAAATAAGTGCATTTTGGAGTCATTGTCTCACATCCTTTGAAATGCAGCAGTGGCAGCACATTGTACCTGGTAACTTAACTTGACTGACAGACAACTGGGAGAAACCAAGAATAAACCAGGGGTAGGTCTGAAATTAAAATCAAATCAACAGCCCATGGTCTCTGATACCAGCTAGATTAATAAATATTTTGTAGTTTTACCTTAAAGCACTATGTACTTAGCTAAGATAACCACAAAGATTCTTCCCCAGAGGCTTCTGAGAAACTCAGGAGAGTCAAGATATTGTCACTGTCACTTCTATCATCAAAAAGGCCAAATATTTTTTGGGTAAAAGAGGTCATTTGTTAAGTGAGCAACCATTTGGGAAGCTATATTCCAAGAATAAAACAAGAAAAAATAAAATGGATAGAAACCAGGCCAGAAAACAAGTTAGGCGACTTTGCTAGTTGCCCCCAAAATAAGTTTTCTACAAACAAAAGCAAAAGCAAAAACAAGCCCTTAAATATTAATAACTGCAAAAAGAAGGTCAGCAAAGAACCTCATTTGGAAAAGGTATAATCAATAAATAAGCAATCTTGCTATGAAGACATTGGATTTTTCTTAGTATCAGATAGATTCTGAAAATAAAATAGATAGAAGGAAAGAAGAACAGCTCAGTTCCTACCAAACTTTCACCAACAAACACCAATAATATCCCAGGGAAAAAAGGGAAAACTACTAGTCTGTTTGTAAATAGTTGATGTTGGTTTGCCAGAATTTAAAAAAAAAAGTGCTTGTGATATAGGCTACCAATTTTATTTCCGTATTCAGTTAGAAGGGATTGTGTCTTTCCAAAATGGAGTAAATTTTTTGTGTAACAACTTTTTAACACCAACTCTCTTGTGAAGCAGAACCTTTATAACAGTCAAAAAAGGGGAAGTTTTCAGCCTGTTTGCAGCCAGTTTGCAGGAAGTATTTGCTGAACTTGCTAATTTCTAAAAACAAAAATAACATTTCAGAAGACTATCTAGTTCACAGTTAGCTTTATTTACAGACCAGGCATTTTGGATGTTCTGTGGAATAAGGATCACCAGGCAGAACTGGAATGTCTTCAGCCATGAGTGATACCTGTATTTAGTCAGGACCCAAACTGACTGACAGCTACAGCCAATATTCATGACAAGTTTTAACACTAATTAACTTGTTAGACAAATTACGCAAAATATAATAGTTTGCAAAATACAGATTGCATTATATTAAGACTAATTTCTGAGAAACCCCATTATTTATTCTCAAGCTCTGTGTCCAAATGCATCTGAGTTAAAAATGTAGTATGGTGTCATTTCACGCTTCTGGGAGATGTAGTTTGTCTGCTCAGTTCACATTACTTAAGAATTGGAGCCCCCTGTGAACGTTTGGAGTCATGGGGCATGCTAAAATACAGCAGTGACTTTGTTATGCATCATCCTATTTGTGTCACAACTGATATACTGAGGAAACTGGGAATTGTTGCCACACCATGGAATAACTGCAAGGCTCTGGTTGTGTTCTCATGTTCTGTCACACATTAAGAAGAACAACAAATCCTTGGTTCTTGTGTGGCTTCCATATTCTGATCTCATAGCAGAAATGTCTCTAAACTTGGTTTGGCTTTGCAGAAATAGAAATTCTGAACAGGAGTTTGAAGAACAGAGGGCAGGGTGAATGGCACTGTTAAAATTCTGATGGGAGAACAAAAACCTCATGTCTGGACACATCTTGTAGCACCAAAAGACTGATTTGAGTAGGTCCATTTAGTTTTCAGGGGACTGATAAGCTAGAGCATCGTGACTCACTTTGTTCATCTGTGATCTGGAATTCCCCTGCAATCAATCCAGAGGTTGCTTTGGCTCAGTTGAAGCAGGTACTGTCAGTGGAAAGCAATGATTCTATTTTCTAAGCTTGATCCAAACTCATGGGAGCTTTCATGACAGCTATCATCCTTCTTGCTAGATCAGGTCAATCTTATGTGACACTATCACCATTCCGCAGGCAGAAAGAAAAATAAGGAGGGAAAAAATGCTATAAATAAATTCAGGCTGCAGAAAACAGTGATGGAATATGAATTTCTAATAGATTTTTTTTTTCTTTTTTATTTATAAAAACCAGTTATATAAAGCTACTTTTTTTTTCAATTAGTTTTGCAATTGCTTCCTTTCTTCCTACAGCAAATTCTACAGGTTGAGAACTGTAAAACACTACTAATAGCTCAGAGTGTGGGCAGATTGGCCATAAAACAATCTACAGGTGGCCATGTAGGGTAGTGTCTACAGAGCTCTGGCAGGTCAGTAGTGTTACTTGAGTCTATCATGGTGCACACAGAAAAGAAACCAATCCAGAGAAATGTTCCTAATCCTGGGGTTTTTTTATGAGCATCTCACTGCAAATTCTCAGTGTTAGTAATTCAATTAGACACAGGACAAGTATCCTGAGAGCTAGCAATATTTTCCCTGATGGGGAAAGTATATAGTTTTACCTTGCTGAGATAAATATTAACTATTTTCAGTGTGAAATTATTTTTCTGCCATGCTTCCTTAAATTATTCATTGTTTTAACATGACTGTCAGTAACTTGATTTACTGGTCTGTTTGGGTAAAAACAGATTTCTGGAAGTAACACCCAGCGTTGAAAAGAATTGGAAAGAACATTTATATATATACCACCTGTCTGCGTCCAAAGATCTTTAAAATTAAGAAGACCATGCCCAAAAGATTATATTTAGACTTCTTGATGTTCTCTGCCTAACGACTGCTAACCGTTATAGTCTAACCATACATGTCAATCCTCACAGAAAACTTACAAAAGAAGCTTGTGACCTTATGTATTTTAAAAAATGTTTAAACTTAAAGTTCTAGCAGTAAAATGTGTGTTACTGCTCTGAATCATATTTCTCAATTATTGTTTCTCCTGATGGCCTTTAATGAAATATTGAATAAACTTTCAAAAGCGAGTATGTTAGAATATTGATGCAGATGAAGTATCTATCAATGGTAAACTGCAGAGGCAGAGAATTTGCTGACCCTTCTTCTAGTGGCAATGACTGAGGTTTGTTCTCTGGCAGAAAGAAAAACTCATATCAAAGTTTGGATGAGAAAAAGTTGTATTTGCTATTTTCTGGATAAATTGTATCAATATTAGCTGTTCAATGAGAAGGAACATTGAACAGCTAATATTTTCTGCCATTACTTCCTTCATGATGCAGATTTTTTAAAAAATATACTCTGATCAGCACTGTATTTTGTGAAGTGTGTTTAGCAAGATTGGACAACAGCCACAGAATTGAATCCTAGAGTCCTAATTGTGGACTACAAGTTGTTTCAAGCCTGTATTTGGCATGGGAATGCTCAGATTGCTAAGTTATACTGCCCATAAAAATATGGCCAGGTCCAAGAACAGACAGAATGTGTGGAAACTGGGTAGCTTGAAAGTTAACAGAAAAACAAAATAACAAAATTCAGTTTTTTTAACTGAAACATCTTAGATTCACTTTGATACCTAAGACCTTGGATAGAACTTTCTATAATTGATCAACTTTGGCTAAAACCCAAACATTTTGTTTTGCTGCTTCTGAGTAAAAATTAATAGAGCCAAATTTGATCTATAAGAGGTAATAAATCAGAGTGTGGAATGTGAATTGCAAAATTATTTCTTGAGAACATCTTTGAGGCTATTTCAGTTTGAGATTTTGCTCAAGAATCTGATTCAACAACTACTGTAGTTTAAAGCTTAATATGAATTGTCATATGCAGAATAGTTATTAAATTCAAGATTACTATATTAAAAACAGATACATAACTTCATTTTTATTTTCTGTTAAGGAGATTTATTTTTTTTTTAGCTAATGAAGTACTTTTTAAAAAACGCTAGAGATAGTAGGAAACAAAATTGACAAGAAATTAAATTAAGATGGCTACAATTATTGCTTTCCCTTAAAGGAGAACTGCTGCTCCTTTTCAGTCCTTTTGTTTATGTGGCTCTATGTTTATGTATCAACTTCATATTCAAAAATAATTTAATAAATACATGCAGGGGTCAGAGGATCCTTTTCTGAACATTTGCAATTTCCTTCGATAAGTATAGGATGATACTAAACAGAAAAGTTCATTTGTATTCAGTGATTCGTCTTTATTTTATTCTACTAAGTGCGTGCCATCCAGGGATTGGCGTTGTTTAATGTTAAATCAGGAAATAAGAAATAAGAAATAAATATATCTTTATTAATTTTATAAAGGAAAGAAACTGGCTTCCTAATTCTGAATTAAATTCAACCTGTACATGCTTAGTAGAAAATAATTATGTTATCTTTTTTTATTTAGTTCACTTTCCTCATAGGGATGGATACAAGAAATGAATTTGGTGAATTAAACATTATTGTTACAATGAACAAATAGCTATTGTGGAATATTTAACTCAATTTACTAGAAACAGAATACATAACACATATCTCTGGAAATTAATACAGCAACATATTTTTCAGTGATTATAGTCATCGCTTGAGAAACTGCATAGCTAGTGAATGAATTTAGTTTTCTTGATATAAAACAAAATTTATTAACAATAAGCAGTTTTGGTCTGACTGTAATGCAAATACTTAATTCTCAAAGAAATACTATTTAAAGAATTCACCCCTCAAAATACCACCTATCTCATAGAAGAATAAACAACAGATTTAAGACTTCATTATAATTACTTATTTGTGTATAGTTACTTAATTATAATTAATTCATTAATTATCTTTAAAATGTAACTAGACATTGATGCCACATCATACAGAGAATATTTATTTAATTTTAAAGGTATATATTTCTACACTTGCAATAATACTAGTTTTTCTACTTTCTTTTTCTGGCCTGTCAGAAGAACACTCTTCAAATCTTTAACTTTCTGATTTTAAGAAAGTGGTTCTACTTAACCAGTAAAAAGCAGCATTGATTAATCCAGTGGATTAATAAATAGGGGAACTGTGGCACCATCAGGGTTTTTTAATAGCTCCAGTGGAAAAAGACCCCAGAAAATTAAACAAATGGATAAAAGCAAAAAAAAATCACAATGACTGATACATATTTTCAATTACTCAAACACTGTTTCATCAAAGGTGTGATATAGATTCTGTTCAGTAAAACTACAGACCTTAAACAGTTTCCCTGGATTTGCAGCTTTAAAAGCAACCTTAAAAGAGTCAGCAACTTTTTTTTTTCAAACACATTTTAGGAATAGCACTTTATTTTCCATTGTTTTACTGGGTCATCTTAAAATAAACTCAAAGATATTGTTGATTAGAATCTATTTTTTTTTTCAATCTACCCTCTCCTCATCTATTTTCAGGTGAGAAATTACATAGACAGTATTTCAAACAGTTTCAGTAAAAAGGGTAGAAATACTTTAGCCAATGTAATATTTATGACATTAATGGTGAAATATTTTACTTTTGTGGTGCTTAGGCCTGTGATACATGAAAAAAATTAATCGAAGATCAATTTTTGCCCATTAACTTCTACATTTTCTGTACAGGACAGAAATCCTTTTAGACATTCCAGGATGTGGAAGTGTGACTTTTATATATATTGATATTGCATGGGTCACAGTGATTCTACCATCTAAGTAGCCTCCTGGTAGGACAGATATTTTCTAACAATGAGAATTATTTTCTCTCAGAACTGTTAGTCTTATTGCATGATGTTATTGCTGTGTTGCATGCAAAGGCAAGGACAACTCTCATAACAAAAATCCACACCCATAATTTCTTTGTAATAATACTCAAAACAAAACAGGAATTTTATTCAGAGCACTCTATTCTATTTCTCTCACAAGATTAACCTGAAATAATTGGACTTTTACACAGATTAAGTTGGATTTTCAGCGATGATGACAGCCCCACACCCCTGTTGATTAATCTCTCAGACTCATAGTATGTGTTAAGCTGTATCACATAATRTTGATTACTGCTCAGGAGCACTCACTACAGAGCTTTATCCTAAGAAAGACTGATAAAAAGTTGGAAGGAAGTCAGTAAATGACAGTCTGAAGAGCAGAAAGACGTTGTTCAAAGCTCTGTGGTGTCCATTAATGGCACTTTGAACAATAATTTGTTGTTAAAGCCAACAGACAAAGTACAGCACCACTGAAATTGTACACCTATTATTTGATCCGAATAAAGTCATGAGGTTGGATTAATCCTTTGCAAGAAAGTAAAGCCATATAGATGGCCTGCCTGTAAAATAAATTTACATATAATAAAGTCATGAACAACCTGATCTAGCTTCAAATTTGGATCTGAATTCAAAGCTGATTCTTCTTTGACCAGGATATTGAAGTCAAGGGCCTCCAGACATCCTGTTCAACCTACTTTATTCTTTAATTTTATGAAATCAGAAAGTAAAATTATGTAAACTGAGGGAAACATGGGTATATATCTGTTCATACAGACACTTAGGAAATTCAAGGACAGGAACTAATAATGAAGGAAAAAAGATCAGAAGAATCAAAGAATTATGTCTACACTCCTCATGTAATGTGATTTTCCAGAAGGTTAAACTACACTGTGCTGTGTTTTGCTGGCACAGACCTGCACAGCAGGGTGCTGTGAGAGGAAATGAAATGTACTCCTAAGATACCTGTTTTGCTTCCTTTCTCTTCCTGTGCGAATTCTGAAGCTTCATAGCACCAGGGTACCTCCTGTAAAGTCTGATGGTACAAGGAAAGCCATTCCAAACCCTCTGAACTCCATTTTCTTTGCCTGTCAAGCAAAAATCCCTCCATGTTGAGATCCATTTTTAACTGCTATAGGAAAGATACACCACAGAAATATTGGTGAAGGCTTCTATTCAGAAACTGGTTTATATCTGCTTAAGAAACATTTTAGCCTGCCAGAAACCATGAAGACATGCAAGTGGGACAGGTGATCTTAATGTAAAAAAAAAGTCACATTATAAATTGTTTCAGTCACAAAAATTCTATGTAGTTGCAAATGATACTACAGAAACTACAAAGTGCCCATCCAGGACATGAGTGAGCAAAGAACACAAGTGCTCTAATGCTTCATTTCAAATACCAATATCCATTGTATTGACAGTCACTTCACCTTTACTTCCTATTTGTGTCAGTGGCATTACTGACACAGTGAAGAACTATCCAAGCACTGTCTAGCCCTCTCCAGGGCACAAGATAAAAGCTTTTCTCTGTGATTGAATAATGACCAAGTATAATTCCAGTCTTTTGAACTACATTCACCTGTGAAATGAACAAAGAAAAAAGGAGGACATAGCGACAGAAGGAAAAGTTAAGTTCCCTTCTCAAAAGCGATAATTTCGATTGTTAACATCTCCCCTCCCTGGAGCTACTTTGCCTCTGGCAGTTCTTGTGGGCTCAGTCTCACTATGCTTTCTTCCCTTTTCCCCTCCCTATATTCATTATTGCTGTTTCTTTGAGATTCAGTAAAGTCCTTACTTAGCTACAGGATCACAGAACATGTGAATTAAACTTAAGTCTTTTCAACTTACTTTCTCATCCTATTTTCCTAGTTCTGCCTTCAAAACATTCATTAAAACATGTTTTGATGAGAGGATCCCAAGGCAACTAAGATTAGTCTGATTGATTTCAGAATTCTTCCCCCAGTTTTAAATTTCTATTTGTATGTATACAGGATTTTTTTAAAGGTTGAAGATATTTGAGCAGTAAAATTATTAATGACTAATCATGATGCATTAATCACACATCAATTTGTTATTTAACTGAAGAGCAGAAAGAAACGGAGAGTACTAGAGTTTGAAGTCTCTTATTTATGAGTGCATCTTTTAGCAATTTATGCTTAGCCTGGTGTATGTTGGGTGCCAGCACTAATATGTTAATGTATTAGCATTGTCAGGCTAACTGAAAGAAGTTTTAGCTGAGGAAAATAATAGGGAGTCAGTCATTAGAAAGGTTAAGTGGGATGCAGAGCATTGTCTGTGTATATAGCCATTGCTGTCACCATTAAATGCAAAGACTGTGATTATAGAACTCCTTGATAGAACATTCATTTTTCAAATACGCAGTGAGATTTCAGACCACTCTTCATTCTGTCTCAAACGGTCCTGATATATATCCACAACATTGCCAGCAGGTCAAGGGAGGTGATTCTTCTCCTGTGCTCAGCACTGGTGAGACACATCTGGAGTGCTTTGTACAGTGCTGAGTTCTCCAGTGAGAAACAGACACAGATGTATTGCAGTATGTTCACTAAGGCAGTGGAGCATCTGCAGCATATGAGGAAAGACAGAGACTGAGACTGTTCAGCCTGGAGGAAAGAAGGTTCAGGGAATCAATGTATATAAATATCTGATGGGGGCTAAAGGGAGAGGTGCAAAGAAGATGGAGCCAGATAGCAAGACTTTTCTCAGGGGTCCCCAATGACGAGAAGAGATGAGCACAAGACTAAACACAGGAAATTCCAATTACCCATAAGGAAGATGTCCTTTTTTTTTTTCTTTTTACTGTGAAAGTTGCCAAACACTGGAATGAGGCTGTCTAGAGCTGTGGAATTTCCATCTTTGAAGGCATTGAAAACTAGACTGGACATGCACCCGAAGAACCTACTCTAGATAACTCTGTTTTGAGCAGGGGCTTGGACTAGGCTGCCTCTAGAGGTCTCAGTCATTCTCTGATTCTATGTCCCTAGAAATTATACACTTTGCCAATGGAAATACTCAGTGGCAGGATCAGATCCTGAAAAGAGCAATTTGTGACATTGTAAACACAGAAATGCACATGGTTCAGGTGTAATGGATGCAAACAAATCATTCTCTTACCTGAATTAGCTCACAGGTGCTAAAGTAGCTGCAAATCCTCTCCTACATCTTCTCCCTGGAATAATATTAAAAGTACAAATTTGCCCATAGTTGTTAGATGGAAAAGGAAAATCAAGCAACCCAGAAATTATTTTCTTGCTACTATGCCATGTAAGTGGGTATGTAGTTCAACCTTCTGTAAATCTGCTTCTGTCATCTGGAGCCCACTGCTTGGTATTTTGTATCTAATTTTTGCCTTAATATTTTACATAGACTTAGCTATTATTTTCCCTGCTGTATCAGCATATCATAAAAAAACTTCACTGGTGGGAATGGGAGAAGCTTTGCTATTTGGCAATTATATGAAGAATTTGGACTTCATTGCAGAAATTCTGTATTGACAGAATTAAATATATTAAGAGTTTGCAGCAAAGAGGGAGATGTTTCTAGATTAGGAGCCATTTCAGGCTCCTCATAGAACTTGCCAAGGGAATGTGAACTGCAGGCTTTAATCCTGGGGCAGCTCTTAGACACCTTGAAGACTGGCCTGGTTACTGTGCATGAGCATCACCTTGAAAGAAGCAGAATGCTACATGAGGTGTCTTTGCCTGAAGTTTCTGCTCACTGATTCCAAGAGAAGCTTCTTCTACTGAATCACAGGTCAGGCACCAACTACAGAATTTTTCAGACGGGACGGCACACACAAAACCCAATAACTAAATGTCTGGGTTTTTTTAATCTGAAATTTAGCCTGGCACCCAAGGCATTACTTTCCTGTTTCTTTCTTCAGAAATAGAACTGTGAAAATATTTTTCAGTACTTGGATACTAATTCTGCAAGCTGTGAAAATGTAGAGTAGGAAAACTATGCTCTATATGGTCATAGGCCTGATTTCAAATAACCCTGCATACTTTAAAGACCATTTTCAGAGAACATGATCCCCGGATTCTCTTCCACTTACCTAAAAGAATCTGATGAGACATAGGGAACTTCAGTAAATGACTATTGAAAGGGTTTTTAGGCTTTTCTGATGTTTTACTCTTTGTCTCCAGCCAAGGTAAGTTGTCATGATAAAATAGAGAGTATCGTGAATTTCTATTCTATCGTGAATAGAAATCCCTATTTCTGAGTAATAGGGATTTTTCGTGTCTCTCTGATCTGGGATGCAATTCTTCACAGAAATTTTTTCATGATTAACTTTCCAGTTAGAATATTTTGTTAGTACTGCAACAGAAAATATAAAATGTACATATGTGATTAATTGACATCACACATTGACACAAAATTTACCATATAAATAATTTAAATTGATTCCTATAACTAAAYGTGAAATATTTAGGAATGTAGGCATAACCCTTCTCTGCCAGTTTCAGTGACAGTTGTATTTGTCATATTTTTCTTTCCATCTTTATTCTGACTCTGAGATACATTTTTCTTCAATAAAACTAGTTAATTGTCTTCCTAATATTAAATCACAGTTAGATTTACTGATCCTTCTTAAACTTCTGGATGGAAGATGAATTAATTTCTGTTGGTCAGATAGAAACAGGTGAATATGCATTATTTTTTTAGCTTTCCAACTGGCTTTAGATGCAACCATTTAGGATAATGTATAGTGGTAAACAAAATGTCATTAACATATTATTTTTTTATACTGTCCCTGGTTTCATAAGATTTTTATATCATCCTTTATTTTCTGCCTCATTTATACATGGAACTAATAATCTACCACATGTTTTGTAGATATAGTATCTGCTGGCAATATAAGTTGCAAAAATATTTAATTAAAAGCAAGATTCAACTATTTTAATTATCAACGAGAATTCATAGAGCTAAAATATAATGAAGGGAAACAGTTTTAGTCTTTTGTCAAATTGCATGGAAAGGAAATTCTGGAGGACCTCATCTGTGTCATATCCATCATGATAAGAGATAGATGTGTAAGTTGAAAAACTAATGCCTCCTTTTGTTAAAATTAAAGTCAGAGATTTAAAATTCTTCCCCTTTCCCTCAACTCAGTGATGTATCCAGCGGGAAATAATAATTTTAAGAGTTTATAACTTGATACTTCAAACCTTTTCTAGTGTTACTGCAACTGTTATATCCCCTGATTTCCATTTCCATTGAAATAATTGGTTTGTCTCTCATAATAGAAATGGATAATTTCACTACTTGTACTATAATGTGCACATCTGGATTCAGATAGGTTCCTAGGTGGTGCAATTTTGCACTTCAGCATCTCCTACTGAGTTTTCTTTGATATATGTATATTTTTTTCACATTATTACTCTTCTTCTTTCTTCTTTGATTCACCATTTAACTATCTGTCTTTGGGGTTTTTTTATCCATTTCAGGAGTTATGGTACATGTGGAGGATTTCTAAGGTACACTTTTCACTGGAATGGGTTCTCCAACTAATATCTCATTGAAAATTAAGTCATACTGCTGTTGTAGAAATAATGCAATTGTACATATATGGATATATGGTAAGTGCAAGGAGAAATTATTTCTTTCTTGTACCATTCTGGATTTTTATTTTGTCTAAGACAAATAAGCAATTTATCTACACAAACAAGCCCACACAGAGTAATAGCACCCAGTAGAAAAAAGTTTGGGAAGGGATGGCTCATAAAAACATACACATATGCAAGACACATGTAAAGCATAGATAAAAGGATATATACCTTTTTTTTTGTCCCTAAAGCAATGAAAATGTCACAAAATTAGCATTCTAGAGATATGAAGGGGAAAGAAATATCGAGATGCTGACAGAGATAGTCCATCATGTTGTTGCTGTTTTAAATCAGGGCATCTGTACCGTTCATGCCTCCCTCACAGTCGGCATCTGTTTTACCTGATAGCTTCCAGTTCAACAAACTTCAGGCTATCCTGAGGGCCAGGAGATTTATCCAGGGCTCAGATGCTCTGAGATTTTTCTGCATCTCACCCACTTACCTTTTCTAGCGCAAACAGACTTCAAATCTTGAAAAAATTGTGCAAGTTTTTATCCTATTATTTCTACAGCAAGGTGAAATATTTCTTTTTCAAGTCATATTTCACAAAAAAAATTCAATGCAATTTTTCCATCAGTGGGTGTTTTCTGAAAAATTTATTTTTGACAATGAAGAGTATATTTGTTTGCATGTTTTCTATGGGTTTTTTACATAAAAAATCTTTTTTCCCCTTCTTGTATGCACCAGGAAGTAGTAACTTACAGCCAGCATCAGCAGTCCCATTTTACAGGTTTTTAATTATCAGGTTTTATTTATTCAAAGAAAATTAAATATCAAATTTTCACTTAATTCTTGTACCCAGAATAATGATCTCAAGTGTCTTACTCTACTCCTGATCTCCAGTTTGCCCACCTCTAGGAAATTTTGAAGACTGCATTCTTGTGACATTTACAGATCCAAATGGTCACGGTCAAGGTTGTCAGAGTCTTAGTTTAGGCTCTGTACAGGCTCAGTTTTGTGCCACATCATGCTTGGTTCATAGTTGTGCTAGATGTACAATATCTAAATAAGTCTACAGAGAATCTCTCAGTTGTGCTGCTCTCCAAAATTGAAGGATACACAAGCTTTCTCCAGTTCCACATGTTAAACACTGATGTTTTCCCATAACTTCCTTTTAAAAAATTTTTCTAGTACCCAAGTTTGAGCTGTTTCTCTCTTTCTGTACAGTTTTTGTGACGTATCATTTTGGCCTTTTTTTTGTTATTAAGAAACTGATAAGCAAGACCAGACATCATAGAACATTTTAATTGGCTAACTAGCTAACCTTTCTTCACAACCAGTTTTACCCAGACATTTGTACTAAAATATGAATACCAAATACAAGACAGCAAAAAGTACATGCTATTCTGCAGCAAGTTGTAAGAGTTTCTCAAGTGCCCAGCAACACGATGAAAATCAGGCAGAGGCTAAAATAGACTTGCAGCTAAAAGAAAGATTGACTTGCCAGTATTTCTTTGGCGTCAGAAGCATGATGAAACTGAGTATATGTTTAAACTAGAACAAGCCAAAAAGCCAGAAATGCTGAAAGTGATTGGGTAAGAAGAACATACTAAATAAAAATTAAATCCGTTAGGTATAAGTTCTTACTCTTCTCTGGCCAGCCAGTACATTAAGTGGTTTTCCTGGTTTTTTAGAGCATACAGATTTGGAAAAAAGTCTTAATGTCGCTGTCTGCACCATGGACGAGTAGAGAAACAACACGAAGTCCAGGCTCAGGAATAAACGGAAGCGATTTAATAATTTTTCCGAAGGCTTTATATGTTAGTTCGCAAAAGTGTGTTAAATGGCATAAGGTAATTGGTCCTTTGGCCATCCACCTGTCGTTCTCGGACACGAAAGAAACACGCGGGACACAGTTTGTCAGGTCAAGCAGTCCAGGGCAGAGAGGCCAGAACAGAGCTCCGAAAGAAAGCTCCCAGGAGAGCTCAAGGAGAGAGAGAGCTGGAGAGCGAGAGCGAGAGCCCCCCCCTCTGCCCTTTGTCGTTTATTTATATGTTCTTAGAAACCACCATGGATTGGAGGATGAAGATTTCCTCCTCTCAATCTCACTGGTCAATGGAAATGTCTATTATACAAAGTCNGGATTGGAGGATGAAGATTTCCTCCTCTCAATCTCACTGGTCAATGGAAATGTCTATTATACAAAGTCCACCTAGCAAAGGAATGCAAAACAATGCAGGCACGGTTAGCAAAACATGAGCATGTTTACAGAAAGTGCGTGAGAAACTATTTTACAGAGTTTGCAAGCTGAGAAACTGCAAAAGCAGGGCAACAATCCACCCCTTCAGGGGATTGACCAAGTTCTAAGACACCCATTTCTAAATATTTTTCTAGTTAGAACCATAACAATACTGCAAAGCAACCTGCAGGTGCAAGAAGTTTACAGAACTGTAACATTGTTTTAGATAACTTGCACGGGAAAGACAGAACTCTCACAAAATGCTGCAGAGAGCTGGAGAAATTCCCTGCTGAAGATTTTTCAGCATCCGTATCTTAAAATAAAAACTCAATATTGTGTTATCTATGTTTATAAATAGAAATTGAGAGAAAATAAACTGAAAACATACTGAGAGTCAATTGAGACATTGAGTTAAAGTTCCTAAAATTAAAGATAATATTCTGGATATCTCATTGCTTGCTGAAAAGTTGGCTGAGGAGGGTGTGGAATCTCCATCGGTAGAAAATTTTAAGAACAGCCCTTGACAAGCTGCCTCTCTATTAAAATAGGGGATCAGGCTGGAAGTTTCTTCCAGCCTTAGCTTTCCTATGACAAAGATTATACTTCACCAGACAGCTCTCAGGAAATCTGCATTAGCAACTGCTACAAAGGAAAGGAATTAATTTCACATTTCAGTTTCCGTGGAAGTGCTTAGGTACAGAGAGTAAAGAAATGAGAAAAAGTCAGGAATTCAGGCAGATAGGTAAAAACATAATAAGCCAAAGGAAGACCAACAAATCATATTTACATCAGGTAAAGTTAATATTTCACTAAATATTTTCACTCCTTTGCTACTTTTTTTTGTGTACCAGGTGTGAACAAAATGCTGTCATCTGCTGTTGCATTGAACAAGTGTGGTCACAATTAAAGTTATGTGATCTAAAAATGCAGCTAATTATCTGAAGTTTGTGAATGTCAATATTTTGATTCCTGCTGTCTAAAATTTTAGGCTTTTCTGGTCACTCCCTTTTTCTCCATAATGATTGTGGTTGCTGTCGCCCAAACTCACTCCAATATGCCCATCCTGATAAATCACTTCCAGAATGTAACAATATTCTAGCTAGAGCTGCACTACTGCCATATCATTACTTACTAATGTGATAAACATTGATATTGATGGATGGGATACTACAAAATAGATTCATTTTTAACTGAGTCAACATTAAAATTTTGGTTTCTGGTATTCACTCCATATTTTGTAAGATGTAATCTGAAAGAAGATTGAAATATGGGCTTATTTAAAAAGATAGGAAAAAGAATTTAGTTTTTGAAAATATTCACAGATTTCAAAAGTTAGATTTATTCTGTGTCACTATGAGCAGGGTGCTAAAAGCCAGCTAAAAGAGCCCTGCATCAGGGCCTTCTGTTTAGGATAATGCTCAAAAATGTGAGATCTGAATTGCTACTCTGCTTGAGTCAGGCTCAAGTCAGGTTTCTCACCTTCCCCAAAACAGCTCTAATTGCCAAACTATACAAGATGCAATCCCTGCTATTCTGGCCTTGTCTGAGTGTGGCAGTCACACAAACTGTGACTATAATATTTTTCTTTGCTCTTCTCAGGGAGACTGAATACTTAATTGATACAGTCAAATGACTGCAGATTTTTCAAAAAACTGTCAATTAAATATCTCAGTCGATTCTTATGAAAACATATCTAGTTAATCTTTGCTGTCCAAGATACAAATTTCAATGGTTTATCTGTAGCTGATTATTCACTTTTAGCTTCATGGTTCAGATTTACAGAATATTAAGCGTGAAATGTAAAGGACTTAGTTCCTTCCTGTGCAGTAGAAGATGTAAAAGTCACAGAGCTCTAATCCCTCACCTCCTCTCTAAAGACCAGAGAGAACACTGGCTGTGCTCAGTCCTGAGGGCCCTCTGGGACAGTTCTCTCCCATGCACTGGGTATCTAATTCTGTAGCCCCCATCCCAGCCTCACCCTGCCTTTGTAGGTCCCAGTCAGCTGTGTGGTTGTTGGTTTAACAGAACATCACTGCTTTGCATAGAATCTCTGCAAAACATGGCAGACACCAGTTTGAGTTTGACTCACTTTGATTAGTGGTGTGAAAACTCCAGGCATATATGCTCTAATTGAGGATGCTTTGACCCTGCTCTGTCAGTAGTTTAAAGTGTAAACAGAGTCCAAAATTGGTTAATACAACAAAACTTTTTGAAAAACAAAACAAAATAGAACAAAACAAACAAATAAAAACCCACACCAGGGACTGGAAGACAGAGCAGTTATCAAAGTACCTTTCTTAGGCATGAGGTCCCATACAGCTTTTTTCCTTCACAAAGGATACAAACTTTTTGATAACATTTAGGCCTGATTTTTTCATAGTAAGTGTAGGTATTTTGCTGAGATATACAAATTTAGAAGTGTAATTAGCTGCTCTATACTTTTTCTAGTATCCATGAAAAGAGAGAAAAAGTCTTCCAGGCTGATTTCATCTACCACTGTCTCTGGCTAACAGGGTATTTCTGATCTTCCATGTGAAAATAAGGAGACAATACACTATGACTTAACACTGAATACCATAACTGAGAAAAATCATTTAAGGAAATCGATGGGTGTCGATACTTAAGTTTACATTCAGCATAACTTTATTGAAGACTCATGTTTCAAGACTCCCAAAATAGCTACACACACTTTTGGATACAGTTGAATTAATCTCTGTACCTTCTTTGCCAAAATAAGAATGGTACTGAATAGCTCCTACCTAACTGAGCAGTATTAGAAAAGCTAAGAATAACCCAGTGAAAGCCTATTAATAGATTAACTGGTCAGAGAATTTAACGTAACTGCTTAACCAAAGATCTTAATGTATATGTCAAAGCTGTATATAGATCTGTATTGTAGTTTCTCAGGAGATGACTCAGGTAATCTGTATCTTGTTACATGTTCTAATCATTTGTTTGATTTTAAAAAAGATATAAAACCTAACAGAAACTGTTCCGATCAGCAAAGAAAATTTAAATTAATGTTTTAAACATATATAATTCTGAGATAAATTAGAAATGTTAGATGAAGAGAGAAGATATTTATAAATTAAATAATCTTAGAACTCTCCCCACTCAACAGGATAGCAGGCATAAGCAAAGTTTTACATTTAATTTAGTAACCAGCCGAAAAATCTGAACAGAGTATTTCTTTGTCTCTTACCTGGTTTCTTTTTTTTATCAGTGCACGAGAAAGAAATAAACTTAAATATAGTAACTCCCTAATTTAAAGCAAAAATATGCCAATGAAAGAAAACAGGGAAGGATTTTGAGATGTTGTGTAGCAAAAACTGTGGAGAAAGAAGAAAAAATGAATCCTTAAACCCTCTTTAGCAAACCTGTCATTACAGTCTGTGGTAGGCAAAATCTTTTGCTTTTTACAGATTGGTATATGAATAATAAATCTTGATGTCAGATACTGTACTCAGTGCTGTGTTTCTTAAAGATACAAATCTTTTACTGTCTTTATCAAGGCTGGTGGAAATTTAGGATTCCACAATGGACTAAATTAAGGTTGTTCTCTATTCCAGACACTTCTGGATATGCAGTTTAGGATTTTGGCATTTTCTGCCTTTTCCGTAATTGATTTTACAATCTTAATGACATTCCTTTAATGCTTATCTTCAGTGAGATGGAAAATCTGCTCAAAATTAATTTAAAGTACATCTCAGAGATCTTGGCAGACGGAGGGACCTTACCGTCAGCCTCTAGGACAAAATTAATGCTATCAAAATGAAAATGCCTTCTCTAACTCTGCATGTCCTAAGAGGTCTCCTGTTTATCATTCATCTGTATGACTGTGGGAAAATTAACTTGATTTTAAATATTTCTCTTGCAGACAGATGAGAGGAAAATAAATAATTTGTGGAGCATTTGTCTGATCTGAAAACTTCTGTATGCCTATTCTGCAGCTCTTTCAGACAACCCCCTGTTTTTTCTCTGGAAAACCAAACTTCATAAGCCAGCACTGCTTAACTTCCACTGCAGGAATGAGGTTTTGCCCCTTATTCACAGAGTGGTTGGGGTTAGCCTACAGCAACTTAAACTGCTTGATGCCTCCTGCAACACCTCTTAGGAGAAAACATACACCACTYTGGCGTAAACTGATATATAATCACTTCTTGGAAGTTAACTCTAAGAACTGGAAAAATGTCCAGTGTACTGGAAAATCAGGATAAGAAGATAGATTTTTGTCTTACAGTTAATTTTAGAGAGTGCACTTGAGCCACTGTAGTATTAACACCCATCAATATGTATAGGCTGTATAGATGTATCTATAATCTAACCCATTGAACCTGAAGAACAAACATATCCTTAAGAACTTGAGGGTATTTTGTTTGCTTGTTTTGTTATGTTGTGTTTCGTTTTAATTCAGGACAGAGAATAACAATAAGCAATATTGCTTTTGATGTGAAAAGGGTGTATCAGGTTCAAGCAGGCAGCTGCAAGCAACGTGGTGCCAGTCCTCARACTGATTTGTGCACAATATTGAAACCTTGCCTGTGGGAAAACATAGTGAAAGACATTAAAAACTTTATTATTGATTATGGTTAAGACTGGCCCAAGCACTTGTCCCACATATACTCTGCCAAAGCAGACATGTTGGAGTTGTGGAWTACCAAGATGTTTTGGCATTGTACCAGACTTCAACTGTCTTGGCTAAAATAAGGCAAAAGATAAATCTGATAATGGTAAGTAGATGAATATGATAATACTTCCTAGAACTATGTTTTGGGATATATCCCAGCCTTTTGGAAGGTCTCTAAGTTGTGGAAAGCCAGATCCTCTAAAGCAATTCTTGTAGCCAAAGAACATATATTGCTTCAGATAGAAAATAGATTCTCTCCAGGGACAGAAACTTGGCACATTAACTTGGGGGAACTAGAAGCTAAGAAATGAGTGCAGTTTCAAATAATAGGGACCTTGAGAAAAATCTAAAAAGCCTTCATCCAACTTTTTACAACCTTTGATTAATCCTTAGAAATTGAATACTGAGAGATCTCTTTCCACTCTCTCAATCTGTCCATTATTTCCCCCACCCACGTAGACATCCTGTCTCCTTGCCCAACAAATCCTCCAGTCCCCTACTTCTTGTTTGGTTAGTCCCTTGTTTTCTTTCTAGTTCATTGGGCTGTTTTTCTGCTGCTACAGCCTTTAATCACCCTCTTATGTACGTATAAGTGCTTCCTAGTCCCAGCTTTTTATTGCAAATATTTTGTAGAATCATTATATTGCATGTGCACCTGAAGGACAGGATCTCATCCAGAGAGACCTGGACAAGCTCGAGAAATGGCCAATGGGAATCTCATGAGTTTTAATAAAACCAAGTGCATGGTGCTGCACCTGGGTTGGCACAACCCCAGGCATCAATCCAGACTGGGGGAGGAACAGATCGAGAGCACCCATACTGAGGAGGACTTAGGGGTGCTGCTGCGTGAGAAGCTGGACATGAGGTGGCAATGTGCACTCGCAGCCCAGAAAGCCAAACGTGTCCTGGGCTGCATCCAAAGCAGCAAGGGCAGCAGGTCAAGGGAGGCGATTCTGCCCCTCTACTCCTTTCTCATGAGATCTGTAGCACTGCATCCAGCTCTAGTGTTCCCAGCCCAAAAAAGCCATGGACCTGCTGAAGTGAGTCCAGAGGAAGCCATCAAGGTGATTAGAGGGGTGGAGCACCTCTCAAATGAGAAAGGGCTGAGAAAATCACGCTTGTTCATCCCACAAAAGAGAAGGCTTTGGGGTGACCTAATTGTGGCCTTCCAGTACCTGAAGGGAGCCTACCAAAAAGACAGAGAGGGACTGTTTACAAGAGCATGTAATGACACAACAAGGGAGGATGGATTCACACTAAAAGTGAGTAGGCTTAGATCAGACATTAGGAAGAAATTCTTTACTGTGAAAGTGTTGAGGCACTGGAACTGGTTGCCCAGAGAAGCTGTGGATGCCCCATCTCTGGAGATGTTCCAGACCAGGCCTGGATGGAGCTCTGAGCAACCTGGTCTAGTGGAAGGTGTCCCTGCCCATGGCAGGAGGTTGGAACTAGATGATCATTAAGGTCCCTTCCTGTGGTAGCTGAGGTTAACATGACCAAAGGGCTTCTCCCAGGGTGTGTAGTTCTGTTGGGCTGGTGTGTTCTGGTTTGGCTCTCCCGGTTGGCTGCTGGCCTTGGCCCCTCGCCACTCCCCCAGGGCTCTCCCATTGGTCTCTGCTCCCTGATCCTGCCTTTCCCCCCGGCTCCGGGAAAAACCCTGAATAACCCATTGTCCTCGAATTTGCTTGCCTGCCCTTCGAGGGTGGAGAAGTAATAAACGCGCTTTGGAATGAAGGAAAAGCAAATTCCCTTCCCCATCTCTTTGTTACTGATCTCCAATACTGAACCTGCCTATGCATTCATGGAGCCAGGCGGGGATGGTATTACCTTCCAACCCAGACCATTATATTATTCTATATGTGTTGCTAAGTTTTATTGAGTGCTAGAGTAGGTCTGAGAAGGCTGTTTGCAGACAGAATCTGTTGGAAATTTTATGGGTGGATGCTAACCGGTTTCTGCTGAGTCTTAAAAGCCTATAATTCAATACTATTTCTGCTTCCTCTGCTGTGGAGAACAACAAATGTCTGTTATCACCAGCTGTGGTATGCATTAAGTGATACCTCAAACAGAGTTTTATGTGTTCCACTTAAAATTTGTATGTGTTTTAATTGTGATAGTAAATTCATATTATTCCTCAATTTATGAAAGCATGTTGGAACTGTTCAGGAGACAAGTTCAAACAAATTGAACATCCTGGTTTTCAAGTAACTTAACAACTTTTGGGCACGAAAATTTTGGTTGTAGCATTAGAATGGCTACAGTAGTATTGTCAAGTTGGCATTGGATGCAGCCTGAGCTAGCAGTGGCAGAGCTCTTTTGCATGCAGGTGAGTATTTATCTGGCTTCACCATAAACTCTGARCATTCCAGCAGTCTGTGACTCCACAGCCTGCCAGGGAGGAAGAAGCAAAGCCTATACTAACGCAAATGCCTGGACCAATTTTAATTTGGTCTGTATTAAATGTGATAGTGTGCCTTTTAGTGATGCCTCGAATCTGAAAAGAGGAACAAATCTGGTCCAAATTATGATACAGTGATTTGAAATTCTTGAAATATTTTCATGTGGGGTTTTTTTTTGATGTTTTCACTTCCAACTAAAATGACATATATGTATATATGTCTTCAGAGAAACAGGGACTAGCAAAGAGAAGAGAGAAAAAACTGCAAAGGGATTGCATGCGCAGATTTCACTTTCTCAGAGCTGGTGATAGAAACATGGCTATGTTGGAATTATTGAGTCATTACAGCAGTTAATTTAGAAAAGTATTTTTAAAAACCTTTCAATTTATGTTGCCATAGATTATGATATAAATTTAATGCTTGTAGTGGTATATAGYAATGGTACAAATGTAGCATTGGTATAAAGATTGTGTTTAACTATACTGATGGATATTTTAAGAAATTTTTAATGAGTCTTATGTTACATTGAAGTTGTCTAGACCCATATTTCACTCTTCTCCCTAAAGTACTCTTTTTCTGAAGGACTAGAGAGAGTAGTCTCATGGGTGGCTTTGCTAATGGAAGGTAATGATCACAGGCCAGGTGAACACTAGAAGCTCTTTGACACATCATTATGACCCGCCCTGGAAATGGGGTAACTAAGGTTTTGTTAATGGATCCCTTGGGGCAGATTAGAGTGAAACAACTCATAATTGGTGTTTACAAATCTATCTATCTATCTATCTATCTATCTATTTGAAAGGAAGTACGTGGTTGTTTTGGTTATTATCTATAGAAATATAACTATAAAAAAGTTTAAAAATATCACTTAAGAAAATATATAAGGAAAAGAAATAAAGAGAAAGAAAAGATAAGAGTAGACAGTGGAAAGATACCACCACCCGTGGATCTAGCAATAAGACTTGATTGTTGCAATTTAGATGTCCATTGGTCAATGTGATGGTCACAGTCTTGATCCATCGGGGATGGAGGGAGGCCCACAAAACACAAAATTCAATGGATTAATATGCACTCAGGTYCAGGTGGGAATGACCAGGTACCTCCCCTATTGGGGCAGTTCTACAGTGTCTGATGTAACACTAGATCATGCGCAGTCCTCTGGTGGATGGCCCCAGAAATGAGTCTGGGGGCACTTTGGGAGTCTCTGATGGTTTGCGACCCCTTTTAAGACATGACATCTGCCTCTTAGATCTGCATAGTTGAGCCAGTTTTGTCTTGTCAGAAGAGATGAATAGGACGAATACCTTCAGTCTTACATGTGAATGTGTGATACTTCCCCTGGGGGTTGTTTTACACCTGGGCTTTATTGGGAGGGACAACAATGAAACAGTAAAAAATATTATTCCACCTGCTTCTTACCAGCCTTTTCCCTTACCTGGCTAAAATTTCACCGTCCCAGTTTCTCAGGGACACAATATTGCAGGGCTCAACCAGTTTATCTGAACAAAGGTCGGTTTATCATCCTCCGGTGGTGGATGTGCACCCTATCTGCACCTGGGCTGTTTTTATGCAGATCAGAGGTTTCACCACCACACACCCAAAAACTCTCCTTCTCCCCCTTGGCTGGGGGGGTGCAAACCTGGCCTCAGCAAAGCACTTGCTGTTTTTGCAAAAGGACGATTGCTTGAGTCATTAACCCTTACAATTTCAGTCTCATACATGCCTGAAAATTAACTCTATAAAAATACTGTCTTCCAAGAGGCTGACTTTGATTGATCCCATGAATGTTTGTTAGAAAGGCAATAATTGGGAATGTGATATAAAGGAAGGTGGAGAAGGAACCCAAGGAAGACAGAACATTTACTTTAAGGAACAGTAAAGACTTAGTTTGACTTTTATTTCTTGAGAAGACATAAACTTATATGTACATTGAAACTTCATTATACTGAAATGCTGAAGAAGCAGAAGATCTGTTTTATAATGGAGACTCTTCTTTCAAACAAGTGATGACTTCTAAGTCTTTAAAACATTCTACATGTAATGGTTGGATAGCCACGTGCTGATTTAAGAGGTTTATTTCTTCAGAGAGCTGGTAATAGCAGAAATACCACAATGTATTGCAGTAGTTCTGAAATAGAGCTTCATTTGTCTTGTGAGTGTGAAATAAACCAGATGATATACTGCTAAGCAGTGACATGCACTAATTCATTGCTTTTGATACCACCTTTCATTTTAAATTAACACTGAAGTTTCAATACCTTTGGCTCTGCAAACCTGCTAAGTCCTGCTTTGCCACTTTTATTCCTTTTGTGCTGTTGTCAGAGGAATTCAGAGTTGGAATTCCACTTGAAATTAAGCTTACAATAAAAAGAAAAAAAATTACAGACACCCTAAAACCTTGGCTCCTCCAAGAGTTATGCAAAAGTGGACTTGAATATGACTGCTGAGTTTTCACTGCTGCTGTAAAAATTCACATAAGAAATTTATTACAAATTTTCTTTAGAGGAGATCTGTATACCCAACTTGTTATACTCAATAAGACCTGCAAACAAGAATACAAATACAAACTAAAAAAAAAAAAAG
This sequence comes from Parotia lawesii, assembly GCA_003713295.1. NCBI lineage: Eukaryota > Metazoa > Chordata > Aves > Passeriformes > Paradisaeidae > Parotia > Parotia lawesii. Next base: position 153,926 of record RAHM01000122.1, read on the forward strand.
GAAAAAATTCTTAGCAGTCTTCTATTTTAACAATTACTCTGCTTCATATATTACGTATCTTCCTCCTCCAGAATCTAACTTTGTCGTATTTTCATAAAAGATAAGCAAATCCATTGTCTTGGGGTGAGTTTATGATGTGTATCCCCTATTGATGCTCTGTGCCCAGATATTATTTCTGTGCCTTTCTGTGCCTTTATACTGAGCCTGGGAGGGGACAGAGAAAAAACTTTTCAAGACAGTTGTTCAAGAACATCACTAAAAACGCACTCCTCTGCGTTCTGCTGCTGCGGGGAGGAGAGCAAAGGAAGCACCCTTCTTGCTTTTCAGCCAGCTTTTGGCTCCTTTTCTCTGGAGGGAGACAGAGAGTTGAGCTTTGTTTTCCTGGGACTTCGGTTTTTCCCTTCTTCTCTTCTGGACTGTTTCAACATCAGAACACACGGAGAAAATTTTCCACCGAGGCCCCAACGTGGGCCCACACCGACCCGGCTCCGAGGAGGAGGAGAGAGACCACACCTACAGAAGGACTGAAATCTTCCCAGGTTTCTCTCCACAATGAGAGGTTTTATTATTCAGCATTATCCTTTTCATGCGTGTTTGTTAAATAAATAGTTTTTCTATCTCTTTCACTTTCCTCCGAGGAAATTTTTTTTTTCTGAACCTGGTGGGGGAGGGGTGGTTGTATCCGGCCTTCTATCATAGGATATTTTCCTCCAAATTTGTCCAAACCAGCACATTTCAGTTTCAGAGTATGAGACACATAGCCGCTGTCCATAATTCTACAATCATTGTAAACTAAAGCAGCATCTGAAATAAATCTATTGATCAACTCTATTGTAAAAACTAATACATACAACATGTGGTTTGTTATAAAAATATAATTGGGAATTTGAACAGCATGCATTTAATATATGCACAGTTAATCCCGAAGGTTGGAATTTCCTATGATGTTTTCCTTGGATTCATATTCATACTCTTTAATGTATCAAATACAGTCTCACAGACAGCAGCTTATCTGTAATCCCTAGCTTCAGGGTGTGACATTCTTAAACAGTTTTTTAGAAAACCTTCTGTTAAAATTTGATAACCATTAAACATACGCCTCTACAAATTTCTCTCCAGTCATGTCTGATTGCATTTCACTGCATTCCCAACATGAGAGCAATGAAGTGATGTTAGCCAAGAGCTATAGTATTAGACCATATATAAATTTGAGTTCTGCATTTTCCTTAATATTTTTCAGTTTATTTGTTTCCTCTTAATGACATAAATGATTTTCCACAAATAGAAAACTATACAGTCCTGGTTTAGTGAAGGTATGCTAACAAGGTTGTTACGATTTTAACAGAGAAACTGAGATATGGCTAAAATTAGGATATTTACATATATGAATCCAAGATATTTATAAAATCACCTTTTCTGTAATAGCTTTGCAGGGAAGGCTTAAGTTAGGAAGAATCTTTTCTAGAAATAGCATAACTACAACAGCAGAAAACCTCTTTTTGTATTATGAGTTACATCTGTGTGAGGAAATATGTCACCATTCATGGATCACCACAGGCAGAACAATATGTGCAAGGCAGGAACTGATGTTAGTAATGAAATTAGAAATAGCGTCTCTCCTCCAGTTGTGTGTACATCAAATATAAACCAAATATAAATCTGTGAGATGGAGAGATGACTTTTTCTGTCTTCCCTTTTGTATTGCAAGGTTGAACCATGAGAATACTTACATTGCACGGAAGGGAAAGGTTCTAGGAAGAAATGGAAGGAGAAATTCAGATTGAATGATTTGTAAGCACAGAAATGAAGAGTTACTAAAACTGAAATCTCAAATGTCCCATCATGTATTTCATGTGTTCTTTCTGATAGCTGCAGTGATTGAGGAGGCTCAGGGTGACCTCATCACTTTATGCTTACCTAAAAGGAGGTTATAGCCAGGTGAGGGTCAGCCTTTTCTCCCAGGCAACCAGAAACAGGATGAGATGACCTAGTCCTAAGCTGCACCAGGAGAGGTTTAGCTTGGACATTAGAAGGGATTTCTTCAAGAAACAGTTGTAAAGCATTGGAATGGACTGCCCAGGGAGGTGGTGGAGTCACTGTCCCTGGATGTGACAGTGTATTAGGGAAAGACTCAGTGTGCCACTCAGTGCCACGGTCTAGTTGATATGGTGGTGTTTTGTCATAAGTTGGACTCAATGATCACAGAGGTCTTTTCTGAGATGATTCTGTGATGTCTCAAGACACAGAAATGAGAAGTGAAAACCTCTTGTTTTCCATGCCACTGAAGCAAAGACAATATTCTATTGGCTCAACACAGAAATGCATGAAACACCCAACACTTACAAAACAATTATTTTCTCACAGCTATTTCATGAACCTGACAGCGTTTTTTTGTTACAGTGGAGAACCCCTTCAGTTTTCATACTTAATCGAAATTACTATTGAGGAATGCTATGATTTTTTCTTCTCTAGTCTGCATGAATATCTTAGTTAAACTGATATACAAGATGAGTTAGGGCTGGCACACACTTATGTTTCCCCTCATCTCATTAGAGATGAATTCCAACACATGTGGGAGCTGTGAGCTTGCTGCCTATAAGATAGGCAGACACACAATGCCCAGTCAGAGGAACAAATGAAAACCTGAGTTGAGCTTTAAAGAGGATTCTGAGATCTCAGCTACTGCATAAGAAAATAAAGCCAATCAAAAATCTGTTTTGTGTGTGAATTAAGGCCAAGCTGGTTTTCTTTTAGTTTTTGTTTTAATCTAATTTTTTCTGTCATTCATAACTATTGTTAGGGGCTTGTTGTTGTTGTATTAAAATAGTTAACTGTTGGAGTCCAAAGTGCAGGGAATAAAACACGTTAATGATACCTGGAATATGTTATATTATCTTTGACATTGGCTGGAATTCAAACTAATGAGAAATCCAGGACTAGATCAACACACACAATTTATGATGAGTTAATTTTTTTCATATTTTATTACTTTGATCTTCACAGCTCCAGTTTTTATGTATCTTTTGCAATTTTTTCTGTTTTGAAAAGCTGCCAGAATTCTAATTGAGAATGTAACAATCTAATCCTTTGTCCTGTTTGCCATGCCATCTCACCCAGAGCTGATAATGTGGTTTTGCAAAAGAGAAGAGCAAGGAACCACACTCCAGGAGAAAGGTCAGTGATCTGAATGCAGATTTGAGATAGGAGAATGTCTAGAAATCCTAAAAACATGCTCTTAGAGAGCACTGCCACCTCTTCCCCCACAAGCACACTTCCTGCTCATTTGTCCACCCTTTTTTCAGTATTATTTGTACTCTGTATTAAGGGATGTCCATCACAACATGGAACCCAAACAGGTACTGTGTATATCTAGAAAGACAGAGAGGAAAGTCCTGTATATGTGTTTACCTGTTTGTTCGTGTGTGTACGTGCAAAGGATGTGTCAAGGTCCTTATTAACTAATTTACTGTCCATGGGTTCCACTAAGGGGTAAGATGTTTAGGGCATAAATTCCTTAATGTGCTATATCTCAGACATCTATGGTATATGATGGTAACCTGGAATTCTCAACGAGTCATTGTATATTTTGTATGTCCTGCATTGACTTATATTTCTTTAGTGTGTTCATACATGTCTATCTCCTTTATTATATTTATCCTTTCCCTTCAACCCCATATTTTAAAAATTTTTTTTCATTGAACTACTTTTCCTTCAGTCTTAGCTGATATAACTTAGTGTCTCTGACGTTACTCAAAAAATTTCAGTTCTTGCATACTTTCCGTGGTCTGGGTTTGGTGGCTTTAAGGTTTTTTGAGAGGGGGTTGTTATTTTTTTGTTAAGATTTTTTTGTGTGTGTTTTTGATTGTGGTGATAGAATTTTGGAGGGGTTTTTTATCTTTGGAGGTTTATTGGTGTTATTTTGGGGGATTTTTTTTGTTTGTTTGAGTTTGCTCAGTTGAGGAGTTGTTAGATTTTCATGCCTTCCAGAAGTGCCACCTCCAGAAAGCATTTAAGCACGTGGAATTACAACCATGTACTCCATTAGGAGTAAAACTGTTTGTTTAAAACCTACTGCAAGAAAGAATAGGTTGATTTTCCTGAAAGTGTATTTTTCTGTGTCAAACATTAATCTTACAGTGATTCAAATGAAGAGAAAGGATTGCACTCTAATGCATTTAAATAAATCTCCCAGACTTTCAGTCTGCTAATACCTGTAAAACAGAAGCAGACTGAATTTCAGCAATATGAGCTTTATCACTACAGGTCAAACCTACGATGTTCTGGACAAAGAAGGATTGTGATATTTTTGTTTCTGGTATCAGCAGGAAAATGGAAAACTACTTGGAAAATGTAATAGCAGCTTTTATCTTTTATTACTTTAGACATAGAGACTGCAGCAGGACTCTGGAATGTTCAATGACAAATGTAGGATGCAGGAAAAAAAAGGCTTGGTTGATTTCTCTGAKGATTTGGCCTGCTGTGTCATAACTATCATCCTTGTTTCCAGTGTAAAAGCAGAGACATCCTTTACCTTCTTTTGAGAATCATTCTAATGTTCAAATCCTATTCAGTTTTACATTTAGTATTAAAGATTGTTGCTGTCCTTCAGTCATGAGAGGATGTTTCTTCAGGCCATACACGGATAAAAATTATTTTCATTGTTAATAATAGTCATAATGTCATTTGAAATCTATTAGTCAACCTGCTGCAAGTGTTTTCTAATAGTTTCAAGTCTGTAGATAAGGCTGAAATTAATGGCCTCAGTGATCAGACTGTAGAAAGAAAAATGTTTAAGACATGGTGAGTATAAGAATATGATGATGTCTAGGAGAACACAGGTTAATCTGAATAACATGGGGCTAATTTGTGTTGGCAGAGATATTAATGTTAAAGAAAATTATTTCAAAATATCAGATTTACTGATTGTTGAGATTGACAATGCTCTATTCTGTCTGTTTTAGGATATTTCCATCTTCCCCTGCAGAATTACTCAATTGATACTAGGATTTTCCGATTGCTCCTTGATCAGATTCATAACAGAGATAGCTCTCATCTGTACCTGGCTTTTTATGACTCCAAAAGTATTGCTCACACTCCAGAGGGGGAATTTTGGTGTACTTCAGCCACTTTATCCATTCCTTGGGAGCACTGTATTTTGTACCTTAGTCAGAACCTCTATGGACTGTAGTTCCTTAAGTGTGAAATTACCTATGTACTGAGGTTAAATTCAGCAAATCATTTCCATAAACAAAATTTAGAAAGCAAAGGAAATACTGTAACATTATTGAATTCCAGTTGCTCCTACAACTGCTCTGTTGCTCACCTTCTCAGCTGGACAGGAGAGACAAAACATAAAAAAAACCACTTATGGATCTAGAGAAGGAGAGGGAGAGATAACTGTTATGGGAAAAACAGATTTGACCTGTGGAAATTAATTTAATTTACTACCGATCAATCAGAGTAATGAGAAATCAAAKCAAATCTTGTAAAAGACCTTCCACCCACACCTCCCTTCGTCTTGACCTCGACTTCACTCACCATTTTATCAGCCTTCTCCCTCCCAGCAGCACAAGGGAACAGGGAATGGGAGCTGTGAACAGTCCATCATATATTGTCTCTGCCACTCCTTCCTCCTTTCTGGAAGGATTCCTCAAACTCTTTCCCTGGTCCACCATGGGATTCATCCCATGGGAGACAGTCCTCCATTAACTTCTCCAGCGCAGGTCCTTCCAATTGTCTGCATTTGGTCGTGAACCGATCCAGTGTGGGTTCTGTCCACGGGTTGCAGTCCTTCAGGAACAGACTTCTGCAACACAGTCTCCATTCTCCATGTGTCCTGCTAGGAGCCTGCTCCAGTTCAGCCTTCTCATGGAGTCACAGCCTCCTTCAGGCATCCAGCTGCTCCAGCATGGGGTCCTTCACAAGCTGCTGGTGGATCTCTGATACACCATGGACCTCTATGAGCTGCAGGGGCACAGCTGCCTCACCACGGTCTGTACCACAGGATGCAGAGTAATCTCTTCTCCAGCATGTGGAGTATTCCTCTTGCTTCTTCCTCACTGACCTAGGTGGATGCATAAGTGTTTATCTCACATATCCTCACTCCTCTCTTCACTGCTGTTATTCCAAGTATTTTTTTCCTCCTTCTTAAATGCATTATTCCAGAGGTGCTCTCGCTGTCAGATGGTCTCAGCCAGTGGCCGGTCCGTCTTGGAGTCAGCTGGCATTGGCTCTATCAGACATGGAGGAAGCTTCCAGCAGCTTCTCACAGAAGCCAGCCTTGTAGCTTCCTCTTCACATCCCCAGCTTGCCTCATAAGCCAAATACAATTATATTTTATGCTTTTAGAAAAATATTACATATACTGAAAGGCAACTGATCTCCCTGAAAAAATGTGTTTTAAAATTGTGTATATTTCTACGCATAATTTCCATCTGCCTGATGCACAGCAGACGTTTGTCCTGAGATCTCCTACATCTTGAGACTGTTCTTCCCAAAGCTGTTCCAGGGCTTCTTTTTTTAATTTTTTTTCAGTCATTCCTATTCATTTTGCTCTACCTTCTTCAGCAGAGTTTGCACAACAAAACAGCATTAAATTTTGGCAATTATTTCTTAGGTGAATGACTTAAATATGAACAGGAGCATCGTCTTTGTTACCTGGTGAATATTTCCTATCTGTAAAAGGACTCAGAGGAAAAGAAAATCATCTTAGATGAACAGAAATTGTTATCTGAGGTCCCAAACCAAATCCTTCGCACGGACATAGGTGTAGAGAACATAGGAGCTGCAGACAATGGCTGACCAGAAAGTGGATCATGTACAACAATGTATGACAGCATGCAAGAACACTCACACAGAAAGTGCATACTGGCTAATGTGGAAGTGTTTTATGTCAGCTGTCTTTAAGGGCCCCCAAACCAGATCACATMAGGCAACTCTACAAACAGAGATGAATCTGATAAAAAATAAATACTTGACTTCCGTATAAATGCACGGCTTGCATTCTGAAGTGTGCATTGGCTTGCATTCTGCATGCGTGTGGACTTCTGAGTGGCCAAGAGATCATCATAATTATTCTTCCCAAAGTTGAACACTTCCTAATATATTAAGGCTGTAGGAATTTGTATRTGTGTTACGGATGGGATGATGTGGGTTTAAATAAATCCGTGCCTTTTGCCCAGGCCTCTGGCAGCAGGCAGTAGCTTTATTGAGGTAGCCAGAACCCCGAGACCCACTCTCATTCGTAAGTTCTTTAAAAATGGCTGATTCAGTCTATTATAGAATGAATTATTTATTTAATAGACACAAAACTAACAGACATAAGACTTAAAACAGACTATTACTACACAGGAATAAGACAAAAAGAGACAACTAGTATTGCACATGCAGGGTTAAAGGTACCACTAATTTTACTGCTAGCGAAGAAATAACTTAGGATCCAATGTTTCTTACCATCCAATTCCTGATGGAGCACACATCGAAATCCTTTCCCTCAATTCCCAGGAAAGTAACCACGGAATCTGCATCCAGGCTTCGGGGACAAGTCTCACACGCTTTCAGGACGTGTGGGTAGAAGGCTTCTGTCTGCGTGATAATTGTGGGGGCTTTTATAGACATAAGAACCGTGTCTTTTGATCAAGAATATTTATTTTTCTTTCATCTCTTCCCACACTTGCTTTCCAGACTAAGATGTCGATTCTTAACMGGGAGGCCTGAGCCCTTTTGGTGCCAGAGATGACTCCACTCTGGGCCTGTGACCCTCCTGGGTTATCTCTTGCATGTGCGCCAACCACCTGTGGTAGAGAGGGGGTAGACACATCCTGCCACAATATGTCTGTGCCACCTACTGAGATCCGAAACACAGAGCTAGAACTACACGTGAACATGGTCAGTGCAATGCTGACCTTTCCTCCTTCTAACTTCTCCCAGTGTTTCTTTAGAGTGAATTTCTCAAAAATTCGTATATCCTCAGCTTTATCAATAGGTAACTGTATGCTTAAGGGACTAAAAAAATCGTGATTTGATAAGAACTTAAGAGTTATACAGGGCTTAATCTTGGAGGTCTTTTTAAGCAAACCAGTCTTTACTATAATATATGAAACTTTCAGGAGGGTTTCAGTAGGTAATAAATTCCTGAACTATATTGGTTTTTTTATCAGTTTAATTGTAGCATTTTGATTTGAACATTGCATTGAAGATTCAAATTCAAAATCTAAAAATTGTTTTTTCTGTTTTTCTTTGCTTTTTCTCTAGTCAGCAGGGCTCCTCAACAAATATCTCATAGCTTGCAGATGCGCTTATCAGTACATAGCAACACGAAGGAATAAAGCTTCTGCTTTTACTGGCATGCATGTGAATTTTCTTGGAATTATATGTATCTCTTTTATTACTGTCCCAAAGTAATTCATTCTTCAGCATATGCATCTTGTTTACAACAGATAAATCAATTTGAAAAGAAAACCCAGTCATCTGCTTTTGATCTAAATTATAATTCCACGGTGTAGTGCAAAACAATTTCACTTGATACAGCATTCTTTTATTACTATTGCAAAACACTTTAAGGGCTAAGTCAATCACTAGCTAAAGAAAAGAAGGTATTAAGGTGAGATTTAGAAGAGAAAATGGGCAAATGGATCAGAGAATCAGAGCACTGCAGACATGTAAAAACAATTCATGTACCTTTAGCTACAGAGTAAGTTGGAAGACAATAGTTATTCTAGCTTGAGAAAAAAAGCAGGGTAGAGAGAGTTTATTTGCTGTAAGCTCATTCATATGGTTCACATCACTATAATTTTCCATGCCTCCTTAGGCCCACACAATATATAATTTTTCTTCTTTTTGTCTTCCTTTTGTTCCAATGTAATTTATTACACATTGTCCTTGTTATATGTTTCTCTTGTAGGAAAATGAGGGTCAAAGATTTGGACTTTTAAGTCTTCACAGAAGATAATGAGGTTGCCATCAACTGGTCATGTTCAGGAATGAGCTGTAAATTCATGGGCTGCTTACTGGGGAAGTCACATCCCTGCATTCTGAGAGCAGTAGGCTGGTATGGCTGACAAATCCATCAGACTTCCTTCTCAGGTCGGAAGCTCTTAAAGAATTTTTACTTGGGAAGGCACAGGGTGTGGTAGGAAGCCTGAGAGTAAAAGAACAAAAATTTAAATTTAACTAAGTTCTGTCTTCAGAACAAGAAGCCAATAGACCTGTGAGCAGTAGTGCCCTGCCCTCTCCCATACCTGGGTGATACATAGTAGCTTCTAACAAGGCTGGTAGTTCAGTAATTTAGGATATGCACTCAGTTTATCCCTAGAATCACATGGATTTTTATCTCTTTCTGCTTGCTTGATGTAGGTTGTAAGCCAGGACACAAAGTTATGTATTTGCAAAGGGCCATGGACATCTCTGTTGATTAGATATCCTGGCTCTGTGAAGAGAAATTTCTCAACCCATTGTAGCTTAAACAGATACCCAAGAATATTTTTTTTAGCAGCAATGTGACTTTCTGAATTTACAGTGTATTTATTATTTTAAATTGAAACAAATTTATCTTCTATGAGTTTTGCTTAAACAAAACACACAGCTTTTAGAACTGTGGAGTGAGGCCTTCCCAACCCATGGTGTGTGAGGATATCATGGATTTAGATATTTTTGCCTCATTAGTTTTACAGTTAGGAAATAAGCTCACAAAAAATATTGAATGGCTATCTTCAGATACTGAAGTAGTCAAATGATCCAAAGTAATTTACCTTCTTTTCACATCACATATTTAAGGCTGGGATTAAGTAGCTGATAGTATTTCTTGCAAAACTGTTACAGAATTGTCCTTTGTAGAGGAAATAGTGATTTCACATATTTCCTTTAATATTTTTAAAATGTCTTTAAACAATATTTACTAGTCAATATTCAAGAGTGTACAATCATGTAAGAACTGGAACTACCAGTTTTTGAGAGTAATGTCCAGAAGAGCTACTCAACAAGCAGTTCTATTTAAGTTCTGTCAGCACAATGTGAGATACTTGGTACTGTGATCCTTCTTAGAGAATTGCAAAGATATTTTATAATTAAACAGTGATAACCAGCATTCAAACACACACSAGTGGAAATGCAAAAGCTTTCTCAGTCTGATTAAGAAGAACAATGTATTTTGAGTTCATGGAATAATTTTTATTTGCAGAATATGAAACATAATATGGAAATATGTTTTAACGTCAGCATGCTTCATCAGCTTAAAAAACACAAGTTTTGAAATTCAATTTGTTTTGAATATTATTTCTAAAATGCTTCTATATAATATTTTCTTTTTGTGCTATCCAGTTCAAAYGCTTATTTGTTCGTACAAAGTAATTAGTCTGCCTGTCTTGGTTTATAGCACCATTATTTAATCACACAAAAAGCCAATTCAATTAACAAATATTAACAAATTTATTGTTTTGCTCTTAAATCTATGATTTTCACCCACTGGTAAGCCAGAGCATTTCTGCCACAATGAGACTTGTCTTACAATGAACATTGCAAATCATATATATATACATATATATGAACTAAAACAATAAAAAATGAGTAATTTAAGTTGGAATTCAAATATTCCCTCCTTTTTCAAACCAACCTTTCAACTATCTGAAAATATCTTTTATAGGCTCTGACATATTTCAGACCTTCAGATTAAATATCAGTAAGTCACTCAAGTATTTTTCCATATAGATCGTGTTTTTTAGTGTATTGATCACTTTTCTTGCCTTCTACCAGGGTGTCTGGAAAGGATTCATTCTTTTTAAATGCAGACCAAACTGGAAGTCTTTTTTAAAATGAGGCCTTGTTAGTCTTTTCTAATTTCAAGTATAACGTCTTCTCATTTACAATTACTTGACCACATGGATTTATGATAATTTTGTGGTGTGCTAGTATGAGACAGACAAAAATGACACAGATACACTTAGCCCTACCTTGAATGTGTTATATGACGTCCTGAGATCCCTTGCAGTGCTAATAGCTACGTTAGAAAAATATAAAGGTTATTCATTTATTTCACCTTAATACACTTTTTAAAATAAAATATGGACATATAAGTCTGGAAGAGAATCCTTATGTCAGCAAATCTAGTTCACAGTCCAAATTAACATCCTTGTCATGTTCTCTCACTCAAAATGTACCAGGCTCCGATTTTAGATCTGTTTTTGTCTAGCAATCATGTTTATTAGGCATAGAAGGTCCAAGCCTGATCACACCAAAGTCAGGATGAAACCTTTCATAGCCTTCAATAATGCATGACTACTTTAAATCTTAGACAAGTTTTATTCTACCAGAATTCTGAACCAGAATTCAAACAGCTTTTTCAATATGAAAATTTACTTTCTCACACAAGCTTTTTTTCTTGAAGCAGTAGATTCTAAAAATATTTGAGTTCTACATAATAATTATATGTTGTTTAAACATATCTTTATTTTACAATTTAAGTTTCTTCTAGTTCCAGCACATGTTCCTTAGGTTTGTATTATACAGAAAGACAAAGAGAATTCTGTTCCTTTTCCATATAGTTTATTATTTCACAAATAATCTCTTACCATACTTCCTTGCGGGYGAACAGGACTCTTGAACATCGAATCAATGTGATTTTGCAAAAGCCGTTTATTGTTTACATTACACTATACTTATGCATTTTTGCAGCTGTTGTTCACGTGATCATGCACTACTTGATTGGTCCCTCTATGTTGTCCACGTGCTCTGCATGCACCTTTCAGAAAACCTGATTGGTTCTAGTCCAGGGTGGTAAAGTCCTTTGTCTGCATTTTTTTGCTGTCATGTTATTCTGTTTTCCAACGTCTTCCTTCTTAATTTAGCACTGCTTTCATTCCAGTAGCCTTGACAAATTCTTGAGGGCTCTGATAAGGGTAACTGAAGATAACTTGGCTGGGGCACCCTGATAGGATTCGAGTGCCTTACAACACTTCCTATTAATTGTTTCTGTAAATAATACAGCTCTAATATGTTCAAATCTTTTTCCATATAAAAGTTTTAAGTAATTGTTCGTCTCCTAATTTCAAATTATCTTCATTTTTTGCTGTTTCTGCTGTATATTTCTGGAGGCGAAATGACCAGAATCAAATATACAGCTCAAGACAAACGCATTCCACTGTTTCATCTAATGGCATTAATATTATAGAAGGACACAAGACCACAGTGTACCCGCAATGATGCCCTGTAATGTGCTATTTCAGATGTCCCAAAGGTTCTGATCACACCCTTTGTTACTTTCACTATAGGCTCTTGGTCAAAGGAAGTGTTTTAAATATTGAAAGGGTAAAATGAAGAAAATCACCTTCTGTTTTATCAGAAGCTGCATTTATCACAAATGGAGAATATGGTCACTGAATCACTTAATCTTTTAGAGAATGAAAGAAAAGATTACTGAGAAATTACTCTGCAATAAACAAAAGCTTCAAAATCTCTTTGTGGTGCCTTTGGAGAAGGCTAAATAAAAGGCTTTGCAAGAATATGTGATCCTAACAGCATTACTTGGATTTAATGAATGAGGAACAGAGGAAACCAGCACATAAATTCTATGTCTGGAGCAAGAAAGGGTTCAGCAGGCTGTTGTAGGAGATTGTGTTAAATATTATGGAGAGCATGTTTAATATCTTTCAGTCTAATTAGTGTAATTCCTTGGCATAGTCTCAGCACAAATGTGCTGTAAGTTTGAGGAAGTGCATTTGCCACCTACTAATGAATAGTTCTTTCAATAGTGAACTAATGCTCCCTTGCACTGCTCTATCAAATTTCCTGGACACATTAGACTCACTTCACATGTAAGGAGATAGCGTGTAATGTACATCAAGCAGATTTGTGCATACCCAGAAAATCTGGTAAGTACAGCATCTTAATTTCTAAGCATGTAATATGCACCAGAGTTAAAACCTCCGCATTTACAGATACAGTCCCTGTAGCTAGATAGCTTTGGCTCACTCTGCCAAAAGGCAAACAATTTCTGAGAGCTATGTAGATACAGAGATCTCTGATGTCTCACACACAAAGCTCTGGGAGCCATCTACAGCCAAAGATCCTGCAAAGATTCTTCTCTACTGAGGAAACCAGTCAGTACCAGTTGCCTGCAGGAAATTGAGGGGGAAAACCTCAAAATTTCAGATACCTGCAGGTGACGCTGTAGCATGAAGAAGGGCTCAGAGGGAAAACCCTAATACCAGGCATGGTCATTCACACTGCAGATCTAATGAAGGGATATTTTCAGTCTAGGGCATAAAAAACAGTTTATGAAGGTTAAGAACTCCATTGTAAGCAGGAGTGACTGTTGAGCAGTAGTCAAAAACTTGTTGCTGGATCTGAGGTTTTGTCCCAGGGCTGTTTCTACACCTAAAACTGGTCCTGACAAAAGAGCATGAGATTTCATTGCTGTGCTCAGTTATGGTGGTTGCAACAATGACAGAACTATTCTTAACTCTCCACTTGTTGCAAGGACAACTTCTTATGATTGCTCCAAGAACAAGTGTGCTAGCAATATTAGACTAAATCAGGTAGCTGGAGTGAAACCTGAGGGGAAAATATTCACCATCTAAAAAGGCAGCTGAATGTAAATAGTAAGAGAATTGAAAGCAGACTTCAGGGCTTAGCAGAGAATGACCTGTAACTAGAATATTTCAATAGGGGCTACTGATTATTTGAAATTAAAGATAATATTGTTTTACACTGTTTTCCTAGAAACATGACGGGAAGACRTGGAAGTCTTATCCATGGGAGTTGTATCCATTTTTCCAAATATTAGTATTCAACAGGTCAGTCAGAGGCCTGAAAGATGGATAAATGTCCAGAACAGTGCTCAGGCTATCTCTAAACAACAAAGAGATGATATGAGTGATTTGGCAAGCACACACGTGTGTGATCATGTCGCTCTAGGGTGTATTGATTTGGTTAGTAGATGCACCTTACTCAACATTGTCTTGCTTATGGGAGTGCTGTAAATGGCAGACAGAGAAATACAGTGGGTTTTGTTGAAAATGATGGCACATACCTAGCAGACAAAGAGCCTGATATCTACCTACAGCGTGATGACCTAGAGTGAAGTCAAGCATAAGACTTTGGGGAAAAAGTGAAATGTAGACATGACACTGCAGTTGGCAAGATACAGTGTAACTGAGCATGAGAGTTAAACACTTAAAAAGAAGARCTAGCAGTCTCTGTCTACAATTGATTGGTACAGTATAAGTAAGTTCCAGAGGTAAATCAGTGACTATATAGGCTTTTGCAAAAGTACTTTTTTTTCTCCAGTTCAATTTTATGGGTTCTCAGAAGGAAAATTCCTCCTCAAACTGCCAAGAGATAGAAAGTTATTGGAATGTCATACTGTAGCACCCAGTGCAGTCAGGGTTTTTATTAAAATTCTGTCTTGCTGTATTTCAGAGAATTAATTTCATAGGAACTGGTATGATAGATTTCTTAAGACACTAAAATATGAATAACTTTATGTTCTGTAGAAACCAAACTAGAAACTTTCCAGCAGAAAATATGCTAATACATATTGATAGACTACAGCTCATGTTTTGTGTCATCAAAAGATGCTTAATTCTTGGCCTAGCGTTTTGCTTGATGTTTTCTTTTACGTTTCTATAAAGAAAGAAAAAGGAAGAGTTTATCTTCCTACTTTGTTCAGTTACAGGACTCCTAAAATTATAGCCAGGCTCTACAACAGGCCCATAATACTGGGATATGATAATATGACATAGGTTCTGTAGGATAACAACACTTTTCAGAAATAGCACATGGCTGAGCCATTTCAAGTGTCTCTGGATATCTGAATATAAGTGACAGAATCAAGCCTTCTGTCTAATAGTATCCATGAAGCATCTCTAATTGCCCTCTATATGGCAGATCAATACTTACCTCCCCAAAATCTATAGTACACATTAAACTTGAAAGCAAAATACCAATGTTTTCAAATTAAATATGCTACAGGACATAAGATTAACTGCCAGTGTTCTGACATGGGAGTCTTAATAAAGTAGAGCTTGAGAGACTGCAGAAGGCCATCTGCTGAGGTTAGACAAGTGCCCGCTGTGAGTGACATGGGTATGGATGGCGCCCCTTGCAGCAGAGAGTGATACTCACTTTCCTCCACTCCTGGCCAGAGTTCTTTTGTTACCAGGAGATATTTGATTTGTATGAAAACACTTATCAGTTTTATTTCAACACCTCCTTGTTGAGTTTATTTAACACCTCCTTTATTTCAACACCAATTTCATCTCAGTCAGTGTTCTGAAGTGTTTCCTCCTTCTCCAGAGCTACAGTTCTGATGTCTGGTTACCTCCCATTGCTGATGATTGCATAATTGAGTTGAAATCTGAAAACTGACCAGCAATCAATTTGATCACACAACTGAGCAACTGCTTCACAGAATCACAAATTGGAAGGAACCTCCTGTGATCATCTAGTCCAATAATCTAGAGCAGGTTACCTGACTGAGTCCAATCTTTGGAGATATTCAAAGGGATTCCACGGCCTCTCTCAATAACCTGTTCCATCATTTGATCAACACAAATAAAAAGAGTTTTCTTGTGGTAAGATAGAATTCCATGTGTTTTAATGTGTGGCCATTGTGTCAGTGGGTACTACTGAGAAGTCTGTCCCCCTCTTCTTCATTTCCTACCGTCAGGTATTTCAACACACTGATAAGGTGCCCCTGTGCCTTCCCTTTACCAGGCTGAACAGCCCCAGCCCTCTCAGCCTTTTCTCACATGAAAGATGCTCCAGTTCATTAATTATCTTTGTGGCCCTGTGCTGGAGTGTCTCCAGTAAGCAGTGGTCACCCACATCTGTTAAGGGATATTTTTTATGAGCTAATATATAAATGATGTATCTATCTTTACTGGAATTCTCCATATTCCTTCACTATACTTTTTAAAAATCTTTTTTGCTTTTCCACTATTATGTCGTGAAATAAAATTATTCTGGTTCCCATGCCCTCTATGCCATTTCTTTTCCTGTCACTTTCCACAGAACATACTGAACTGTGACCTTTGCAACACCATTTTCTCAGCTGATCGGTCCATTTTCTTGGCTCTTTTAGCTTGAACTTCTCTTATAGTTCTACACGTGTGGCTGTCATTTCTGTACTGCTCTGTTCTTTGTGTGAATAACTATTTGCATATACTGGTCTAGGTCTTTCAAATAGCCTGTCCTCAATTTTATTGCTCTCACTCAGCACTCTTACTTCTGGAAACTGAATTGATTGTCCCCTAAACTGTCTTTTTCTAATTATGGAATACATAATAATTACATGATAGTGTTTTGTGTCAGTGTACATCCTCATCCTATGACAGCTGTACTCTTTATTCTTGGTTTTGAATTTAAAGAAAACGAAGAGAAAGGAGGGGAGGCGAGGCGAGGCGCCTCTTTCAACAGTCACAACACCAATCAAACAGTTGCTTCTGACTTCTCTGAATTATTGACACGTCTCAACCCCTCTTTTTGCCCTCTGGCCTCCTTATTTTGGTTTATTTTTGTCTTTCTCATCCTACAGAGTTGCTTAATTTTACAGACTGTTCTGTGCTTGTCAACATATTTATATAAAACAAAGGCAAAAATAATTGTGAATCTGAATGTACTGTGTTGATCCATCCTCGTTTCTTTGATTTTCATGGAACTCGAGAGCATGCAAGGAAAAAGCAAGACTATAACTCCAGCCTGTATTGTCTGCCAGGTCAAACAGAACAATCTAAGTTCTTTCAAGGRTTTGTTAGGGTGACATGTACCTGCTGCTCTGGAATCACGGTAACCCTGACAAAAGTATCTGTTCAAAATCCCTTCTTGTCCCAGGAGTAAAAAATGATGGAATCATATTAGTGCAGTGAGATTCTGTCTGTTGAATGGCTGCTAATATGTTCACTTGATATGCAAGTAATAATGAATTAACTGTCCGTGTCAAGATAGGATCTTTCACATAGCTGAAATTTATTCCTTTCTGTCCTAAAAAACAAATCTGATTTTAAAAATGCTTTTTCAACTATATGTACTGCAAAAACCAGGTTTATGTCCAGAAAAGGAACTGGGTTTAATAATGAGGCCTTCTTTCCATCTTACTTTACATTTGACAGTTTTAAATGGATAATATTTGCTGTCTTCTGCAGAAATATCAGTTGAAAAATTCTTTCTTAAGGGTAAAATTTCTACATGGTATGCATCATTGTTCTTATGACTTCATTATAAGAAATGGAAAGCAAAAATTAAAAATAAAGACTATTTCAGTGTTACCTTTGCTATCTTCAGAAGTCAAATATAGGTATTCCACTTGATGTAGTGTTGAAAAAAATGTGAATGTTGCACAAAGCTGGCTTCAAAAGAACCATTAGGAAACAAGAGTGCTATTGCATTTTTCAAGCCTGAAGCCATTATATAAATTACTAGCATTTTCATTAATTCTTTGCCCGCATAAATTGGTTTGAGACAGCTTGCTCTCCTCTCCTCTCCTTGAAAAAAGCAGCATCACAAAAATGTGGGTTAGAAATTTTATCCATATTTTTCTTTAGACTGGGCTTTATTGTTTTCTTTTTTTTTTTTTTTTTTTTCTGTTAACGAAAGGAAGCAAACCAAATATTAAAAGTATTGGAGTAATTTTTACAGATTTGTCACAAAAAAATAAAAGGAAAATGCCTTGTCATTTGCTGTGACTGTGATCTGTAATGTGACGTTTCTTAGTTTGTTAAGTTTTGGATCAAGCTTGTATATTGTAGTATTGTATATTCAAGTGTTGAAATGATAGATTGTAGGAAAGAAAAAAGATTAAATGTAGAAATATATTTCTTATTGAAGTTTTCAACTTTGAATGGAAATTTTATTTGGAGTTCAAATTTCATTTGCTGTATCAAATGGAAAGGCTACTGTATCCAAAGGAAAAGCTTGCACAGATCTATATAATATCTGAATTCAAATTATAGACTATCCACAGATTAAATTTATTCAAAAGGTATTTGAAGGGTTAGTTTTTCAAATCATTGCAGGAATGCAAAACATCTCCTTGCATTCAGAAATTTCACCTTTAAATCTACCACACAGTAAAGTAAGAGGAAGCAYGTGATGGCAGAACTTCCATGCTATTGCACGTAATTCCTCCTGTAAGATGTGGAGCTATTCACACATCTGTTTTCTTTTCCTCAGCTCATTGAGATAAGTCATTCTCCTTTCTTCAAGGGCAGGATGAGAATGAAAGGGTACATGCATATGCTGCACAGACCTTCTTCCTTTAGTGAGTTTACAAATCTTGATTCAGAAATCAACTGGATATGAAAGGTTGATTGAAGGACTTCTCTAGCTGCCAGCTGATAATGCTTTTACAAACCATATTTTGCTTTTAAAGATGAGCTATTATTGATTTTTCCTTGTTCAAGTACATTTTTTACATATTATTTTCTAGCTGTGCATTTTGTCATTCTGCCCTAGGCCTACTTTTATGTGGTTTGCATTCCAACCTTGATTTAGATTTTCACATTTTCTAACCATAGAAATTAGGCTTAGTGTCTTGTGATGTACAGTACTATAATACTTTAAAAAAACAGCTATCTTCCTGCAGATTTTCACTGCTAGATTGGAAGGTCAAATACYTTTTACCCTTAAGTAAAAAAACTGTGTTTATAAGAGGTGATGCAACCTACTGATATGGCTGAATAGAGGGGGTTGTAAACAGTAGGTAATGAGAAGTGTGTTTGAGGCAAACTAGATCTCTTGAAGTTATGCTGTTTGGTGATWGTAGGAATCAGATACTTACATCCTTTTTTTGCTTTTGGATCAGAAAAGAATAACTTTGTTATGGCATCTGAGATCAGCATATTGTSTTTAGCATCTTCCAGATCCTCAGAGAGCTCATTCCCACAGGCCCATGTTTCCAGCTGGTTGCTAGAAACCTTCAGACAGGAAGAGAAAGTGCATGACCATAAAATGTCAAACACAGTTATCACCCAGAYAGCCTTCAGTCTGAAGGCACTCTCGTCAGAACACTGTCATCAGAAAAGGAAAACATGAGTGAAATGACAGATTCCAGTAATTATTGTGTTGGTTTAAAACCCAGCAGGAAAATTAAACACACTCAAGTTGCTCCCTTTTCCCTGCTCCCTTCTCATAATGAAGGAAACACTAAGGAGAGATTGTAAAATGGAATCACAATTTACTGAAAAATCCCAAGAAACAATAATATTTTAAAAAGAGTGTACAAAAGTAGGAGCGTTTTACCCACAAAAGGATGTTCACCACTGAACAAACAAAAATGCTTCCTGAAGACAGCACCCAATGTGGTTTCCCAGACAAAGGCAAAATGGGAACTGGCCCTGCACTGGCCACGTGGTATATGGGAAAAGAAAGGCGGTATATGTCAGGGAGGCTCACARCTTAACTTCCCCCCCCCCAGCCCAAAACCAATGGAAAAACGAGGACAAGATAAAACCGGGTGGGATCTGACAGGGCTCTGAAAGGTTAGGGGAACCTTTTCGTGGGCCTGACTTTGCAGGAGCAGGACTGGAGCGCTCGGTGGTGCTGGTGATGGCAGTGGTGGATTCCTGCTCCACACGGCTCGGCTGGGCTCACTCTGTGCCACCACTGCTCTCTCTCCTTTCTTTTTCACAGAGCAACATCCCGGGCTTGCCAGCACTGTATTTCAGCACCTACCCGCAAAAACTGCAGCTCAGGGGAATGGGAAAAGGAACCGCTGGTAGCAGAAAGGGGCTTGGCTCTCCAGTCTGACCCAATGCCTGCACACACCCTGCCTTGAGCCAGAAAAAAGATGGAGACCCTTCCATTTCTGGCCTCAGCTTCGTTCTGCTGAAACCATGCCACGGCCGTACTGTGGGTGGTATGGAATTAAACAGTGCTAATAACTCCAGCCCTTTCTTCTGTAACCATGACAGTACATAAAAAATTGTGTAACATAATATTCTATATAAATGTATGTAATTAGCATTATCATTGACAAAGCTACGGTATATCTTAGACCATATTTTAAAACCATAATTTATCTTGTTCAGCTTTTTAGCATCTGACAAGAAGTAGGGATGAAGTCAACTGTGTTTCCTTAATTCCTCTGTGCTGAGGGAGAAATAGTATTCAAAGGTTATTTTTATATCTATGTAACCCTCAGATATGTCTGAGCTTCCCGGTGCAGCAATGTATAGTACATACAATATACAATATAGTACAGTACCACACGGAAACACCAGCTGAGCCCTTAGAAGCTATCAAATTAAAACAGCAGGCCTGTAGCATTTAACAGAGCTAATGCCTCTGCGTGGTGCGAGGTGGTGGAACAGATTAAGTAGGTCTGACAGCGCTGTGAAGTGCAGCTACGTCTCCTGTAATGTGATACTGGTTCCAATGAGTGTCATCAATTAGGTAGCTGCAAATTTCAAACTCTAGTCCCTGTAACTGCCACTTTGGTCAACTGGCTTCAAATTTTTCTTTCATCAAGCAATAAAATAACAATATCAATTTGCAATCTAAAATGAATTTTGTGCAACTATAGTGTTGTTTTGACATATTTTTTCAAAGAAGAAATCTGGAAATTGGGGGTTTTTTTTTACCTGAATTTAAAACTTATAGAATTCTCAATATTATAAATCAAATACCTCAACTTAAACTTTGGAAGATATTTCTCCAGAAAATTTTGCTCTGAAAATGGAATTAGACTTTGCAGCCCTTCTCTAAAATTCTGACTTTCATGTTGGACACATTATTATCTCTAATAATTTGCAGTCATTTTCCTGCCTTAGGAATAAAACATCAAAAGTCTATCAAAAATATGGAAACTGAAATTTGACTTTTTCCTCCAAGAAACAGAAATTTGTCGTGGGGACAGATTTAATAATTGAATATTTTTCATAGTTTGGAGCTTCACTTTATTTGTGTAGAGAAGAAAATAACTTAGGTTATGCTGCTGAGATTTTGGATATATTTAATAGAATGTATCAGGGCAAGAGGCCTTCTGTGATTCTTATTTCTGCATGGCAGTTTACAGCATTTGGTTGGCCTTAAATACTAGGAGAAGTTGTGAAAGCTTTACACTGATACTTATTCACAAGCACACCAACTCTCTGTCTCCACTAGCAAGAAAATTTAAGCTGATTTCTTCATAAAACTACAATATGAGAATTCTTTTAAAATTGAATCAATGCTTAATTTTATTTTTATTTTTTATGGATCTTTTGTGAATTCTTGATCAAACTCAATTCAAGAGACCTTCTAATGACTAATATTAGGACAAAGAGAATCTTTAGAGGTAAAATGGGCTTAATGCTTTCTGCTAGTAATTTAATTCATGAAGCCAAGAAAACATCATAACATAGTTAATCATATATAGGGAGATAAAATTGTATATTTAGAATTCATATTTATATTTTTGAAGAATATTTGGAGTTATCTGATCCAGTTATTAAGCTAAATTTAAGTTTGTCAAGAAAACCTATGCATATTAGCACTCATGAACTATTTCCAGCCTGAAGGCTTGGTGCATATCTTATTTAGGTCTATCTAGTCAGAAATATCTAATCCATTTAATGATCATACAAAGAGAAAAAATAAGGTGCTGACTTTTGAAGGTCATCTGGTCCAATGTCCTCTTCCAGGAATGATCAGTCTCAGTATTAGACAGTTTTATCTTATCAAGTTTTGGATACTGCCACAGATGGAGAATCTCTGAACAGTCTCTTCTGATACTTATTAACTCTAAAAGTTTTGTTGGTTTGTTTTTTTCTCCTTAATACTCTCTCTTGACTTTCTGCTGGGGTCCTTTTAGGAGGAGATCCAAGGAGTAGAAAGATGCAGGTGCTCCACCATGGGGTCAGGGAACTGGGACCCAAGGGCCACCCTGGAGTACTTAAAGAAGGAAATGTCTGTGGAAGTTTTTGAAAGAAGTCTTTTATGATAGTCATGTAAAAATAATGGCCTCCCAGTCAAATTTCTGTCTTGTTTTTAAGGATATTTTTATAAGTAGAGTAAGCCACAGTGGTTATGCATGGTCCTAAGGAAAATAGTGGGAATTTTGTCATTGCTTCGAGCTGCACTAGAAGTTTCCCCTCATCGGGAGTCTCTCATTAAAAAAAAAAAAGGTAAAAAAAAAAAAAAAAAAGTAGAACCCAAAAGAAATAAAATGTTGTTTAATGATTTTATGAGTACTCTTACTTTAAGTGCCATATATTCTTCATAGGTTCCTTTGCTCCACATCGAGAGAGCTTTCCCAGTTTCTATTTGTGTCCACAGAGCTGCTGCTCTGATCTTGTTCTATAAGTCATGGAAAATTTACTTATCCTCAATGTCTTACAATGGAGAAGTTAAGAATAGGCATTAGCTTCTCTATATCACTCGTATTTTATATATTATAAAAAAAATATTCGCAATCTTGAAATGTCCAAATAGGATGAGCATGTGATGAATCAAATATGGTTATCAAATATGGTTATCAAAGGGTTATCAAATATAACCCTTACTCAACCCCTCCAAATTGTTTGTCATCACTTGCAATGCCTCTTCTAAAATTTATACTATAAGCTTTTTCAGACAGGGATCTTGATTTATGTCTTCTGCGGAGTCTCTATTGCCCTTTGTGTGCTTGCTATAATAATAGGGTGATAAATGATTTACATTGTTTTCTGTGTCTCTACATTCTGATTCATAAATCAATTGTTAGATGTACTTTAATCACCCTCATGCTTCTTGTTTATTTTGATTCAAATCTCTTGGATTTCCTTCAGCAGTTTTTTGCCTGGCATCTTCACAAGTATCTGAACTAAGATTTTCCAAAAACATTGAACACATGGCAACAGCAGTCAAATATGTATTGGRAGCTTCATCCAGAACACACTGCAGGAGTTTTGCCTTAAGTATGATCAGTGATAGCACATTCTGAAAGGAGCTGGGGTGTGTGCCTGTAAAACATTTAATCTTTCAAACAGCAGGGTCCAATGGCAAAACCTATGCTCTACTGCAGCTATGAAAGCTGCAGCTGACAGCTTGTCCTGTTGTCATTTGCAAGATACATTAGCTTTCTCCTGTAAAATATTAACACATTTATCAATTTTATGATCAATAAGCCATACATTTGTAGTACTTAGATGTTTCAAAAAACATCTCATGAAATGATGAATTGTTGCTCTAAATACAGCAAGTGGATAATARCCTTAAATTCCGTACCTTCTCATTCATGTATTGGTACATTCTTTTAATGCAACAGTTACAACGCAGCAAGGCAATCAACAAAAAATGGGCTCTTTCCCAGTAAAACAGAAAAAGGGGTTTAAAATGAAAAGTTTGCAAACTGTCAGTTTTTCTAACAGAATGAAATGCATTTATTACTATCTATTTGGAACATTTAAATATCATGTATCTCTTTCAGTTGTCCTCTGCAAAAAGCATAGTTTTCACCCATAAATGTAAGATTCCTATCCTGCTACTATTGATAAAACTGATATTGACCTGGGAAAGCCATGGGGTTTAATCCATTCCCTGTGAATTATAAAAAGCATTTGTGGTAAATGCAATTTTCCAGTGCAACTTTTCTCTCTGATGTATATTTTTATAGCACAAGTATTTTGGCCACTTACAACCTCTTTTCAGGATGTCTTGACCCCTATTTCCATCTTGACCACCACAGATGTTCTAATGAGAGCTGTAGGATAAACACAGCCTCAAATCCATCCCTTTCCAGTATTTCTAGCCATTCTTAGCATTACCAGTAGAAGTGCAAATTCATCAACATTAACTTCACTGATGGTAACATAGTTGTAGGAGTTAATCTGAATCCAGAATTTTAATGATTCGTATCCTCCTAATGTGTTTTGGGGTTTCAAATACTTTCACCAATTCATTATTCATCAATTGTGAAATTTGTTATGTGCAGAGATTCACAGTAACGTTAACCAAGCTAAAAAGACCTCTTAAATCTTCTGTGTGCTAGCAAGCCATGTGCTTTGACACAGAATAAAACCATGCTTTTTGAACATGACTTTTTAACAATGCAGGAAAGTCAAAGTGATTACCATTTATTGTAGGCAACTGTTAAAACTTCTTGAAAAAAGGGATATGAAATCTTTGAAACTCAATTCA
Source organism: Parotia lawesii (assembly GCA_003713295.1). Classification (NCBI taxonomy): domain Eukaryota; kingdom Metazoa; phylum Chordata; class Aves; order Passeriformes; family Paradisaeidae; genus Parotia; species Parotia lawesii. The sequence continues at coordinate 178,013 of RAHM01000122.1, forward strand.
CTTTGGGGGATAAAGATTTCAGTTCCAATAAGGGTAATATCATCCTGCAACACTGAGAGTTACCTTTCTCTGTAAACGAGTGCCACCTCCTCATGTTGTCTGCTACCTTTCTCTGATCAGCCGTTAGTCTTCCAGATGACAGCTCTAAAAGTATTTGCTTTGCTTCCCAAAAACATATTTTTTGCACGTGCCAGATGATTTTCATTAAATGAAAGTGAATATATAGTCTTCCATGCACTTATCTGAAAAGATCCTTGAAAAGTACAGTGTGTTGGATCCTTCTCAATAGGTAGTATAGGGTAATATGTTTTGGATTGATGTTCAAATAAATGAATATTTTTGCTATCGCTGAGGAATTCTTCACAGAGTAAGAATTCTTTTCTGCTTCTCACCCCACCAGTGAGAAGACTGGGGATGCACAAGATGTTGGGAGAGGACACATCCTGAACAGCTGATCCCAACTGACCCAAGGGATAATCCGTACCATGTGGCATCACACTCTGCATTTAAAGCTGGGGGAAGATGTGAGAGGGGAGGACATTCAGAGTGGAGGTCTTCTTGCCAAGCCACCATTGCACTTGATGGAGCCCTCCTTTCCTGGGGATAGCTGAACACCTGCCTGCCCATGGGACGTGGTGAATTAATTCCTTGTTTTGCTTTATTTGTGTGTATGGATTTTGCTTTACCTATTAAACACTTTTTGTCTCAACTCATGAATTTTGTCCCATTGACCCTTTCTATTCTCTTCCCACTGGGTGAAGTGAGTGAGCAGCTGCGTGGGGCTGAGTTTCCAGCTGGGGTTAAACGACAACTTAGAGTCACAGAAAGATGTCATTGATGTAACACTTTTTTGTTCTTGCTAGAAATGCAGTACAGCTTGATTTCTTTCCAGAGGATGTTTCTTTGTTTATTGTTAATGCTTTTATTTATCACTGATTTTAAGTTTTCTATTTTCTATTCTACTTTCACCTTATTTCTCCGTTATCTTTCACCTTCCACTTCTTTTGTGTTTTTTCCTTTGTTTTCAATGGGAAACTGGATTCCACTGGATTTGAGGGAGAAATGTGCAACAGCCAAGAAGGAAATTCATCTCAAAGTAATCCCTGGATTTACTCTGTTGGTTTCTCTTCATTCCAGAGTGGCAGTCATTTACCACTGGCCTAATAAAGCAGCAATTTTTTGCAGCTCAGAGCTGTCTCAGTTGTTGTGTCCAAGGCCTTTTGCAGACTATTTTTTTGTATGGAATGAATGGACAAGGATACATATTTATGCTTATTTACCTGTACTCTCTATGTGGGTAAGAGTAGAATAAAATTAATTTTACTTGAAAATTCTATCTATATACCTAAAATTTGAAATAAAAAATATTTAAGAAAATCAATTTATTTCCATATCTTTGCTGCTTTTTATTTGTAGAAGTATGAGGAAACCAGGTATTCAGAACAACATGCTATAACCCACATTTTATTACTTGGACTGCTTGATACCTGCTKAAACTGTTGAGAAGCATTGTTATCACATGAAGGGAGACTGCAAACAGAAAAAGCATTTATTTAAAATCTAAACAAATTTTTTTCTGAAGTACAGTGTAAATGCTTCTAACATTTCACTGAAGATGGCAAATCATTCAATGGCATGTTCTGTGATAAACTGCATGTTCTATGAGTTGTCTGATAGCAAACCATGTATTTGTTTTAGATGACAGCATCAACACAGAGTTTCTTTAATCTCCACTGAAGTGAGTTTCCTCCTTCAGGTTTTCTGGAACAGATAACCTGTTTAAGAAGGCCAATTTTAGGATTATGTTCCTCTGTTATGACTTGGACAGCGTCTGTGTTGCGTAGTCTTTAAGAGTTTTCTCTAAGGTGCAGCATCCAGCTCAGTCACAACTAAAGGCCATTTCTTATATCATGTATGCCAGCAAAATTTCCAGCCTTTCATTTTTTGTTTTTGTTTTTAATTCTTAATARCTTATTCTTTCTATAGACATTCTGTTTATATGTCTAAAATAGAGAGGTATGTGATGCTTTACTAAATCATAATGAAGTATGAGTGCTGCGGTAATTCATTAATCTTGTCAAGTTAGGACATGCCTGTCCATGAATGTGTCACCTTATTCTCCTGTCTGATGGCCTTACCATGCCAGAATTGTTAACAGTCCACACGTGTAAAGAAACACACATGCACACATTAGCTTAAGATAAATTTCTAATACTGCAAGAGGAAAAACCATGCTTTAAAGAGAAGACAGCAGGTGAAGGATTCAGCTTTTATTATCATGTGTAAGAAGGAAAAAAAGCATTTCTTCTTCATTACCAAGCTTGCTAAAGCTCAGGTGAAAGTGAGTCAAAGAAAATTAATGCAATTCTGCATTTTTTAACTTTCTCAGTGAGTCACCCTTCAGGAAGCAATCTTGGTAACAAAATAAACAAATCATCACATGTGGTCAACGATATAGTGTGCCTAAATATCAAATCAACTTCTAATCGGCAAACAAGTAATTATACACCTGCAGTATTTCCAAATGGTACAACTCACTAAGCCATAGCTTTTGCGTCTGCTGTCCCACAGATATCCACAGTAAATTCACTAAAATTATACTTTTTAAGGATTTCACTCTGAATTTAAAGATTTTCACTCTGGATGGAARGAGAGAGTGCAGATAAAAGTCCTATCACCTTCATGTCACTAACATTTACAGAGGTACATGAGGAACAAGACCAGAGACCACATCCAGCTGAAAACCWTTTCTTTCTCTTTTACAGGATCCATTCTCAACATTAGCATTTCTTCTGTCTGTCTCGCAGTGCAAATAGGAGTAGTAAAGGTAAACTGGGAGAACACACTGTAGCAATTAAAAAAGTGCGATTGCCACTTCTACTTGTGATGGAGTAAGACCATGACAGAAACATCTCCTGGGTTTCTTTATTTTTGTCATATTACTGACCATTGAGACCTGTGGATTTGCATCTTGGCAATAATGAGAACTATTAATCTGTAATGAGGTCCTAAATGAAATGCTGCTGTGMTGAGGTGAAATATATACTTATTTGAATGATTTAATAATGTGTAATAGCACGTGTAGAACTGAAAATTATTGCTTGTGATATCTCCTTTTTTCACAGAAGACTTCTAGAAGTATTCTGCATCAAATATTCCTTAATTCCCACTTGCACAGTAGTGGATCTCAGCCAGAATTCACAATGATTAGTTTTTTCTGTTTCATGTCTAAGTTTATTACTCCCAGTCTAAACAAGCTTGTTGCTACATAAAGACTTCAGTTGGAACAGTCTGATTTCCAAGCAGAAGCTGGACAAACATTAGATATCTTCAAGTTAATCGTGCAATCCAAAATACGTGCTTAGGCTTCCTCTATAATCTTCCATAAATTCCTTTACAATTCCATTATCAATTCTACTGCTGTATAAAGAAGAAGAGTAACAGAAACCCATGCTATAAGAATGTCAGTCCTTGGCTGTTCCTGTAGAAGGCAACTTGGAGAGAAACTAGTAAAGGTTTCTTTACCTCAATAATAGTGAAATAATTCAGTCATACTTTAGTGCAAAACCCTAACGGACGAAGTCTGGTACACATTTTTGTGTTGGTGKGTACTGCAGAATCAGACTTTATTGAAAACGGATAAATAACGTTCAGTATTTTGAGTGCACTTTGCAATGTGGAATTTTGATAGTGTTGGGAAAAGAAGAAAGTATATACTCACCACGCTGGGAGTAAATAATGTTTATTATCAAAAAAAAAAAACCTACACAGTTGTAGTTTATCAGCTACTTAAGACATACTTTTCAACCCAAATTTTAGCCACATTATTCAGGCAAATTTTAAGCATAGTTGATGAAATTGTTTCAAACTGCCTATGCAGAGAATTAGGTGTCAAAAAGAGTATTTCAGCTTATTTAAGGTCTGCCACGACATTTCATGTTCTATAGAGGAAACCTAGAGAAGTGACCAGATTTCTAGGTTATGTGGTTCGTATATCTATAGTTAAACAATCTAATATTTAACTCAGATTAATCTGGATGAAGAGTTCAGAATTAAAAAATTTCCAGAGTAGATATATTGCCTTGTTTAGGATGTGGTARAAGTATCAGAAAGTAGAGGATGATCAGAAGTGAGAAAATACAGTGTTTTAATGTACATAAAAGAAATAATACCGAGAAAACACAGCACTTTTTATTTCAAGATTTTGGAAGTGAAACATTAATGTTTACATAAAATCAAAATTCTAGTTTTCAAATCAAACAAAATAAGTTTTAATTTTTTTCCAGTTTTTATATTTTTGCAACTAAATAAAATATTTCAAAAAAACCTCATTTATTTCCAAAAGTACTTGAGAAGCTGAGAATTTATTTTTAATTTTCTTTTTTATTGCCAGTCTTTGGAAGGAAACACTTCTRTATTATTGTGGTTAAATTTTCGATGATGTTAGAATAAAGAGTTGCTTTTATAGGACTACTTTATAGCTTTAGAAGAAATGAAGGAGCTCTTTTTCTTTCCCCATCCTGCTCATCTATAAAGGGTCGCAGAATATTCTGAGTTGGAAGAGAACCACAAGAATCATCAGGTCCCACTCAAATGAATGACCCATACAGGAATCAAGCCCACAGCCTTGTTGCTATTAATACCATGCTTTCTGAGTTAACTATATTACTATAAAGATTAATACTAATAAAGAATATTATTTGCCCCTGTACAAACCATGGTCTTCTTTATTAATATTAGTATATGAGTCTATGTGAAAGAAACCCCTAGGTGAGCACATTTCAATGATCTACTTAAATGAGATAGAATTAAACTGGGCTGTCATCAACACTTCCTCTGAAATCACAATCTTTGAACTACTTGCGGAAAAGCTCAAAAACACTCCACATTCCCAACAGAGGATAGAGTAATCGGAAATAGCGTAAGTGGAGTAGTTTATCATCTTTAAAATGCTGATAAAAACCTGGCAAATGAAAATATAAATCTTTTGCATCTTGGATCTCCCTCTCATTCTGCCCTTGAGGTGTGCACTTTTCAACTCCATCTAAGACGTCACCAGTCAACACCCCAACTTTTTCTTTTGCTTTGCCATCAAGTTGCCACCATTTGCCATCATTTCACATGATGATGTTGTTTTATGAGACAGTACTTTTTCCACGGCTTCTTTCTGCATCCTGCATCGTGGTAGAATACCTCTAGTCTTTTTTTTTTTCCAAAAGTTGCCATTGTTTCTGGCTTAGTCTCGCCTAAAAGCATGTTATATATACTTTGGGTAAACACCCCTGGATGTTGATACAAAAGAGCTATTTAAATGATTAATGGATGTGTTGAATTTTACAGATTACAAAAATTCATCATATGATCAAAGCATGAAGTTTTTTTCATCAAGAGGGTATGCAGTCATCATTCAAAAGTGCAGGTGATTTAGGAAGATACAGTAGCTACCTGAAGTAATATATTAAATCTTAACTGAATGCCCAGTATTTAATCAGATCTTTCTGGAACTGCCAAGTAAATCTGTAAAAGAGTCATCTGTAGACGTTAGTTAGACAAAGAAGTTGTGCAGCTGACAATGCTAAAACATGCTGTAGAAAGAGTGACTCTTCATTGGTTTCCTGTATCTTAGAGAATCAGTTATTTTGCAAAAAGTCAGTGTAAAATGRAATCAGTCAGACACTATCTGCTTACGGAGGGCTTGTGTTATTGCCCAAAATCCCTCTCATTACTGGCAGTGAATTCTTGATCAGATCTTCACATTACTACCAGTACCTTATACCATTTTGCCACAATTTAAATTATTGTATAATATAGTAGAGAGCTGGGTTGAGTAAGGCAAAATCCTTAGCTGAGCGATCAAAGTCTCATTGACAGACAGTAGTGCTAGAGGAAAAAAGAGAAAGAACTACATCCTCAGGTCTAAAATTTACCAAAAATCCAGCCTACATGTCTAAAAAAATAGTGAATTTTACTGCTCACAGTTTTAGCTGTCTTTGTAAGGCTTCCTAAAGAGACTATTCCAAAAATGTTTTTCAGGATTTTTTTCTTAAAATATACACTTGATTTTCAGATATGCAGCAATATGCAAAATAACTCTACCATTTTCATCCAAGATTAATTTACCCAGTAAATATTTTATTCAAAACTGGAATAACAGCTGCTCGTGATAAATTTGTGTGGGATTCCTTTCATCAAACTTAAGTTCTTCAAATATTAAGAATTCTGTGCTGACTTTGAGGTCTCTGGAGAGAAAGGTAGCTACAAAGGCTGAATCACATATGGTAGAAACCTTTCACAGCAAAGGATGAATTGCACTTTTCAAGGTGTTTGTTTCTCTTCGTTGACTGTAGAAGGAGCCTAGTTGAGTAGCTTGGGCCATGTACAGCTTAGGCTGTGTTTTATACTGGCTAGATTGAGACAACTGATGTTGAATTATACAATTTTCCATCCTTATACATAGTCTATTTTAAAGTGCACCATGCTCAGCAATTCTCAGCGAAACCAATTACTGCACATTAGTTTTTGATTACCCAGCTTTAGATTTAGGAGCCTGTGGCAAGGGCCTGGCTTTGCAGTCGTGCCTGATGCTCATATTGCTGTTGCTTTCCCTCCCCTCTGCCCCAAAGCAATTTGTTGCTTTTTTCAGTCATAGGTTGCCATCTCTTCCCCTCTGCCAGCGAAAGATCATGTGTGTGCCCTTCCTAATCCTTGGCAGGCAGGCGGGCAGACAGGTTACACAGAGAACAAAGGTGTTTGGCCTGCAGCCGGCTGACTTTATCTGATACAGACTGATACAGTTCCTCCATCCTGCAAAGTGGCAGGGGAATTACCCTGAGAGCTGAGAGACAAACTGGAGGCAAAAAATGTCTGCAGACAGTGCATCCGCAGCCACCAATGCACGTCCCACTTCAGAGGATTTTTAAGGTCCTTAGCATTTTTCTTTTATTTTAAAGAGGGTATAAAACTATTTTTAAACTATATCCCAGGATCTGAAGAAATTTACAGTAACAATTTAAAATATCTTTTTTGACATTTTGAAATTTTGTGATTGTACACTGTTTTCATAATACAGAAAAAAACACAGGATAAATAAATGTCTTAACTATTTTTAGTGATGAATTGGAGTAAAAATGGGGGAAAGGTGTCTTTTGCACTCTAAGGATAACAGCATTACTCTTTTTAAGTAGTTGTTCATCCTTAATCAATATTCTACTGAAAAAATAAAGGAACTTATTAAGAGAAATAATTGCCACAAACCTCCTAAAGCATTGAAAAGCAGATGATAGACTTTCTCATCATGAATGGTTATAACAATTATCCTTCGAGGTAGGATTTGAATGAGTCATATAGAAATTACTGCATCAACTTACACACACTGAAGCCTTTTCTTATATATTTTGACCTAATTTAAAATTAGAATTTAAATTGTGTTACAACCAGATACTAGAACATTTTGTTCTATCTTTCATGAATATATGCAGTCATGAATACATATTCAGTAAAACATTACTATGGAAGAAGTAATTTTATTTCAAAACTACTGCATTTATTATGAAAAACTTATATGAAAGGTTGTGCTATTTCACATGAACAATCTGTCTTTGAAGAAAGAGAAAGGGAGGTTTTCAGCAGCTCAGTGATGCTACAGTTTTCAAAGCTTGTAATATATTTAATATGACACTTCCTATTCCGGAAAGTTTTTCATGTTAGTGAGGATGTTCATAAGCAAATGTATTTGGAAAAGTGGGTTATAAATGTCATAGTGAGCTTTCAAATTAAGCTGTCTTGCATAATATTAATTAAGCATGAACTTTAATAGTATTATGTCACAAAAATATCATGGCAAAGAAAAGTCAGCAGACTTCCTTTTTGGCATCTGTAGTCCCATTTCTAAAGCCTATGAATTCTTTTATTAGATGCTTATAACACTTTTTATTTTTATTTTATTTTATTATAATTTTTCAGTTTTGCTAAAAATTACAGTATTGGAACATGAAGGATTTGTATTTGTATGAGTATCTGAATTTGAATACTTTGAAAAAGAAGGGTCAGAAATCTGAATCTATTTTTAGACACCCCAAGACTATTGTTTTTGAATGTGTTAGTAATTTAATGACAATAGAGCACAAGATGCTGAATCTTACAAAGAGTATATTTTGCTCCCAGACTATCTGTCTGTGCAACTTTTTCTCTGAAATGAAGTACAGAGTTTTCACACATTCTCTCTCTCTGATATGTCCTGACTTGTTTCATGCACATTTTCTCAGAGAAGGTCTCAGTACCTGTGTCCACAACCTCCAGTTACCAAGAGAAGCTGTGTCACCACCAGCAGGCAGTGGTCTTTTATGCTATATCGAGCCTAGGGTAAGCAATTATTTTAAACCAATTATCTGTTCACTTCACACTTTATGTCTGTCTTTGCAAAACCATGAAGCTTAAGATCACAGGAGAACTGGTTGAAAAACAGGAGAACACCTGCACAGGTCAAAGAGATTTGTCTAAGACTTTTTTAGCATTTATCACAGAAATTTCAAATACAATGAAAAATTAAATCCTTTTTATTCTAGATATTTGACTTTGAGAAGCAGTTGGAAACCTGCAAGTCTGTCCCCTCTAAAACTTATTATACATACAGAGAGTAGGGAACTGTGATGAGATTAATCAGCTTTCAAGAGCAGATACAATGGACTGTTGGGATTATGTATCAAGCATAATATTTTTGTTGCTGTATTGTTATTTCAAAAAGCTGTAAGACGGCAGGAAAGAAAAAAAAACGTGCAGTGACATCCCAAGGGCTGGTTAGCAGCTGGAGATTATCCCACAAACATAGTAAGAGAACTTAGAGGGTGCAGTTTCCTTCCAGTTGTGGTGTGTGCCCTGCTCTGGTGTGCCGTGTTGCAGGGCTGCGGCTGACATGTGCACCCTCCATACCCAAGCAGGAWTGAGGGAAAGGAGATTCCCAGAGAACCAGGGTCTGTGGAGGTTTGGTGGGAGAGGTTGTTGCTGTAAGAGCGTCTCTTCCTCGTGCAGAGATGGAAAGGGATTTGTTGTTTATTAAACTTTAGTGAAAGAAAACAGGTGCAAATGCAGAGTGGGTGTATGCAAAAGATGAACAGAAAGATCAGCAGTTTTAACATAGAGTTAGTCAGAAACTAGTAGAGGAAAACAACTTTATACTGAAGAAAGTTAAAACTGGCCAAATTTTCTTTATGTTCCTGTGATGCAGTGAGTTATATAGTTCCATCAGTAGAATTTGGACTATGCATAATAGCTACCTAAAATCACAGTTACAATTTAATCAATTTAAATGAAACTTCAAAATGTTATTACAATACATTGGGCTTTCATTTTTATCCCAAGTGGCCTTTGTAGAATTCAGATTGCACTTCTGGATCCACTTTGAATAGAATAATATTTTTGCTTCTTAGTGTGAGCTGTGATTTTCTGTCCTTGCATCATTCCTATTCTACTCAGCTCAGGCTAATTCCTGATTGCACTGTAGTGTTAGACTCCTCTATGAAAAATTCTGTGCAAGGAGGAGAGTTAAAACTAGAGTCCAAACATGAAAATACAGTTTTGGATTGCTTTCAAAAATAAAGGTGATGTCTAGTAAGGTGCAGTTTATTTTGAGCCTCAGACCTGTTAAGCTTTAGTGTGTTTTTCTTTATACTCTTGGGGATTGCGGGTACTTGCAGAGAGATGCAGAGGGTTGGTTCTTTACATGTCCATTTGTAACTTCTTCTATGTTTTCCAAAAGTAAGGCAGGAGGTTTTCAAAAGCTTCTCTTATTAAAAAAATATTTGTTCCTTGCAGTATCTGCAACAACATTAGTGAAAAAGACAAAATATGCAAAAAGACTATGTAATAGTAGACACTTACATTGTAAACATTCACATATATAGATACTCCAGATTCCTCTTTTTTTAAATACAGAGAAATTGCCATTTTTAGGGCAAGAATGACTGAGGATCTATTTTAGATGTCAACTCTAAGATAAAATTAAATGTGATGTAAAAGTATCTGACATTGTCTTTCTTTTTTTTCTCTCTTTCTCTTTCTTTCTTTCTTTCTTTCTCTTTCTTTCTTTCTCTTTCTCTCTTTCTCTCTCTCTCTCCTTCTCTCTTTCTTTCTCTTCCTTTCTCTGTCTCTCTTTCTTTTTGCTGACTGTAAAGTAGAATATATTTCTGATTCAGCTACTGTTTAACGACCAGCAACATTTAGTCAAATGACCCCCATTAATCTTGGTTTCTGTGTTGTGAGGTTATGAAGACTGGTAGTGTCTACAACAATGCCAAAAGGAATATCTGATATAAAATATGTACCTCAGCAGTGCTTTTCTACTAAGATCACCAGTTTATTGCTGCTATAGCTCCTACTACACTTTTCTGCTATTAAAATTTTCCCTGCAAAGATGTAAACTTTACGAAATCCAACAAACAAACCAAAAGTCCACCAAAGCTTGTTCCATAGGACTATTGATATAGCCAAATCTTATCATAAGCACAGAGAAAACATTCTTTCTTTTTTCAGACTGCTTCATAGCAAGTCCTTTGATGGACCCACAGCTACCAAGGGTACAAGGATCATGATATTCAGGCTGCAGGTGACATGCCTGGGACAAGAGACTGAAAGATATCCTTTACAAAGGTTAGGGATCTTCAGCTCTCTGGGTTTTTTTACTGCTTCATTATGTGGAATAAAATTTCAGTATCCTCCCATGGGACATTTGAAAGTTCAATTCCTCATATTTTACCAAACTTTTAGAAGTTTCTAAACAGCAGTCTGGTCACAAATTAGCTTGTAAGATTCAGTTGCTGGATATTTTTTCAAGAGTCTTAAAAGTGCTCGGAAATTAATACTGGGTTGTTTGGCAAGAAACTATAAACCTGAAGAAGATTTATAGAATGTCACTGTTGTTAACTGAAAATTCATAATTCTTTTTCCTGAAATTTTAGAAAGGAACTTATTCTGTGAAGTAAAATTAATTTTCTTGGCTTAAATTTTGAAAATTCCACTTATTTTATGCAGAATCTCCTGCATGTGGTAGATATATTGTGGTGCTGTTGTGAAATTGCTAAACTCAGTGTTGAAATTCCAAAGATGATTACAGTTCTGAAATATAATTCAATTAGAAGAGATGATGGGTTTGGATATCAATTGTAAAATTAAATTTTCCTGGGCTACCGGTAAGTGGTTTCATGAAATCATGCATCATGATTCTTCCTTATCAGCTGCAGTGTTAGTGCCTAGTAGCCTTCACAGTTTTTCTTTCACCATYAACAGCTTCAGGGATAAGGTTTACTCACAATGTCCTTCTTTCCTTTCAGTTTTCAGAGATATTTCATGTGGTTTATTTGCAGTTTCAAATGCTCTGAATGCAGTTAAGGTTTTTATTCTCCGAGACCATTGAATAGATCTACTGCTATCCAATTCTGCTAAAAACTGAGGGACTAATCCATGTTCATGATCAGTTTATCTTCCATAAAGAACCTCTCTTTATTGTTTTGATTAGATTTGGGAGTTTGTAGTCATTCCAAAGTTTTTTCTAAAAGATAGAAGTAAATGGCTTTCAGGAATATTCTTTCAGTTATAGTGTCTACCTTAAAAAGAGGGTACATGCTATGCATGAATAACTTGGATATTACAGTGTTCCTTATACCTAAATAGGGCCTAATTCTCACCTAATTGTGACCAAATTAAAACATTCATTATATACTGAGTTTATTAGTTCAGAAGAAAATAGATGATATGGAAACTGTGATGCAAGCATTCTGACCTTGGTCCTGGGCTTAAAGAAAGAAATGGCAAAGTTCCTATTGACTCTAATGGTTCRTGATCTGAGACTGTGGAAGAAGGTTGGTTGCAGAAAGATTTTTATTAACTGTGTAAGACTTTGACACAGACTGACAGACGTAAACTTGTGTAAATGTATTTTCATTCCAGGCACTGCCTTATGAATGTTCCATATTCTCATCAATGTAGTCCCCCCTATGTTTCTCACTGTCATTGTTACAGTATGGCACCTCTTCATGTAACAAACCTATACAGAATAGAAAAGTAGATGGTAAAAAAACAATGGGAAAGCAGTGACATTTTCCCAGACACTACTGAGGTCAAAGATCAATGTCTCTACCCTTTCATGTAACTTTGATAGCATATTCAACATCTGTTATGAATTCTGCATCATCTGTGCTACAGGAAGTAGAATATAAAACTATGTACATTTTAGAGACTTGCACTTCTTTAATTGTTAACTGCAAACCACTTTGCTGTGGCTTCACACTAGTACAGCTTTGCAAACTGCAGCCAGGGCCAAAGTCTAACAACTGGCACCCATGCTGTCATTCAGAGGCAAAGACAAGAATGATTTCTGTCCAATTAACATGGAAATGTATACCTCTTTAGGCTGCAAAAATTCAGATATACTTGGATGGGAAGGAACTTSTATTTCTATGACTGTGTTGATGGGAAGCAAGAGCTGAATTCCAGCCTAACAGCAGGAAGACCTTATCAACCTACTGTCTGAGGCTGATGAATTCTTCAATTCCGTTCTGCTAGTCTGCTAATAATAGACACTAGAGCTTTAATCTCATTTATTTATTTGATCTTGCCTGCTTTAAGTGGATAATTGTTGATTGCTAACTTTATTTGGCTTTTTCAATCAGCTTAATTTTTAGAAAATGTTCAGGCACTGGGCTGGATTTTGTCTATTACTGTTCTATAAAATGGGGGTGATTCAAAAGAAATCAATATTGCTTACTGCACTGTCCTTTAAGGACTGGATTCTGCTCCCGTGAACTTTTATAGGAATTGGTTTAGGCTCATAGTTACAAATTAAAAAATATACAAAGAAGATAAAAATTCACCTGAAAAAATATTAATTTTGGTAAGCTTTATACTACAGTGGAGACATATTTGACAATTCTCAACATTAATAAATTAGACGTATTAAAAGGAAAAAAAAAGGAAATTGGAACTTCAACTATTTTGCCAAATGAAAGGAAAGGGGAAAAAAGAAAAGAAAAAGAGAGAAAGTGAAGTGGGAGGGAGAGAAAGAGAAAGAGATTCTGGTTGTCCTTGGCTTCTTAAATGGGGAACTTTGTACTTGGCTGGACTGGAAGTCATTTTTGCTGGTAATGTTTTTTTTTTCTGGCTGGGAAATGGGTTAAGAATCTCTCTCCCTGGCAACTTCTTTCTTTTTTGGGTAGCTAGCTTAAAGAAACACCCTTGTTTATTTTGGCTGTCTGAATTTTCCTGTTGTAGACAGAGGGATGTAACAGCACATCTGCAAGTGGATGATCAATCACAGTCACATACTGCAAACAGAAACAATGTTTAAAAGTGTTAGCAATGATCTGGTGATATTGTAGAACTATTTTTCTTTCAGAGTATACATGTCCAATACATCATTGTTGTGAAGCTTTACTTTCTTAGCCAATGTAAAATTATTTCAGTGCATTAGCTCCAATAAACTTTCATTTGTAGATGCCTATTTCATCTTCACAAGAAGGGAACAAACACCTTTCATTACTTTCCTCACCATCCTCCCTCCCCTAAACTTTGAACTGTGTATTGATGTCCTTGACAACACAAAAATAAAATTCTGCATTAAACTGAGAGGAACAATCCAGAATAATTAAAAGAAAGCTGTATTCTTTCATTTTCACACAGCCTCTGGAAAACTCATGCTGCTAGAAGAATTTCTAACCGTAGAGGACTGTGAATTGCACATGAAAAATAACTGTGTAATCTTCTCCAACTCCTTCCTTAGAGGGGTTGAAAGGAGGAAAAAATCCAATCTTTTGGTCCATATATTGACAGGAGGAGGGAGAGATGAAGTAAAGTCGTCTTATCTATCCCTTTAGTGCCATGAAAGGCACTGAATGCAAGTTGCTTGCAAACAGATGTCTTTGTGTTTTGAGAGAGTGCAATTATTCAGTGAGAGGGCATTGCTAGAATGAAAAAATATTCCTCCTCACTAAAAGCCACAGGCATTTTCTTTACGTAGTTGCTGTTGATATTGGCAGAAATGCTTTGCAAAATTCCCACTCTGCACCTGTAAATTCCCCCAAGGCACATTTGAAACCTTAGGGGATGGACAGCCAGGGACAACACATGGGCATGGTCAGGGCCTATGTGCGTGTGAGATGGTTTTTCAAGCATACCTCAAGGTCGAAGAATCCACGGGAAAAACATCCCACAAAAGCCCCTGTGGGTTCTCAGGACTGCGATCCCTGCTGACTCTGTGGGTGTCCGGACCCAACCCCCCAACATTCCTCAGCACATGATGCAGTGGAAACTGTGGCTTGAGCCTGCAGATCATTCTGCCTGATTTTTGGCCATCCCATGACTTTTTTCCATGGGAGGATGTTAACTGAGCCAAAGTGTTTAACTGAATCTGGCAATTCTCACCCATTTGCTGGCAGCCACCAATTTGGTGAACCAACATAATTTGTGACACTCTCAGTGTGGGAAACTAAATGGAGACATTTTTATTTTAAAACGAATTAACTCAGCTCCTGTGAAGAAAAAAAAAATGAAGAAAAAAAAGTGTTCCAGGGCTAATTATTTCTTGTGCCTGAAATGATGACACAGGCAGCATTAAAGTGTGGGATGAAGTGGAAAACCACTGCTCCTAAACAAGACAAACCAAGACTGCCCACGCCCATTAAAAATTCTAGGAAATGGGGACAAACTCCACAGTTTAAACTGTAACCTTAGCAATGTGCTGTGCTGTCAATAAGAGATAGTACACAATTACCCAGGGAAAGAACAATTTCTTCCAGTCTTTCCTGCACTTCTTTTCATTGAGAAAAGAAATACTACTTTTTGCTTGCTTTGCCCTCCTGTCTTCAGCTGTTTTCTAGAGTGATTTCTTCTTTGACATGCTCACATGAATGTTGCACATCATAGTGTCCACTCTAGCTGCCAGACTAGACATGGAGCTGGAACTACCATCATCTGGATTGTCTTCAATTTTAATGGCTTCCCCTTATGAGCCTGCTTTTGGTTCCTCCTGTTCTTGTTCAAGGGAAAAGAGCCCTTGCTCAGTAAAAAGTGCCATCATTAAACCTAATAATGAAACACTCCTCTTGACAGGGTGCAACACTCAGGGAAGGCAAGCCCTGGTGGAGTAAAAATCACAAAATACCTTTGAGTTTACTCTCTACAGAAATGCTCTTCTGGCATAATACTTTTGCTGGCAGTCACCAGCAAAGTGTTCCCAGAATGCTGGGGCTTGTATTTCCACCTCCCTCCCCTCTTGCCATAGTTCTGAGCAGATTTAACAGAACTTTACTGGATCAGCCTCAATCACTTCAACTGATTTTGAGCCCTTAATTTTTTTTGTCTCTGTGAAATTAATTTCACCATGTTAAAAAGTATTAGGTGTTCATCCTTTGTAAGAAATTAAAATAGCTTGTGGTCTGGGATGCTACATTTTTCCTTTCCGTTTAAACAAGAGAATCATGTGAAAAATACAACCAGAGAATTTAAACAAAGGAAAGTGAGCCTTGCAGTGCTTTTTGTTTAGCTGTCTGTTACAGTTGAATGTTTGGTATAAAGGCAGTGTATTATATCAAAAAGAAAAGGCTATTGGCCAAATCTGCTGCCATTTATATACCATAGCAACTCATCAAAATCTTGAATAAAATTATACACCCTCAACAACTAAAAGTAACACAACTGAAATTAAAACATATTTCTTCATATGGATACTGATGTAAAATGGAAGATTTGACACAAAATAAATAAATACAGAGCTTACTTAGAAAACTATTGTTATTTGACCATGTCCAGTCTTCCCAACATGTCAGCTTCCTAATAAATACTAAATCAAAAGCTGGAATACAAGTGAAATATAGAATCCAAATATGTCCATAACAATGGTGTTCRAGACATGGTTGGGTGGAGCTCTGAGCTATCTTATCTAGTGAAAGATGTCTCTGCCCATGGCAGAGGGGTTGGAACTAAATGATCTTTAAGGTCACTTCCAACCCAAGCCATTCTATGATAATTCTCTGTGTGTTTTCTTCATCTTATTCTTCTCTTTTTTGCTGTGTACTCTTACAGGTTTACCAATCTTTTTTCCTTTTTCAGTGATTTTAGTTTTCAACCACTAAAAATGTTTAATCAGGTAAATTTTCATCTCAGAAAAGATATTAAGACAGAGAAATGACAACTTTATATTTAACAGTTACTTATTTTTTCCCAAAGAGAAAGACTATTTTAATAACCATCTAGGGTGGCAAATGGATTTATAAATCCATGCCACGTGAATATCAACAACAAAGTAATCACTGAAATTTTATATTTTGCTTTCTTTTGATTGAAAAATATTTATTGATATAGTATGCTCTCAAGATTCGGTAATTTGAATTGCCTCTTACATCATATAGGCTGCTGGCTGCTGGAGTGATTTGAGTACTCATCTTGTTGTTTCTTAAGCTAAAGCTACACTGTAAAAAAGTAGATTCATATTATTTCTTGCACATTTCTGAATATATAATTGATGAGTTCTAATTTTCACCCTGTCCTTATTTTCTGGAGCTATTTCTGTGAGATTATTTTTTCTTCATTCTTAATGAGAAACTGTCCAGCACTTTAGTAGTTACTAAAATATGAAAAATAAATCTGGAGTCAAGTGTGATTGTTTTGCTAGAAAGAATAAGGGGAATCTTATGCGACAATCTCTACTGCTTGTTTTCAGACACTAAGTCTCTCTGCACTTAGTTATGTCTGTAAAATCCATAACATGTCCTTGTCACCTCAGTTTCTCCAGGATTCTTCTCTATGTATAAACCTGAGTTGTGTGAAGTGAAACTATATCTCAAGTAATTTTTTTTTTAGTAAACTACAGATTGAGGTGATTGATCCTGTTTTCTACATCAAAGCACAATCCCTTCTCCAAATCCTGTTCACAGTCTGTCCCGTTAGTAAGACTGCTTTGCCAGAAAAGTTTTCTGAAATATACATGTAGATGGATCATATATTTTTTGTCTATTATCTAACTAATATTTCTATGGAAGTTAATTTTCTGATTAAGAAAATTTGCTTAGTGTGTTGAAGAACATAATGATTTATTTGGATGTTTTACTACTAGGAGACAGTGACCCAGTTAAGCTTCGGATTTCAAAATAAGACTGAAATATTTCTATGTTTTCACAATTTTATAAATGCAATCATAATTTTAATTAGAATTTACATCCTCTGTGTTTATGAAATTCACTCTGCTTCTGGATCTAAAAACAGTTTAAGTTTTCTCATCATTACAGAGGAACCTCAGAAGCAAGGAACCTATTCTAGGATTTGGATGTGTCATTTCTTCTGCAGGTAAAAAAAAGGTGTGAAGTTGCTTAGAAGATCATGGAAATTTTTCTCTTCTTCTTGACRTCCAGAGGCTGGGAAACATTGAAAGTCACAAGCAGTGTTGCTGCTGGGAAAGTTAACTCTGCGAAATATTAGCCAACAACTCACAATTCCTCGTTTAGTTGCAGCAGTATTACTTAACTTGATGCCTCAGAGCTTTTAGCAGGTGAAGTAGGCAGTCTGACCAGAGCAACTTCACTGTCACTAGCACTCTTGGTTTTTCTGCCTGGAATTAACCCTGACTAAAGTAATTGTCATAATCTCAGTCATTTATTCACTATTTAGAAGTTAGTCATTGTTTAAGTWGTACATGTCTATATATACTTTCAAATAGATAGATTACTTGATCTGACCTTTCTTGTTTTTCCCCAGACATAATATTCAAAGGTAACAGTTTATGCTAAGGACCCAGCAGAGATAATTTTATCTAGCCATACCTCTAGAGAACAGTTGAGTTTACTTAGTAACAAAATCATAGATTCAGATAATCCAGGCATATATAGGTCAAAATACTCACCAAGGAACAATAAAAGCACTTCGCTTCTGTTAGCTGATCTTTTAAAAGCTGTCTTGTTGTCATTTCAGGCCTGGATCTTCTAGTTTTCAATGGAATTGTTCCATTTTATCTGAGATGTAAAACTCTTTGAAATGGAAATCCTAAGTCATTACCTCTTGACAGCTTCAAAAGATTGATAGCCTACTTTGAATCTCTTTGAAGTACTTACTTCAAATTAAAAAACAAGTTACCCTGAAAGAAGACAATTATACCTTGAGCGATAGACATTCTTTCTAAAAGGTTGCCTGGTCCATGAGCATCTTTGAAGTATATATTGTTCACCAGTTGTACCTCAGAGTTTAAGCAGTAATAAACACTCCCTTGTAATACAGAGATGCAGTTTGACACTTTAATAGTCAAAGAGGAATTACAATTAGTTTTAGTCACTATGAACAACATTGTTCCAAATAACCAAATTAATTTTAGGAAATCAGGTATTACAGGAATAGCAAGAAAAAGATGTCTTCTAACTCTCAACTTCATCTCAGACTACAAATTACAGGATTAATTCAGCAAAATAAAGTACAGTGCTTCCTTGCCCCTTTCTTTTCCTGAGAAAATCAGCTGCTCATTTTGACTCTTTGTTAACCTAATCAAGAAATAATCCCTGAAATTCAAGACTTGTAAGCCTATGTTGGTTAAATTAATGTTCGGGGAAGATGTGCTGTTTCCAAAATTTATACATTAAAACCGGAGTAACAAAATCTCTGAGTTGAATTTCTACATTCTTGACTTTTTTGAAGAAAATGATACATATAAAAAATTGTGATCAACTTAGATTTGTGTGTTGTTTCRTCCTACTTTTCTCCTTTATGTCTTTTTTTATTTTATATTTTATTTTATATTCTTTATTATTTTTTTATCCCATTTTTAGTCATAAAACTAAAGACTACAGCTGAAATAAAGAAAAATATAAAACAAAGATTTTGAATCTAATTGATAACCTTTAAATAAATTAATAGCTCTTCTTTTTTAGAACCTTAACATGATTATAATTTTTACAGATTTTCATGATCTAGGCATATAGGGGAGATTAATTATGTATCTAAGATGCAAATACGGTTAAAGTGGTGTTTCCTCCTTTTTCCCACAGTATCTATGGAAATCCCAAATACAGCGAGTGGTCTGTTCAGTGAAATCCCTGGTCATTCCTGACTGACATCTGTGTTCAAAGTTTACTTGCCACACAAAATTTTCAGTGTGTTTAGAAGAGTTAGCAGACTTGGGTGGACTGAAGGACTGACAATAAAGGAAGAACAGGCACAGTGTCATCTTTCCCATGCAAACTATATGCTTGTTTCAAAGCATAGTTAATTCCATCTGATTTTCAAGTGTGTACAATTGGCAAGTTAGACTTTCATGGCTGGCAAAAAATCCAAGGGAATGTTGGACACTGTATCAGGAGAATTCATGCCTCCTTAAGAGGAGGTAAGCAGCTGGCAAACATCAAATATACTATGATCTGGGCTTTACTCAAGAAACATTATCTTGACAGTATATAAACTATCTTTACAACCCTCTCTCTAGCATTCCCTTTCAAGGGAAATTCCTAGAGAAGATGACTAAATAAAAGCTGTTCAAGGAGGTGTTTCATACTTCATCCTCCTGTTTCATGCTTCATTGTCCAAGAGGAATAAAAGAGAAAAGAAAATCTCACTAGTCTGATTCTTGATCCCATATACGTTGATATAATTAAGGGCAACAGCATTGAAATTACTCAAATTATGCCAGTACAAACCCTTCAGATCAAGATCAAAATGAGATTCGTTGTGTCAGTCCATTTGTATTTGTGTTGATAATGTTGATCCACTTATCCAGATCCCTCCTGTTTTTTTTAATTGGAAACTGATTTACTGAAACAAAACACAATTTCTCTAGCTATTAAAATAGTACTGTCTAGATAGAACACAAGAAACATAAAACAATATACTTTTTATTCTGCATGATAAGAGAAATGCTTAACAAGTGAGCTGATGTTCAAATTATGATGTCCAAATGCTGACCTTGTTATTCTTTCCACTAGTGACAATAATGAGTAGGACAAAATATCAGCTTAAAATGAATAGAATGAAGGTCAAAGCAAAGGAATCCCACATCATCACAAAAATGTCACTTAGAGGGTGCTGACTAAAACTGAACAAGAGGCAGGGAATGACATGAAGAAGTGCCTTCATCTTTTCATTGTTTCTCCTCTTCCATACATAAAAACAAGCCCAACTGTGCAAATTCAAACTTTGGATTGAATAAAATTGGCAAGCTCACTAAGCATGTGAGCATGCTCTTTTTTTCTCCTAATAGAACACCAGTTCTCCTCTGAGTCCTACAGACAGAAATAACAGATCCCTAGATGGCATAAAAATACTTCTGAAAATCAAATATCTCTTGCCAGTATAATCCAGAGTATGGGGAGATGTCAGGAGTTATAACAGCAAAAATTTCAGGTCACTGGGCCAAAAGTCTCTGCTTATGTGTATGCAAGGGTCACTGACCTCAATGGAGTTCAACCATGGTGAGCTGGTGAGGGTCTGCCCTGTGCTGTGTGTCCAGTCTGATTTGCAAAAGGCACACCTATGGCTTCAAGTTTTCTCTCATTAGAGTGTGAGTGGGGTCTTTTTAGTTTTCAAGCCAAAATTTGGAAGACACATCAGACTAACAACATAGATGTTAAATAATAGCTTTTTGGGTTACCAGAAAACTCTCATCACTTGGAGAAATTGCAAGGTGTGAAAATTTCTGGCGTGAGATAAGGGTGGCTCTTGTAGTAATTCTTTATCGCTGGAGGTTGTTCCTCTTGTTCTACTACCTTTTACATAGTTCATGGTTTTCAGCAGCTCTGTCTAGATGCTGGTGAAACATGATCAAGTATTGTTTGAAGGCCCCAAATTGTTGCCTTGCTTTAATCACCTCCTTAAATATCTGAATTGCCTGTGAAGTAAACAAAATAAGGACAAATATGTTTAAAGAACAGTTTTGAAGCATTTTTGCAACTCTAACTCTGCCCATAAACAGCCTTACCCATGAGTTACAGCCTCCCTTTTTCCTCATTGCTTCTTTCTGGTTTAGCTCAGTTCTATCTCAAATATTATATAAAAAACATGTCCAGATGTCTTCCTAGTATGCCACCAATCCTACAAGCACACAGATTGCAAATATTTCAGAAAATCACAGTAAGTAGATAATAGAGAGAACAAAGCTAACTCATTTTAGCTAATGTAGGAGAGTTTTCCAGGGCATATATTTAGTTCGTGATGTCTGTCTCATATGAAATAGCTCCTGAAATAGTTATCTCATTTCCTACAGGAGACGCTGTACATATTACACTGTTGAAAGTTTTCCTAATATCCAACCTATATGTGTTTAATTAATTTGATCCTATTGCTATTTTTTAKATATATCCCTCCACACTACACCTTCTCTTTTTGTACATTTGGCAAATATCTAGATTGCTTAGACCAAATCCTGGCTGAAACCATGTTGATTTAAACCAGATGAGTATCTGGCTCTTTACGTCTACTAAATAAATCACTTGAAATCTTTCCTCACAGCTTAGTCTCTGTAGAGCTCTGTCATCTTGCAGCTATTTCCATGACTGTTTCATTTTTTCAATTTTTTTTTTTAGTTGAGGAAAAAAGCAGAATGACAGTAGTAGTGCAGATATGGTCAGTCTTTGATAATATGGAATGCAGCTTTCCTCGCTCTGTTCCACAGACTTGATGCTTCTGTTAATAAAAGAGACCCTATAGTTATTTTAGTTTCCATTTGCATATCCTGACCTCCTCCCTTGTTAGAACTCGAAGGGGTATTTTTAAGTAATCTTTCCTTCTGAATTTCTATTTCCCTTGAATAGCTATGGTTTGGAAAACTTATACCTCATAGGTGTAATGTAATAAAACATGATTTGTTTCTGTTCTCTCTTGCATTTTTTTCTAAGGCAGGGAATATGGCAATTCACAAACCAAATTAAAATTTACGCAAGAATTGGTGTATGACTGGTATAAAGTACCCATGCTGAAACAGTAACAGAGTTATGACTCTTGATGAATGAGGTCTAAATTTGGTATGATTTAAAATGCTTTCTTTGTTTGTGCTAAACACTTTGGGTCCACAGGTTGCTCAGTTGTATTCAGTTGCTACAGTGGAGTTATGTCCAGATATGGGGCTATGTACTCTGCTTCTCCCAGTGTACAGAATAAGTAGTTACCAAGTCCTGTGACTGCTAGCCCCAAATTTTAATTGTTTCTTCTGTTTAAATTTTGCTGTGTTTTTGTTTCATCCCATTAAGCACTAAGCCGTTGATTTTTAACAGACTTCATGACTCATTTTATGTAATGTTATGCATTTGTTTTCTTTTAAAGTAACATATAGTGTTCCTCATGCATAGTACAGAGTACATCTGACAATTTTTTTTGACAGTCCAGTTTAGCCTCATTCTACATCTAGGATTTCTGGCCCTGTTCAGATGACTCTTGTGGCCTTGAGATATCTGGCAAAGACCTCAGGTACAACCTAACTCACTTAAGGCATAACATGATCTTAGCCAAAGCAGCCCTGACTYGCAAGGTCATGACAGTAACTATTAGTGTAATCAGTCCTAAAAGACACTCATGAACCAAGATCTTGTGTAATACCTGCCGGTTTTAACTGTGGCTCTATCTCCTGGGGGAAGAGAATGATGAATGCTGGATCACTGAAGTTAAAAATAACCTCCAGGTAACAGCCCTGAGGTACAGATATGTTCTGATAAATCTCTCTGAATCTTCCAGGACTTTGGAAGCTGCTCCAGGATCAGAGTTCTCAGCTTCTCAGAAATACTGACAAAATTGAATTTTGTGGAAATAATAGGGTTGTGAGGATTAATGCATAAATTGGGACCCTTGATAAAAAGCTGAGAGGAGTCATTTTGGCTTCTGGAAAGGTGAGAGAAAACTAGGAAGCAGCAAAAGGAGTTTCAAGGAAAAGGTAGACATCAAGTTTTGTAGCACTTTAAGGGTCTGCAAAAAAAATTCAAAAGTACTCAAATTATTGGGAATTGTCAATCTTCCCCGCTTTAATATTGCCTCCTCCACTGCCTCTGTTTCATTTGGGAACAGGATTTTAACTTACACAGAGTTTTCTTTCCAAGACCCACTATTTCCCTTGGAAATAGCCCTTCATTCACCATCCCTACACTTTCTGCCTAACACAAGGAGACCAGATGTAGAAAGCAGAAGTAAGATCTCTAACAGAGCAGAAGAGAAAGAGATGAAGAAAGCAGCAGAAGTGGCACATTCTGCTCCTGATATTGCAAGGCCTGAAGAAAGAAGGCCTGAAGGTAGCTGCTGCAGCCTCCATATAGAGTTGCATCATCAAAAAAACAGCCATGCTTTCATGACTTCTCACATGCACAACATGAGTAGCTCTTACAGAGCAAGAAATTGGCTTTTTGGATCAGATTACTTGGGTAGCCAATGGAAAGAAACTAGTGCCTATTCTCTCATAGTCATGGTCTCTTTTCCTGCCACAAAGGAATTGAAATTCAAATGTAAAATTTTATAGTATCTTATTTTTTTCCTATCTGCTGTGAAAATTGTCAAGTATTATAAACTAGACCCTAGTATCATAATATGAAAACTATTTGACTCATAACCTTAAGAAATGGTGTATAAATAATGCAAGGATAAGTAGCCACAAAATAAATCACTGATCAGCAGAGAGTTGATTTGGAGCTATTTGGAGTTAATCTGAGGGTATTCGCTTTTACAATACCAGGTAACATTTTTCTTGTAGTTCAGAAACATGCTGTGACAACATTTAAAGATGTAAATTCTCAAAACCAACTTGAAAATAGAGATTATGTACTGACAGTGTTTAGCTTTCCTGCCTTTAATGTGTCTCGGATTATGTTTACCCAGGTTTGCCAACTCTATTATGTTGTATTCATTGCTGGTCCAACACTGTTAAATTTCTAGTTATAGTCACACTTTTTGCTGTTATAGTCACACTTTTTGCTGTTATATTATTCTGGTATAATTGATGTCATTGTTGCAGTGTGTATGGAAATAATCATATAGCTTTGTTTATGCTTCACAGCTTGGTAGTCATAGTTATTTTAACTGCAGCATAGGAACAATTCTCAGAAAGACTATCTTTTTTTTTTTTTTTTTTAGGAAACTTTGGAAACTGCATTGCTAACTCTTTAACTCTTACTCACGTTTGCAAGTTGTTATAATAGAGAAGTGGCCAGCACAGTGACTGATGTAACAGCTGCAGATAATCTAGGGCATGAAAACCACAGGATTCAAAAGGCATTCCACTGTTGGCAGGTAACGGGACAATGCTAACAACAAGAAACAGGAAGTTCCTCCTGAAAATGAGGAAGAACTTTACTGTTCAGGTGACTCTGCACTGAATCTAGCCCCGCTCCTGCAAGAAACTGCTCTAAGTCTTCCCTTCTCTTTTGCGTTCTACCAGAGTGTCCATTCGCAGTTTCCATAGGTAATCTCCCTCTTTGTTATTACATTTCCTAACTGTTTATGATTTGAAATAGCCTGATGATATTTTGGTTAAAAGACCAGTACTGTGTAAGYCCATTCTTAGAATTACAAATGGTTTTAGTTCCCTATCTCTGAGAAAGTATTTTGTCTACACTATTCCTAAGTCACCGAGGTCATGCACCGAGGTCTCGTCACACTGAACTATTCAGTTAAAGCAAGATTTAAAAAAAACTGACGAAAACAAACCTTATCCCTCATCTGCAATGATCAGCTTCATTGAGTATGTTACAAGCTTCCTCATTTTCTGTTCAGTAAGAGCCAATTATCATCAATCTACTGAGTTGGAAGTCACCTTACATACTAAGGAGTCTTCTGATCCTCTGACTTGTAAACAGCTTCACTAATTTTCTAGCTTCATCCCTTGTGAGGTTACAAAGATGCTCTGTGCTGGCAGAACTTCTAACATCATATATATATTATTCTATTAATGAGAAAACATATTTGAAAAATAAAATAATGTGAATGACTTAGTAATATCTGCTTTGCTTTTTCTTACAAGCTGAGATCTTTACTTACATAAATTTTCATAGCAAAATCACAGAATCACAGAATGGACAAGGTTGGAAGGGACAACAGTGGGTTGCCAGGTCCAACCTCCCTGCTAAAGCAGGGTCATCCTAGAGCACATGGCACAGGATTGTGTCCAGATGGTTCTTGAATATCTCCGGTGAGGGAGACTCCACAACATCTCTGGGCAATCTTTTCCAGTGCTCAGTGCACAGTAAAGAAGTTCTTCCTCTTATTCAGGAAGAACCTCCTGTGCATTGTCCTATTGCTTGGCACCACTGAGAAGAACCTGGCTAGGACCTCTTGACATCCTTGCTTCACATACTGATAGACATTGAAGAGGTCCCCTCCCCAACATCTCTTCTTGATGTTGAACAGGCTCAACTCCCTCAGCYTGTCCTTTTAAGAGAGATGCTCCAGTCCCTTAATCATCTTTGCCACCCTCCTCTGGACCCACTCCAGGAGCTGCATGTTGTCTCTTTTTCATTGAGGAGTGCAGAACTGGGCACTGGGCTCCAGATGTGCCTCACCAGGGTTGAGTAGAGGATCACCTCCCTCGGCCTTCTGGCAATGCTCTTCCTAATGAATGCTCTTCCTAATGCACCCCAGGATTCCTTTGACCTTCTTGGCCACATGGGCACACTGCTGGCTCATGGACAGTTTGTTGTCCACCAGGATCCCCAGGTTCTTCTCCACAGATCTGCTTTCCAGCATAGCAGCCCCCAGCCTGTACTGGCCCGTGGGGTTATTCTTTCCCAGGTACAGGACCCTGCACTTGCCTTTGTTGAATTTCAGACAGTTTTTCTCTGCCCATCTCTCCAATCTCTCAAGGTCCRCCTGAAGGGCTCACAGCCCTCTGGGGAGCTGGCCACTCCTCCCAGCTTTATGTTATCAGTGAACTTGCTGAGGAGGCGTCTGCCCCTTCATCCAAGTTGTTGATGAATAAGTTAAAAAACACAGAACCTTGGAGGACACCACTAGTGACAGGTCTCCAACCAGAAACCACACCACTGATTACAACCCATTGAGATCTGCTGTTCAGTCAGTTCTCAATCCACCAAATACAAATAATGTACAAATACAAAGAATACAAATAATAATTGGAAAATATAATGTCAAGCAATGAGAATCTCATTTGCTGGTTTGGTTTGGATTTTTTTGGTTTGGTTTGGTTTTGGTTTTGGTTTGGTTGTCTTAATCATGAGATTCAAAAGAGAAATCATTAAGTCTATGAAACCATGATAATTGTTTCAATGTAGAAATTAACGGGTGGCAGACCAGCAAAATTCTATCTGCTCAGGAACTTTCCATTAGTCTAAATATTTTTCCTASGCAACTTTTGTTCTCATGTGTTCTATTGCTTTTGCAAGTTTGAAGTAGAAAGCTAGATATAGTTCTCCCAGTGTCCCCAGTGGCTGACAAAGCAAATATTTCATAAGACTGTTCCTGAAACTTCCCAAAGGCCTGACAAAAGCAACTTACAGYGAAAGTTCACTGGAAGAGTTCTTACCAAGGTAATTAGAAAGTGCAAATAGTATTTCTGCTTAACCATTACAAGTTTAACTAAACAACATTTATCAAAGAATACACTAAATTAAAACAGAAAACAGGCTTTTAATCTTAGAATGTGTTTCAACTGAAACTAACTAGTCAAAGTATTAAAAAATAAAAAAGAACTAAAAAATATTAGTGATTCAAGCCTTTGTCTTGATCTTATCTCACAAGAATGTGAATAATTAATCTATTTTAATATTCACCTTAATGAAGGACAATGTAACTGTTTCTAAATCATGAAAAGATATTAGACAAGGAATACACATGATAGGTTTCACGTGATTTCAATAAAACCTAGAGACTAAGCTTACAATTACCTGTTGAAGATATAATTTATTAATTCTGATCACATCCCGTACATCTAATCAATTTTGCTCATTTAAGCAGCGCAAACATTTTTCAGGTAAAAGTTGAAGGAGAATAAAACTATTCCTTCAAAAAAAATTTAGGCTTGCCCTTACTGTGAGGGGTGTATTGCTTCTTTTGACCGTCATGTTCCTTTTGCGACAAAGATTCTGTCTTCTTTTCCTCTGCTGCTTTTTCTGTGGGTGCCTCTGCTATTGCTGTTCCCTGGGGCCATGAAGTGTGTTACAGTCAAAGCCTTTTTCTCAGGGGGAATAAACAACCCAATTTCAGTGTTAAGGAGAGAGTGGAAGTCTGTTGGAAAAGGTCACTAAACATTTCCAAATGCTACCAGTTAATGTATTTGGTGGATTGTGCTGAGGAGTATGGAATATAGACGCAARTCCCATGTTAGTTCAATACTGCAGGCTCAGTGGTCACTCAAAGTGGCTTTTATAATACCAAGCCAACAATAATTTGGAGATTGTGAAGTCTGTTTTCTTTTTCAGCTGAAAACTAACGTGACATTTGTCTTGATTGTCAGCTCCCTGATGTTTTCAGTCTAAAGCACTGTTACTATGTCTCTCTGAATTTTTAATCCATTCCCATTATAACCTTCATCCTTATTACCAGAATCTTTATTTTTATATATACATGAAATTCAGAATTATAAGCTGTATTTGATACTTCCTGCAATAATTGCATCTCGTCAGAGGTCAAAGATTGAGTGTCATCTAAATAAGACATTACTGAGGTTGATGTTACAGTATGTTCATCTGAATCATCTGTTTTCTTCACTGGAAACTTTTCATGAATATTTTGAAACTCTGTGGAAAACCTGACTGGTTGTAATGCATTTCCTATAATAGCACTGAATTTAATCTCTAGAATTTTGCTTTTCTCTCTGCTTCTGTGGTAGTTAAGGTATCCGTCAGGTTTTTAATGATCAGAACCATAGGTTAAAGTGCAAATGTTAGGGTTTGAGGATTTATGGTTTGTTCTGTAAGCCCAAAACCTTTTGAACTTCATGTGAGAACCTGTCAGTAAGCCAATTTGTGATGTTATGTCATTCTGCCTTTTCTCATAACAAATTGATTCACTTCTTCCATGTTGCCTGCATAACATCTGAATGGAGAATTGCAGGGACCCATGTTTGTTTGTTAGAAAATAAATTATTAAAATAATCTTTTTTAGAACAATGGACAAGCTTTGGATCTCTGTTTCCAGTCTAGTTGAACTGCCATTTGAAAGGATCCTATCAACCATAAATCTAAATCCTCCCATGTACAGTAAAACCATGAAATGTCTGGGCTTTATCAGTGCTTTTTCTCACCATTGAGTCAATGGAAATGCCAAACTGTAGAAATGAAGGAATTCAGCCTTGTCTGAAAAGGACAACATAGCAAAAGAAAGAACTGTTATGCAGTTTAAATTAACAGCTAAAACACTCTTTTACTTAGACTTTGCAAACTACATCTTGATAAAAAAGCTCGATGAAGTTAAATATTTTTACTGGCATCCTGCAACATTTCAGGCAGTATGAAAATTCAAGARAATGAGACTGCTCTCAGTCTGGCATCTAGGCACATCAATGGTCTAACCACAGTCACATTTTTTGTAGGCATCATGGAACAGGAGAATTTTAAGCGAAGTTTTGGAGGTGAATAATGAAGTGGCATTGTGGGAACATTTCCTAYTCATCAAGAGGTAGCAAGAAGCAAAGTACAATATCTTTTGTTTGGAAAAAAAAAAATGGCTCTTGGCCAGTGAAGAAATGTCACAGTGAAAGAGGGGCCAGATTCTCAGCAAGAAGAGAGACGATATGCAATGTGGGGCTGGAAAAGAAAGATCTCAAAAGTGACCACAAATTACTTAGGCAAGGTATGACGGACAACAGACAGACAACAGAGAAATGGTGTGAAGAAGAATTTAAGGTTTTACAGGAGGAATATTTTGACGAAAAGAGAAGTAAACAGACCTCAGAAGCCCCAGAACCCTCTGGGACCAGTTTCAGTTTCCTGCAATGCCATATAAAATCTAGGAATTTTCCTAGGTCCCAGTGTGAGACAAAAAAACCCCAAAAATAATTAAAGTATGAGTTTTATCTATCCTTGATTTTCAAGCCTAAACTAGAAAAAGTCTAGACCCTTCTCTGACTTCCTAGTCCTTCTYTGGATAGATATTTAACATTGATAACATCATGAGGTCAGGCAGAATTACCCTAGGGATAAAGAGAGGATTGAGGTAGTCATGTTTCTTCCCAGGAGTCAGMCAGGAAGCATATGTACCCCACTGAGGTACTTATGGATCTCCCTTTCAAACCATGCCTTTAAGATCTGAAAGCTAAACATTGGAAATGTTACTGCCTTCAGCAGAATCTTAGTCTGTAATTTATAAAGAATTTTTAAAAAAAATCTTAGTAAACTTCAGTGATCACCAGTGGACCATTCTACTTTTTTCATAGTGAGGATGAATTAATGTTGTCTGGAAGGTAGATTTATTGCTTGTGAATGTTGTAGATCAGAGACCAAAAAAGCCATCAAGCAATAGATAAATTTTGCAGATTAATTAACTATAGTCCTTAAGGCTATCAAAAACATATTTGTCACATTTTTTATTCTAGAATATTAACAGTTTAATGACAAGAATTCTCCACTTCCACAAACTTTTAAGTCAATGAGTTCAAAGTTAATTCTGAATTGGTGGGTTTGGTATAGAGAAGGACTGGGCAAGAAAAACAGAACATAGCTTTTGTTACTTCACTCAGGGACTGGAAAATAGAAATGGCTACTATTTACCAATAATAGTTTATAACCTGCTGTCAGATATTACCCAATATAAACATTGCTACGACATAACCTGCTCTTACTCCAAATAGTTAAATTTATATTGTTAAAGTGAAAGCAGTGTCTCATACAGTGATTAAGCTTAAAACCAGCTAGGAAATGATCACCAAAGTGCAGTGCATATCCATCAGGAACAACTGCAATATCTATGGCAGCTGCGTGACACACAGAAACAAATTGCTGGAGTGGTGGAATGCAATCAGTGAAACTTTCTTCCATTCAGATATAAATTCTTTCTCTCTTGATCCTATTACCAGAGCAGCTCTAACTCTACACATTATCTTCCTTCTATCAGTCTGATAGCCTATTTCTATATGCTAATTTGCCAATTGCATGTTTGGTGGCTGAATTCTGACTACTTTTAATTCAGTGGTTTCAGTTGAGTGCAACTCCTTGGCCCCTCCTCTCATTTTCATAGCATTTAAAGCATATGTCATTTTAGACTCTATCTGCCTTCAAAGTGACTAAAAGGGATCAGATGGATCAAAAYCTGTTAGGATAACTGAGGGACTGGTACACAGACTAAAAGACATACAGACCTAAGACTGCGTTTCTGGGCACTGGCCCAAGATAAGAGACAGGATGCACCAGGTCACCAGCACTTCAAGGAGCTTCTAAGAGAACAAAACTACACAGTCATACAGTTCTGTAGCATTCTTTTTAGCACTATATTCTAGTTTTATCACAGCATTTCTCGTGCTGCTTTTTGGCAAGAACACCCTCTCTAGGGAAAATATGGTGTGAAGTTATCATACTATCGCAAGTTTTAAAGCATTCACCAGGTACACTAACAGGTTTGTGCATGAATGTTCATACTCTCTACATCTGCAGACTGAATGCCAGCCAAGTTATTTCCACCCAGATCACGAGTTCTATGAGTAGGAAGTAAAAACTAATATTGTGTATTCCCTGAAGAGGAGAGTAAAAGTGGATTGTCGTTGCCCTAATAACATCAGTCTAGGTGATGCTTAGGGATAGCTTAGAAGCCAAATAAGTTACACTAATGGAATGTAATTCTTCCACTAACTGACACATCCTATCACTGAAGGCATAAACCATTACATTGATTTTGATTATGTGAATTTTGAGGGAAAATAAGAAAGCATAAGCAAAGATATTCTCTTGCTTCTCATAATATCAAAATAATCATTAACCAATGTGGTCCAATCATTTACTTGCTATGACGGAGATGGAAGATCAATGGGACGTAGAAATAGTAGTAAAAATTATAGGAATTGTCTCTGCCACTTTTTCAGAAATTATCCCCAGGAAGAAGATTTAGATTTAGACTTTATGTGTTTATGTTTTGTAAGTAGAAGTTTTAATAGCTTTTTATATTGATGCTGACAGCTATCTTTATAGAAATGGGGATTTTTCAGTATAATGCTTCTCATCACAAAATCCCAAACCAGTGGGGAAACCATAACAAACAAAAACATCCTTTTTTTTTTTTTTAAGTCTCCTAGTTTCAATTAAGCTTTCACATAGAAAGATATTTCAGACCAGGTTAGATTTTAAAAACAAAAGGAGGCAGAACACACTTGAGGCTCCTAGAGTAATGAAGAGTTTTATAGTTAGGTCACTCCCATAGGAAAAAGGAGATTAAGCTTTTAAATTACTGCTCTGTGGGAGTCACTTCAAGGATTTGAATCTGGTTGTTCTTTGTAGGTGAATGCCCTGGTCACTGAGCTGGTATCTGTGTTCTCTCTGTCCCTTATTCATGGAGATGTCCTTCTATGTGCATATAATTAAAGTTGTAATGAGAAAAAGTTTTCCATACATTCATTTGTGTAAATTCAATTTTAAAACCCTTAAATCTAAATATTCTCAGCTGGCTCTGCATTGATGACTATCAATCCAGCAATTTCGCCTATTTAAATAATTTTTTATTATTACCAACTTCACTGAAGGCTCTATTATGCATTACTGCCAGGTCATATTGCCAGCAGAGATAAATGAGTTCCAGCAGTGAGGATATCCTCATGAGGATGCCTAAAAAGAAATATATAGCCCTGCTTTTGAAAGCAATGCCAATATTCTGTATAACTTTGCTTATGGGTATATACAAAGTATATTGTCATCTGCTTCGTGCTGAAAGGATTCCGTGTGAGACTATAGTCACCTAAAAATCAAACTTCCAGGTACTGGCTTACTTCAGGTGTAAAAATGTACACAAACAAAGTCATTGGAAAGCACTGATATACTAGAGTGATACATGAAATCAGTTAGAAGTAACTAATTTAATATTCTTCGACTAGATAATGGTTGATAATKTCAAAGAAATCCCAAGAAATACTACTATTCATAAATACAGATAAAGTCATTGTAAGATAAATTTTATCACGGGTTAGGAGTTGCTTTGTATCTTAAAACAGGAGAGTTTTCTTTTACAATTAAAGATAAAGCAGGTAAAGGTAAGTTTAAATTCAGCAGTCAAAACATTTCATTCCATCTAAAATGTCAAAATCTTTACTTCATAAACACTTTTACAACTTTTATCCACAGAAAGGCTTTAAAATTCCAAAAGCCTTCTCACTCCAGACAAAATGAAACAACCAAATATTGTAATATTGAGCCTGCTGAAGCCACAGGAGCTCACCTTTTGAGGCAGATCTGTCTATATGATGCTGGTTTTTTTGTCTCTGTTAGAGTGATTGTTTCCTTGATTCCTAGAAGAGATTAGCTAGCCATGAGTAGATTGTGAAGGTAGAAGGCAGAGAAAATGCATATGTATTTAGAATATTTGCATTTCATAAATGAGAATCTAAAGAACATTTTGAAGCACCTTAAAAAATATTGATTGTATTTTGAATAGTGCCAATCATGCTGAAATCTGAAGAATTTTAGGGATCCAATAATTTCACCCAAGTGTTTGCAGAAGTATATATCCAATACAGTATATTTATTTTAATTTATATGCCTTTATATTTGTAGAATATTTTGCTGTCACCTTATACCCTGGTATGATTCCCATTGTAATAAACTATTTTTTAAACCAGTTAAGCATAGCATAGTTATATCCTATTTTGGATGCTGTTTAAATGTTCCATTAGTTTTCCAAGATGTCTCTGTTAATTCCATTAATTTGTCAATTTGTACTGTTGGCATTAAATGCTGTTCAATTCAAAGCTTTTGCTTTTGGCTCTAAAATTCCACTTCCCTCATTTGCAACAGATTTCTTCTTCTCTTTTGCAATTACTTGTTATAATTATTTGTGCAAAGATTGAATTTTTAACTTCCTGTTTGCATGCAATGTGGCAATGATGAGCTTGACATTATTGTTTGCAACTGTAGAAAATCTTTTGGAAAATATGCATCTCATCAATAGAGCAGCATGTGACCATTTTCAGTGAAAATAATTCTTATAAAGCCAGTAAAGTAAATTGTGGGCTCGAGTTTTTGCTGATTACTTTTTTCCAGCCTCCTCTTCCCCACCCCCTTTTTTTTTTATGTTCTGCCATTTACTTGGAAATTAGTGTGCCATATTTTAATTTAAAAGTTAATGGAAATGTTTTCAGTTTGCCTCTGAAACTGTGATTCATTTCAAATGATAAGTGTTGTCACATATATTCTTTGCCTATAGATTTCATATGGATTATTGTCACTTTGATACTCAGCTTCACAGTAATGTCCAAAAACTCTGTAATATTATTAGAAAAAACATTTAAAACAACTCTACAAAATAAATCTCTGATCTGAAATGTGTTTATTGGAAAAAAGGTAAAAATTAGGAGACGATATTATTGTTTCACTTTCTGTTAATCCAGCACCTAGAGACACCAGTTAGAATGCAGGCACTGCTGTGCTAAGCCCTGAAGAGAGACTTCACTTACATGTTGTTCACTGTAGCCAGAATCAATAGTGTATTCTCATATGAAGAGTGTATGAAAAGTGCAGTAGGAGTCCACTATGCTGACCAACAGATAAGTACAAAATAAGCATATGGATACAATAATATTTTGACTGGGAGTTGTTTTTTTTTCACAGTGGCTTGTATGGTATTATGTTTTGGATGTGTGACCAAAACAGTGTTGAAAGCACACCAGTGATTTAGTTATTGCTGATCAGTGCCTACACCCTACCAAGACCTCCTCAATTTCTCTCGCTGCCCCAGCAGTGACTGAAAGGACATGCCACAGCTTGGCATTGTCTTCAGCAATAAAAGTGATGTAAAGAAGGAGGAAGGGGGAACTTTCGAGCCATGGTGTCTGTCTTCCCAAGCAACTTTTAACCATAATGAAGCCCTGCTTTCCTAGAGATGGTTAAACATCTGCCTGCCAATGGTGAGTAGTAAATCAATTCCTTATTTTGCCTTGCTTGTGTGCACAGCTTTGCTTTACCTATTACACTGTCTTTATTTCAACACATGAATTTTCTCACTTTCACACCTCCAATTCTCTCCCCCATTCCCACTGGACAGAGGGAGTGAGTGGCTGTGTGGGGCTGAACTTCTTAGTAGGGTTAACCCACAACATGCTTATTCTCACAAACAAGGAAGAACTCATTGCTAACGAGAAGGCTGAAGGCAGCCTTGTCTGCAGCGACTGTAAGAGTCAGGGRTTCAGCATCCTGTGTTGAGGGAGCAGAGAAAAACCACAGGATCACAGTACTGGGCTGCAGGAGATCAGGCTTTGGTCACTTTAAGATCTGCTTGAAGAAGGCCCATGGAAAAAGGCTGTGTAGGGAAGAGGACTGTTATTCAAGGATCACCCCCAAGCTCAAGAGCAGTCCACCTCATCAGTTAGGAAGCGAGGTAAAAAATGACAGGTGGTCTTCATGGGAGAACAAGGAGTTTCTGGACAAACTGAAACCCCAAAAGGAAGTATACAGAAGATAAAACTGGGAACAAGTATCCTAGAAAGAATACAGAGATGCTGCCTGRACATGAAGGGTGAAGTTTTCAAAGAAAAATGCAAATTTAATTGAATCTGTCCAGTAAAAGTGAAAGACAAAAAAGTATTCCACATTGTATACATGATAAAAAGAAGTCTAGGGAAAATGTGGGCCCACTGCTGAACAGGTAGGGGACCTGGTGACACAGGACTTGGAGAAGGCTGATGTTCTGGATCCATTCTTTACCTCAATCTTTACTAGAAAGCCCCAGAGACCATGTGAAATTTCTGGAGCAAGAAGGACTGACCCATGGTGGAAGAGGATCAGGACAGAGACTACTTGAACAAACTGGGCTTATATAAGTCCCTGGATCCTGGTGGAACCCACCACAAGTTCAGAGGGATCTGATCACAYCCACAAGTTCTGAGGGCTCTGATTCATATAACCTATTGAGACCATTCTCAATAATCTTTGAATGACTATGATCACTGGAAGAGCTGTCTGAGGACTGGAGGAAAGCAAATGTCACACCTACCAATGAGAAGGGCGAGAAGAAGTTTGCAGAAAACTACAGGCCAGTCAATCTCACCTCATTTCCTGGGAAGATGATAGAGCAACTAATCCTGGGAAACTTTTCCAGACACATGCAAAACAGGAAAGTCATAATGGACTCCTCAAGGGAAAGTCATACTTGACCAACCTAATAAACTTCTACAGTGAAATGACTAGCCTGGAAAATGAGGGGAGAGCAGTGGATATTGTCTACCTGGAATTGATTAAGGCTTTGGACACTATTTCCCGTAACATCCTCATAGAGRAAATGATGAAGTATGGGCTGGGTGAGTAAACAGTATAGCGGTCTGAAACTGTCTGAACATCAGGCCTGGAGGGGGGCAATCAGTGGCAAAGCATCACCTTAGAGGCCAGTGACTCTGTCTGCCTTCTTGCATTCCTTCTTCCATCCTGAAGTTATCCAGTAGATGTGGAAGGCATTTGATAATAGTTTAATTCAAACTGAAACTACGAAAAATTATCATCATGGTTGGTTAAGCACCTAAGCAAGAAGCAGGTAGCAGAAGCCATCTGAATGGATGAAAAAACTAAGATAAATTKAGGGGAAATTTCAGATATCTGTTTGGGGAACATATATAATATTTCTTCTGAGCTTTCACCAAAGTAAAAATGTGGGTATGCTTTTATTATAGGCCTAGGCTATAGTCCAGGCCTATTCTTATTCACAATTTATAAGTATAAATCTTTCTGGTCTGAATAATAAAAACCTATGGAGGGACTTAGAAGTTAAGGAAGAGAATAAAATACCAAATGCCTGAACTGGAACAAGTGACCCAGTCTTATAAAAATATATCATGTGTTTAACTGAGTGTATGAGGGAAACTCAGCAGAATTATGTGGGAGGTCATCCTTTACAAAGTAGTTTTAAATAATTTTGAACACAGAAAATTCAATCAAGTTCAGTGTCATCCTTTGTAATTTTATTCCAGCCCCTTTTAAATATTCAAATCAAATCTATAAAATCTATAAAATCCTGGCCTTCTTGTATTTGTATTTTTAATAATGTCTTATTTCTGTTTGTCCRTCTCTACTCTTGAAGACAGACTAAAATGTCTATAATCATGTTATTTGTTAACAAAATGCAGTGTGTTACAAGCAAACACCAGCTCTCCAGTGGAGTTCTCAATGAGAGTCTCAGACTTACTATTACTCCTATCTTCTCTATATTCACTTCAGGTTAATTGGTTTTCTGTAATTTTCTGTGTGAAATAAAAAAAAATTCAACACCAAAATCTCAGACACCAACAAGTGTCTGAGATCTAGTTATTGCCTCTGCCTGATGCTTCTCAATGTTCTCAAAAATCATGTACATTGTTAAAAAAAAGTTGAGGTCTGTTATGTTATTGTACCTTGACAGCACCTTTCCCATTAGTGTAATATTAGACAACTACAGAGCAATTAGTACAATTGAAATCCTGGCAAACAGAAGAAATGAGAAGAGAGCATCATGTACAACAGAAAAAAGAAATGCAAAACCTGAAATAAGCTAGGGACAGGCACTCAGTGAGGTTACTGAGGGGATAAAACAAAATCTATTTTCGAAACTAATGAGAACTGCTACGCTGCTATCGCTCCTCAAGGCATGGGACCAGAGATAAAAGCTCACATGAAGATTGCTAACAGCCATATACCATTCTGTCAAGTAAAATTGYTTAAAAAAACTTTATTGAAGATAACTCATTTTTTGTTTTCTCTTTCTCTCTGTTGCTAACACAAATATCCTTCCTGTTTATATTGGCAAATTTTCTTAGTATAAAATGTTTGGTCTTTGGATTGTTGAAGCCAGGATAAAAAGGCAAAAGATAAGTAGGATTATATTCTGAAGACATGAAATTGTGAGTATATATAAATGCATGCACACATATTATAATACAAGGGTTTTATCCTTTTCCAGGACTATACTGAACTCAGCCGGAGTTACATCAGATCTCCACAAATTTAAAAAACAGAAAAGCCTACCTCTATAATTTTAATTTGTTTTATTAAAATGCAGAAGAAAATAGAATCTCTATCCATACTATCTATGTATTCTAGACAAAATTTCAATGTGTCCTAGCTACATCTCACCATAAAATTGGGGAGACTAGAAAATTTCGCCATTATCAACCTCAAGTTCTTACTGCTTCACATATCACATGAATTACCAAAACACAAAAAAAAAAAAAAAAAAAAGCCCTACTCTGAAAATAAAAAAACCCTGTTTATTTACAGAAGGTTAGCAGTACTAGACAGTCTGACTCCTCCAAATATTTCTGTTCTTCCAGGTAACAGCTATCTTTTTTGCAGTGTTTGTTAGGTCACTTTTGTGAGTAATTTCCAGCTTGCTTGCAGGAGAGATTGTTAATATGTAGTCAGCACAAGAGAAATAGTCTTTTCAGCAGACTGTGTTTCAGTTTTGTCCTTATAAATGTGGTGGTTATCCAACAAGAAATGTGTGTGTTGGCTTCCAACCCAGTATTGTACGTCAATATAATTTGTCTGACAGCAGAGACCTTATTTCGTTACTGTTCTTGTCTTCTTTCTTTGGAGCAGTACCCCTTTCATCTTGGATATATTGTTACATTTTTCCCTGCATGAGATCAGCTTAGGGCTGATGCTTACCGCCTTAAATCTGATTGTGTGTACTTTGTAGGTGAAAAAGTAGCTTAAATTGCAAATTCTAACAGATAGCAGATAATGTTGAGTATGTGTGTGGGTAAATGTACTACTGAATACAAGGAGAAACCTGTTACTTCTTAGCTGCAACCAGTATAGGCTGCACTTAAATTTTGATAAAACTTTAACAAATGTAGCACATCTTGAATACTCCAAGTAATAAAGGAACATGAGATAAAATCAACAATCTGGAGGGTGATCATGTGTTGGGCTTCTTCATATGGACTATTTAGACTGGGGAAACTGAGGGTTTCAGGCCTAAAATAATAGTTCCTGGAAAGAAGTGGTACTGGAAAAAAAATCAGTCTTGGAAAGAAGGTGAAGATTCTGACCAGAGAAAAGTTACCCAATACTACCTTTTGTCCAGTATTCCTAGACCAGGAGAAATGTGCAGGGAAGGAGAGACCTACTGAGAGCACTGTTGGGGGACCAAGTGTAAGACATAACTAGGTAGGGGAAAATCTTCTATCGCCTTGGTTCTTAAATAAACCCCATAATACAAATCTAAATGAGGTTGTCATTTACCCATTTACCCTTTTTCACTTGTAGCCAGATCTTAACTAACGTCTATGGGGTCTTTGTGTTTCTGCTATCTCGAGTCTGTGAGTACCTCACAAGGCTTAGATCCCACTGCAGATCTTACTGTTCTGTCGGTTCATAATTTGTGTGGCACTTATCTGAATCAGACCTACTTATTTGTACATATGTTGCCTCATCTTTAGCCTCTTTTTTGAGTATTCCCTCATTTTCTTAAAATTATTTTCCCCATGTTCTTCTAATGGCAACAGACTACCACTGAACTTGCAACTTAGGGCACAGGAAGTCTCCTTCTTCTTTGTCTTGTTTTGCTATCAATTCTCCTGGTTTCTTTGATGTTTTCTCATTGTCTAGAAAATAGATGTAGATAGGTGTCTCTTAATACTGATTTTTTTGATTTTGTTTCCCTTCTACAAAGGTGACTGTTCTGGGCTATTTCCTTTTGTGAGTCTACTCACTTACGCTGAAATAAAAATGTACTCTGATATTGTTTATGCCATTAAAAGCTCTTGTTTTTGTTCTCAGTTTCCTCAGTGTGAGATCATAAATACGTCCTTACATATTCTTCTGTCACTTGTCTTGAATGGACACTGTTTCCTAACTTAGGTAATTCTAGGGCAGAGGTTTGGGTCCTTAAAGCATTCAGTCGTAGTTACTACAAGTACTGGTTCCTCTTCTGGCCCGGTTTTTAACTGATGACTTGTGAGTATCTCACAAAGTCTCCAAGTGCATGAAAATACCTTCATCCTCATCTTTAACAAAATATTTCTTCTGTCTTCTAACATTTTGTTTGGTT
This sequence comes from Parotia lawesii, assembly GCA_003713295.1. Lineage (NCBI taxonomy): Eukaryota > Metazoa > Chordata > Aves > Passeriformes > Paradisaeidae > Parotia > Parotia lawesii. Next base: position 217,109 of record RAHM01000122.1, read on the forward strand.
TGGGGGATTTTTTCTTTTTTTTTTTTTTTTTTTTTGAGGAGAGGACATAGAGATGGTAGGGCAAAAAATGTAAAAATAAAACATCTTTGTACACAGGCATTTTAAGCAATTGCTGGAATATGCTTTATTTTTTATTTTATCCCTATGAAGGGTCATTCCATGCAGTTCTTGTTATCTTTCTTTCAGTGCATCAGCAAATAAAAAACTTCACTTTCTCATTTCCCCCACAATGACAAATGCTTTTTTAAGACCCATTTCTTAGTGCTGTGTCTTCCATGCCTTTACAGATTTCTTTGAATGTCAGTATAACATTCCCTGTGGTCTTAGGACTTTCATGATGCCTCTTCTCTCCGTTTCAAAGCGTCTTATTTTTGCTGCTGAATCACATTTTATTTCTCTTTTGCAGATCTCCCTAAAGTACTCCTTGTCATCAGGTTTCATATACTCTTGAGAAGACTAAAACTGTTAAAAGGAAGCTCTTCAGGATTGTTATAATTACAACGAGGATTGTAGCTGTATGCACACAGACTGACTTCCTGACATTGGTTTCTAATTCTTTCCTTCTACAATGGAATTTTCTTTGTTACTGGTTTAGAAAATCATATCTGTAGTATTATTACTTGCCCATATCTTAACATGCTGTCAGTGGTTCAGACTTTACCCTCCCTAGAAAGTACATTTAAGAAGCTACATAATATAGTGGGAYTTCCCTCCTACTGCTGTGTACCTTGCTTGATCATTGATTATTATGCAAAGAGCACACTTAAGAATATATATATATACTAAAACATCAGGTAACATCATTAGGGGTTCTAATATTTCTTTTTTTAAATCACTTAGAACTGGGATAAATGACAGCACAAGGTCTAAGGCAATGAGGGTTATATTATTCATCGTCTTGTGTAAGGCTTTAAGATTGGTAAACGATTCCAGAGGGAAAGAAGTGAAACAATAGCTACAATTCTCAAGGGAAAATCTGAGATTTACTGAAAACTAGGACACATAGTCTGTTCTAGGAGCATGTTAGAGCAACACGCTCTGAAATACAGCTCATAAACAGCAGTTATATTACTGCTGTTCTCCAAGGAATCTCAACTACAAGCATATTAACAGGAATTATATTTTTGTAAATAAACAGAAATGAGACTAATACACTGGAACTCCCTGCCCATTTATTTAATCTAACAAAACCTACTTCTCAAGTCCAGTTGCAGTAACTGTTCCTCACCATGAAAATATTGAGAGCCATTTGCCACTAAAAGTTATCCTATAGCAGAGGTCAAGTACTAACCAACAGCATTTGTTTGGGGTTTTTTTCCAGTGGCTATGTTTTATAAAAAGAAAAAAAGGAAAAAGGAAAAAGGAAAAAGACTTATTTTTGTAGGGAAATTCGGAGCATTAAATAGTGATTAAACATGATAATTTATATTTTGTATTCAAGAGAGAAAGAAATACTTTTTCTATTTAGACAATTCATGAAGAAAACAATCACTGGCCAATAGCTGTGTCATGCCTTCATCCACTTTCTGAACATGAGGCATTTGTAGAGACTATCCAAACAGATTTTCCTTTATGTTTGAAAACTATGTACATACATTACCAATGAAAGAACATTCTAGCATGAAATGTGTATTAAATCAAACACCTAACTGGCCTACTGGGGTTCCTTGCCACAGCTCAGGTAAGGCAAGTAATGTAATTACTGAATTTAATTCTGTTACCAGCTTAACAGTATAAAAAGAATGCAGTCTTTCAGGAAGCAGAGATAAGGAGGTCTTCCAAGTTTCCAGTAAAGCAGGTATGTTAAACATGAAGAGTAATCCTGTTTCCTGTTATGATTGTGCTGGGGCCATGTCACTTAGTACATGCCTTTTACTCACTCAGTGGTTCTTGCTAACTTCCWTGCCTGATAGCTTGGCTGGATCAGATTTGGAAGTATGGACTCCCATCTATTATGGGTCACAGTTTTTCTGATTTCACAGAATATTCTGAGTTGGAGGGGACACACAAGGGTCATTGAGCCCAACTCTTAAGTAAATGGCCCATACAGGGATAAAATACACAGCCTTGGCACTATTAACACCGTGCTCTGACCAACTGAGCTACTGTCATTAATGTCATTAATGAAAAATCGGTCATTAATGAAGTGTGGCAGAAGTATGAGCACCAGTCTCTGCAATCTGTAGACAAAAATAGACCTACTAATGCATGTTATTTCCCATAGATTCTGGACACATTAGGTTTGTAGTTTCTGTGTATGTAGTACTTTTTTGGTTTTATATAGACCCTGTACACCTAACTCAGTGCCAAACTGTGAAATGTGCAGCAGTCATTTCTCTGGAATTTTTGGAAGCCTATTTGGAAGTTTTATAGGGGTACAAGATATGGTGAAATTCCTACTCTCCTGGCTAGATTTCTAGACAGAAAAGAAAATACATTTCACAATGTATTTGCAATTGGAACTCAGTAGTTGCTACAGTAATGCCTTCTCAGAGAACCAGCTCACCAGAGGAGGTATTCAGGGCAATGACCTCTTATACAGCACTCCTCAAAGCTTTGGAAACCTAAATTGAACACTATCTTTTTACCAAGAGTATTTGAACTATTTTCATTTCTTCTCTCCACTAAATACTCCAGAATGACATGACAAGGATATAGGGAATATCAAGAAACACCTAAAGACCTAGGTGTCTAGGCAACTTGTTGTAATGACTAGTAAATGATAAACCATGAGTCATTGGATGAAGGCCTTATATTTCAGATTGTGTCTAAACTTGGGACCTGGATCACATGCAATCCTCTCAGCCTGAAAGAATCCACTTTCATTAAATCTCACTTTTATACATGTAAGGACTTAGTAGGTTTTGGCTTGCTCCGCACTTCATTGTCACAGAGACCAGCTGTTGAGATCAAGCTGACACATCACCAAATGAAAAACAAGAGAAGGAGAAGGGAAAAGTAACTGTGTGCACCATAGACATGATGCCTACCAGTAATCAAATTGATGTGACTGTGAAAAAGTAAGTGTCAGTGATGTGACTGTTCTTAGTAAGTGTCAGATAAATTTTAGGATGTGTTACATAAATTGCAGGTCACAGTTCCAGCCATCTGCAGGTAGAAACAACAAATTTGGAGCAAATGAGTGTTACAGATAAATTGATAGGGCCTAGATAATTCCATTTTGTAGAGTTCAAGAGCATGTTTTGAAAAAGATAATGTCATGGTAAGAGAATTAGCACAGAAAGAAGAAGGAATGTGTCCATTTCAGGAAGACTGCTGAGAAACAATTCTATCTTAAAAAGCATATCCACATGTGCTATGTGACTTGTGGGTAGCTGTATTACACTGACTAAAGCCTTATCAGAATTTGCTAAATATTTTTGAATTATTATGTTTGAAGCCATGTCCAAAGTGAAATTGGCTACAGTTTTGTTTCAGACAATAGGTATATTATTAGTATGACATAAAATTTAAGACAATTCTAGTGCCAAATATATTTTAGCTCATTTTCACACTTTCATATAGTCAGAATTGTAAAATTTACACTTATATTGAATCTAAGTTTGAGAACTATAGTTACCAAACTCAAAAATAAAGCACCACCACTACCTTTCTTATTTAGAGGCCAGCTAAATACACAGTTAAATCATATATCTAAATATATTACGCAGTGGACAGTGAGCAGCTGATTGCAAAGATCATATGTCTAACTTGATGGTAGAGGACCAACTGTTATTTTATTCATCCTTAGTTTTGTTGCCCTTCCTCTTCTCTGACAGTGGCATGAAGAAAGAAACAGAAAATAAAATCTTTAAATAGGCAGCTTGATGTTTTATATTCATTTAGAAATACTAACTGCTAATTTTGAAATTATTTATATTTTTTATTTATTAATTCTGGAAATTTTCATTAAAATTCTCATTAAAATTAAAATTTCATTAAAATATCTCAGATCTTGCACATAGCTTTTTCATTCATTTTCATTTTGCTTTCTTATTGTTTAYTTTGTCATTAGAAAGAGTGGATATGATGACCATCATCATAAGAACAGTTAGGAAAAGTAACAGCAGAGAAGTAGCAAATGGGGGAGGAAAAAGAAGGGAGGGAGAGACAAATGAAAAATAACACCCTAAAACAATGGACAATTTATTTCAAAGAATAGTCTTGAAACATTGAGAAAATAAAGATTGGGGATTTTTTTCTGAAATCTGTTTGGGGAGTTTTGAAAAGCAAAAACTCCCTTTGCAACTTTCTAAAATAGTTTTTCAAATAGCGCCCTAAGGGTAATCAGGTGACATCAATCAATGCTTTCACTCTAAAAACAGGCATTTTGACAAATGTAACAGAAACATATGTTTCACTTACACTTTTAGGATCTTAAGCATTTTGTTCCCTTCCCCTTCCCCTTCCCCTTCCCCTTCCCCTTCCCCTTCCCCTTTCCCCTTTCCCCTTTCCCCTTTCCCCTTCCCTCTCCTCTTCCTCTACTTTTCCCTCTTCCCTCTCTCTCTCCTTTTCCATTTCCATTTCCCAGCTGTCCCAGATACAGATTGAGTATACTTTGTATTTTTTGTATGGCAGTGGTCAGCTGGGATGGTGGGACTGGAGGCTGCAGTCTCACTTAACAGATGTTATCTCCATAACAGCTTCATCTAAGTTGAATGAAGATGGAATTTGTATCATCCCACTTTTAGATATCTACAATGTATAATTTATATTTGAGCTAATTTTTAGGCTCTTTTAACAATAGATTAAGTGAAATAGACACTTGTGGAACATCATTTATCTGATCTGTTTTTAAAACTCTACTCTACAAGAAGATGAATCTGTCCCAGATATATGTATGGCAGCATCTGCACTAAACTAATGAGGCCATGGGCTTGAACTCTAGCACATACAGACCTTTTCAAGTTTAGTCACCCCTTAGCATGATTCAGAGAGGTGCCAGCCCATGTTCTCTCAAGCAAAATCCAGAGGTTCTCTATTCTTCCAACAGCATGTGTAAGGGATTGTCTAGACTATAGGGAAAGGGAACTGAAACTGAAAAATGTTCTCACGTCTGCTGGTTGGTTCTTACCCCATTTAATGTACTGATGCAAATACAGACCCAGCAAATTCCCTTGAATTTATAAATKGAAAACGACAAGTCAAAATTTACAGCAAAGCCTCAGCTGATGATCTGTTTGGGTAAACTGATTCAACCTGATATTTCATTTGACTGGTTCTACCTCGAAATTTTCAGAGAACTTTACAGCGACAGAAAACACTGGATCAATATTAACAGTCCTGTTACATACTCTGCTTTAGTGGGGTGCGTACACRTTTCTGATACCAAATACATGTATAAAACATTTCCAGACACGTGCACAGTATCTTTGCTTAGCTTAAAAAATGCAGTAAAATTGAAATCTGACCAAGCAGATGAACCACTCCCAGGAGCAAAATACAACCGCAGTGGTATCCGAGCTTGATTGGACTCTCCTATTTCCAAGCAATAGAATCAGTATACATATGCAAACCAGTTAATCTTTACACTGAATGTTTAGTATGTTTTGAACCAGCAGGTTCCAATGTTGGACTTGTCTTCATGAAAAACCTATAGAAATTATTTTCAAGCTACATCAATATAATGTGAGATATTGATCCAGCAAGGGTTGGGGTAGTGCTTTGAGTGAGTAGTGGGTCTTGTCTGTAATTATGTCACAAGTGTGTTGCTCTCTGTATAACAATCAACCATTTGTATTGCACCAGCAGCCTGTAGGCAGTTAGTATGGATGCCCGAGCCAAGATGTCATGTCCTACCTTGTGATATGCTATTCACTAAGTGTGATGCTGTTGTTTAATGTGGCAGGCAGCTAAACCCCACAGACACATTTGCTCACTCCATCAGTGGGAGGGGGGACACAATCAGAAAAAAAAGGAAAACTCAGGGCTTTATATAAAAACAGTTTAATAGGACAGAAAAATCAAGGAAAAGTAATAATAATAATGGTAAAAGAATATACAAAACAAGTGATGCACAATGCAATTGTTCACCACCTGCTGGCTGATGCCCAGCTGGTCCCCAAGCAGTGGGCCACCAACCCCCCAGCCAATTCCTCCCAAGTTTTACTGTTCAGCAGGATGCCATATGGTATGGAATATCTTTTTGGCCAGTTTGGACCAGCTGTCCTGGCTGTATCCCCTCTCAAATTCTTGTGCCTCCAGCTTCTTCCTGGCAGAGCAGCATAAGAAACTGAAAACCAAAACATGGTCTTAAATCAAAAACACAGCACTATACCAACTGCTAGGAAGAAAAGTAGCTCTTATCTAGATGAAAACAGGACACATGCAGGCTGATTTTACTTTCTGGGCTAGGCTGTCTCCCARCCATCCAGGCAGGACCATTATTCATCATGGCTGATATAGAGGAAACTGTGTTCCTGATTTCCACACCAAGCTCTCATTRTAATTGCAGCTCAGATTTTTGCAATTATTTAGTTTCATTAAGTCACACGGAACAAGTCCTTCCTTGAGGTCATTCCTTTCTATACTGTTTTATCAGCTAAAGGAAAAGAATGAAAGTCACTGAAAAAGAAGATGAAAAAGATCTATTAGGTCATCTGCTCCTTCTCTCTGCCAGAGTGTGATTGTTCCTTATTGTTCACTTGAGTATGTTTTCTCAAGTCTAATTTAAAGTCAGAGCAAAGACTATTCCATCAATTTCCATAGGAAACAACTCCATAGACTAGTTAACTCGGTCAAGATGATTTTTCTTCTTCTAGTAACATTTTATCTTGCTTCATTTTATTCCATTTCTCCTAATGATAAGCTTCTAAAAATATAGTGTGATAAACAGCCTTTTACTATCCTTGATGTTTATACTCTGCAAATATTTATAGATTATTATATCCTTGTAAACTTGTCTGCCAAGAACACACATTGCAACAATCTATTGTTTCAAAAACTCCAGAAATTTTACAACATATAGAAAAGGATACACCCAGAAATTTGATGACTCAAGAATTTGCCCATAATGTAAACTTTTAAAAGAGAAAGCTTAGTCCTGTGATAAATATTAAAGTATTCAGGAGACTTACAGCCAAGTGAGATATTGAGAAATTTGATTGCATATATTGGAGAGCAATTCTATAGTGTCATGCCTGAGAGCACAATATAGCCTTTATCTATAAATCAGGTAAATGGAATGGGTCCGGTAGAGTACAGGAAGTTGTGTAAACAGAGTGTTCTAAAGATGAAGGACTCATTTAATAGCTAAGGTTAACAGTACACCTGCATTTCAATGCAAATATATACACACTGGGTTTTCTCACATGGAATAAAGAAATATAAGGATTGCCTTTAATCACAACTAGTGTCAGCCGGCTTACCTTTTTCAGCTGAAGTAATAGAGTCTGAGTTTCCCAAGAAACTGCACAAGTTGTCCATATAATCACTCCTAATACTGTAAAATAATTAGAAGTGAGAGGTTAGTAAGACACATACAACTTTGTGAAACCAAAAATTAGCAGGTCTGATGAATGGAGGAATTAAGGAAAACTAAGTTTTCTCGAAAATAACTAAATTTTGTCTTAAAAAATGTCAGTGCTGCAGGAAGCTAATTTGTGTGCACATTTTGTTCTTTTTGGGAGGATACTGTCCAAATCAGCTACTTTAAGATGAATACATTTGATTCACATTTTGAATATGATATTGAAAATCTTAGTCTTCCAGTCTTAATGTATTTAAGCTTGGTAGGCACATCATTAAAACTTTGAAAAAGAAAACCTGAAGAATAATATTATAAAATCATCCAAAGTGGTGAGGGAGTATTGCACCTCTCTGCTTCATGAAATTTTTTCTGCAGGCTGTGTTTGGTGGGCCACTTCAGTATTGATCAGAAAGCTACCGTCGCATAACAGCTTGCACTAGACATTGTACAGTACTTAAGCTCTGCTGAAACTCAATCTCACCTAAGTTACAACAGGATTATTTTTTAGATTTTTAAAAATCATTTTGCTTGGTTTACATCAATGCAAGTTACAAGCAATGAAAAATATTGAGATATTAATACAGTTTTTAAAAGAAAGAATAATGAACTCAACTATTTAAAAACTGAAGGATTACGTTGAAGTGTAAATTCATAAGATTTTAGGTAATTCTATTTTTTAGATCAAATGCTTCATTTGAAATGAATGCATGTTTCATTTCTGTAGTTATGMGTTTCAAGAATGCTGAATTTTCAAGAATACTGAATTTTGAAGAATATTAAATGCAGGGAMACAGGAAACAAGCTATTTCTTTGTGTTACCAAAAAAAGAAAAGTGTAAAAAAGCTAAATTATCATTTCGTAGTTCTGTTTATATTCCAAAGTGGACTCACCACAAAAACCCCAGATTTTTTTTTTCTGCAGGTACAAGAGGAAAAGAAACGTATTGGCCACTAAGAGAAACAGCAAGAGGGGTTATCTGCTGGTCAGCAACACCATTACCCAAACTGAAATGGTCAGTGAAAAATACTTGATCCCTACTGCTTCGGTCATCCATAACACAGTAAAAATTAGAGGGTTTCTGGGAATTTGTGCTAACATATGATACATCCTATCAGACTTTGACGGAAAAACCCTGCTTTGTTTTAAAAGCAGCTGAATGCAAGCAGAAGTATGTGAGAAGAATGGGAAAACAAGTGAAAGAAAAAGATAGAAACTAAAACCAACACACAATTGAGATAAAGAGAATCTAGAATCCAGTTTTCTATTCAATATACTTGAAAAACTTTGTATTATACCAATCACAGATTGATCCCTGTTAGAAGCTATTTAGAAATGTTTCATAACTGTATCCTTCTGGCTTGTACTTTCTTTCTAACTTCAAATTTTAGGTTTTTAAAAATTTGAAATGAGCTCACTATGCCTGGAAATAATTAAATAAGTTATTGAGAACACTCTTAAAGTAAATACTGCCTCAAAATATGGAGCATTGCTGCCATCCTCAAAAATAAAACTTCAGAACCTTTGGTACTTTGTTTGCTAGTTCTGAGGCTCTATCATTATTTGGATTAGAAAGAATATGTAAACACACCTTTAAAAAGCAAGTTGTGTAGCTTATAGATTGATAATAATAATAACAACAATATATTCTAAATGAACCATAATAGCATATTAAATATATACTTAATGATAATAATTTTGCTATTTTTAAGTAATATAATTTTAATATACAGCATTTTTTCCTCAGTTTCTTTACTAGAAACTAGCATACAGAAGAATAACTTCAAAAATTMTGTCTTCATTGGTGCTCATATAATTAAATTTAAGAGCTTGAAATCTGCCTGCTCTATGATACATAAAAACCGTGCACATTGCATCTTCAGAAGCAAAATGCCAAATGTTGTCTGAATAGCTTTCAAGTTCAGAAAAATTAAAAATAGATACTTAGTTTTCATTTCATATCAGCATTAGGCTATATAATACTGGCACCCGAAAAGAGATAAATGATGGCTTTCTTCCACTTCTAACATTTATTATTTTAACAAAATTTGCAGTGTTTTGGCAGCAATTATGGTTTTTTTCCCAAACTGCCCCATGTCCTAATTAAGAAGATAACACAATTCTTGGAGGCTGAGCTTCTGATTTATCTAATCTACAGAGCTGAAATAATCCTGTGTTTTCTGTTAGTGGTTAAGGCAATTGTGTGAAACAAAGAAATAGGAAATATATTTATTATTTATTTATTATTTATTTTTATTACTTCCTTCATGCTCCTCCTTTCTTGCACTGGACAGCATGCTCAGTAATGATCACTTATGTCAATTTTAAAAAAAGACAAAATTCCATCTCCTTTTCCATCTACTTTGCTTCAGGCTGAGGTTTTTTGTTCCTCTGTGAGAAATACATGGTTTTGTGAAGGACTCGTACACTAAGGACAGAAAAAAGTAGCTGTGGGCCTGTTGTATGCAACAGAAGGTTGCAAGTCTGCTTTGAAATCTCCTTTGTTTTCTAGGCAAATAAAGTTCTTCTTCCCTAAGCACTGCTGTCATATTGTCAGAAAACAACAATTAGCAGACCTAGGATGCCAGTGTAATAGGTGAGGCTTCTGCAACTGCTAAAGCTCAGAAAGCTGGGTATTATTGTTCATGTGATTATTAGATACTGGTAGGGATGAAAAACTTATTTAATTCACGTGTGTAGGTCAGATGGCTGAACCCACATGTGGGTTAATTTCATTAATAAAGCATCAGAAGCTGAAACATTACGTGCTCAGTATTCCCTGAGCCAGGAAGCCTGTCTGATTTGGTTTGGTGTTATTCAATCAAAAAGGTGAGAGGTTTGAAAAGGAGTTAACTTTAGATGGCACCCCTAAAACACAGGATTGTTTATTTCCTATATCCATTTTATCTGAAGTTGTTCTGCCAAAACAAAATCCCATTTCACACTAATAGGATCAACAAGTGTCCATTCTGATTAATGGATCTCGAGGTCTTTAAGCCTCTATTGTTCATTGTATGTGCTTTTTGCAATGATTTTATGCTTTTTAAATTATTCTCTTGGCTAGCTGTTGACACCTCAGATTCTTCCATTTACTCTATTTTGCTGTATTTATTTAGAGTGTTCATTTGCATATGAATGTTCCTGTCCAAGCAGTTGTTTAGTATGTCATAAATGTGTGTGGCACTTTTTCTGTTTGCAGTAGAGATCTGTCTCTGATATCCTCGTTCCCATACATAATTATCTCACTACCCATGTCATCCAGTAGGAGCCATTCTCTCAAACATTATACAGTCAAGCTCCACAAATTTTAATGAAATACTTCCTATTCATCTCCCAAGCTGCACTAGGGCAACATATCACAGACCAAATAGGCTGGGGACAGAAAAAACATGAAATATTTCATATTTAAGACTGGATGGACTCTGTATCTGAGTTAGGTGGGATTTTTTAATCAGAAATAATAGAKAATTACTTGAAAACATTAGTTCAGTGTTCTTTTATTGTCAAAAAGGACACAAATATTCAGAATATTTGCAAGTTTGAGCATAACAGAAAAGATCATTATACTATTTTACAAACCATGCTATGCCCACACCTAGGCTAGTGCATACAGTGATGGTCCTTTATCTCAGAAAAGCTGTAGTAGAACTGGAAATGTGGGGAGGTGCAGGAAGGATATGAAAATGTATGGAATTGTTTCTGAACTAAACACGTTATCATTCATCAGTATTGGAAACAGAAGAGTGAGAGATGTGAAAGAAACTGTTAAAGAATCTTTCCTGTCTGACCGTTCAGGAGCCACTCTGGCAGTCACACTCCCACCACCAGAGACTTTCRCTTGGTATGTGGTGTTACAGAGACCTAATTTACTTTGGAAGACATGAAATATCTGCTTCTTAAAGATTTGATACTAGGCAGGAATAGTTTTAAAGAGTGAATAAGAAATTAGTAGTTTAATTGTTCTCTCGTAATGTCTTCTGAAAGATTTCATTTATCTAAGAAGTTAACAGCATGATTATTTTTCTAAAACAATTGCATTCAAATTATATTCACAAGGTGTTTTCTTTCAGTCTTGGGATGGTTTTAGTTTTGCTTTTGGTATGTGTCTCTAGAGCACAAGGGTAGCTGTCACTTAACTTTGCTAATGAAGTAAATAGCACTTAGAAAAACAATGTAATAGCATTTTTCATCATGAAAAGACTAATAGAAAAAAAAACAGAAAGAAAATGCTGGTAAAATCCACTTGAAATATGCAGAAGTACAATAACGATAATTGCTTGAATTGCTTGCAGAACCTTCCATTATTCATGACTCAGAGCCTTTGAAGTGTTATGTATTTTGGTGTGACTGTGCTCTGCAGTACTTGTTATTTGCTTTCCACATGGGTTTTTTTAAGCAACTGCAGATTTGAAATATCCCTGTAGTAGTAGTAATGTCAGAAAATGTAGCAGTTTGTCACAGTGGTCAGAACTTTTTTCCTGTTCTTGTTTTAGACATAAGCCAATTACATGACCTTGAAATAATTTCTTTAGTACTGTTTGTGTATTTTGTTAGTAAGACTTTAGATGAAAACCTCTTTTCACTGTGGGTCTAAGAAATGTTTAGGTGAAACTGTTCAATGTTGAATCTTCCTGGCATTGTAGTATAAATGAAAGCATTAACAGAGGTGGAGTCTGGGGGTTAGCGACAGGTAAGTTAAATATTGTCATTAAAATGACAATAGAGTGGTTAAATAGAGATGTGTATAGTTAGTGACGGTGAACATGTCTGCAAAAAAGGTTTTAATTAATTATTTAAAACAAAAGGGAAAATCTCAGATAAAATCATCTGGTCAAACATATTGCAAAAGCAAATCTCTGGTAATTTGTATAGTTATTTTCAGCAATTTGTGTGAAGAAAACATTCTTCTGTTAGGAAGGTACTAATCTGCGATATTGAATAGGATGTGGAGACAGGCTAATAAATCTTTATTGTGTGGGTTTGCTTTGGTTTGTTGTTGGAGGKTTTTTTATGAACAGCAAGAAAGGACATTAGTGAATATTTTTTTATTTTTTGAACTGAGTTATAACAAGGTTTTAGAACTGACGGGTYTGATATGCATCCCTTTTTTTGCTCAGAGAATAGCAGAAATTGCTGCAATGTGAGTTTTCCTACACCCGCGAAGAGYGTGTTTCAGTTTTTGCTGCAGAAATTACTTCTAATGGCAGGTCAGTTCAGACTCAATGCTTATTCGAGCCTTCCTCTGTGCTTGGTCCCTAGACTACCAACCAGGATGTCAAGTAGTGACAATTGTTCAAAAGAGGCAATTTCTTGTCCCTCAGCACCAACCTGGAAATAAGGTAAAGAAACCTTGAAAGGGATCAGTTACCCTGTAAACAGCCGCTTTCTGCTTAATGTTGATTTCTGCTGTCACGAACAAAGTGGGTGGTAGTTTATTCTTACTGGCAGCAGGCATAAACTATCAACTACTTGCTTTGTGAAGGGAAAAAGGAAAAAAAATCAATGTTAAACATAAAGCAGCCATGAGGCCATGAGCAGGATGACAGATCATTGTAGAGGCTTTATTTTATTTTCAGAACCCTGTTAGTGAACAGTACAATGACTCTCAGATTCATTCGTTACTTTCATAATGGCAGTATCCACACTAAATTTGATTATTGGCCTTAAACAAAGGGTTGTCCTTGAAAGTATTTCCTTTTCTCTTTGATTAAAAAGTGTTCCTACATTAATGACTGTTAGTTCCATTTTCACCTTAGATTTTTGCTGTGGAAACAAGCTGAGTATATCACAGTATCAAGCTTTTAGCAATTATCAAGACTTTTARAGACAAATAAAAGGAAARAATAAAAAGGCAGCAGGACTTCTTAAGTTCTGGCAAGGCAAAGGGATAGTATTGTATGTAGAAAAATCAGAAACTATAAAAGCAGTAAAAGAGATAAATGCAATGTACTCAAATCTTTATGGAGACTACCTGACAACTGTATTTGTTCATGTAGTGGTTGCCAATTTCTTAGAGCAGCAAAGGAACCAGTTTCTGGGTGCCAGGTTGTGTTTCCAAGGGCAATCCAAGGCCCTGGTCTGACTTACTAAATGTGATTTGAGGAATGGAAACATGCCAAAAAAGAGAAATCATGAGTTTGGGACTGGTGGTTTTATACAGATGGTCAACAAGAAGCAATATGACAGTAATGAGTGTGGTAAAAAATGGTAGCCAGGACTAAGCTTTCATCATTTAAAAGGAAAAGAACACCACATTGTCAAAGGATATCTGCAGGACATTGAAATGTAGGGAATCTCAAACTGATTACAAGTATTTGTGTCTGTGACACACTAAACTCAGTGCAAATTTGATACATTTTTGCAGGAAGCAAAGGTGATACAGATCCAAAGCCCTTGGCCCACCTTTGTTGCCGTGTGTGCTTCCCTTGCGGCACACAGCAAGGAGGACTGCACAGTTTCCTGAGTCATTTCAGCTGCATCCAGCCAGGACTGATAGCAAATATTCAGGGAAAGACTAGACATTTGGCTGGATGAGGAGGGCAATTTGCAGTGATGATAGACTTTACAAATTTAACCTTACACTGGCAGATTTGTAGCACATCTGTTAAACATGCTGGAGTGTGGGGCTTATTTTGTTGTTCACTTTTTTTGAAGTACTGGCGCTATCTATTGTCACAGTGAGGATACGGATCCAGATCCACTGTTTTGAATTTACATGGCAATTGTGGTAGGTTCTTAACCCAATTGCTAACACGAATGCAGTAAAAGAAATTATTGCATTTACATTAGACTAAGTGAAACGAAAAAGAAAAGAAGGCTGATAATAGTGATGAAGTAACTTCCAAAAATGATGTCATATAAATTGTTTTACCTCCGTGTATTTTAGGGTTCTCACAATCATAGGATGTTTTCTCAATAATTTTGGATAATTTTTCATCTGGTCAGAATCATAGAATCATAGAATGAATTTGGTTGAAAAGAACCTTAAGATCATCTAGTTCCAACTCTCCTGATATGGGCAGAGAGCATCCCACTAGATCAGGTTGCTCAGAGACCCATCCAACCTGGCCTTGAACATATCCAGGGATGGGCCATCCACATCTACTCCGGGCAACCTGTTCCAGTGCCTTACCACCTTCACAGTAAAGAATTTCTTCCTAATATCTAATCTAAACTGACCTTCTTTCAGTTTAAAGCCATTCCCTGCTGTCCTATCACCTCATGGCCTTATAAAAAAAGCCCTCTTCAACTCTCTATTAGGTTCCCTTTAGGTACTGGAAGGCTGCTCTAAGCTCTCCTCAGAGCTTTCTCCAGACTGAACAATCCGAACTCTCTCTAATTTAGAGACATGTCATGTGGAACAGTGTCAAAYGTTCTGCACAAGTCCACGTAGATGGAAGGAACACCTGTTCCTTTTCCCTCATCCACCAACACTGTAATCTGCATCATAGAAGGCCACCAAATCTGCCAGGCTCAATTTGCTTTTAATGAAGCCATTTGAGCTGTCACCAATCACCTCCTTATTTTTCAAGTGCCTTTGCATAATTTCCAGCAGGATTTGTTCCACGATCTGGCTGGGCACAGAGGTGAGACTGACCGGCCTGGGTCTTAAATTTTTCTCTTTATAGGAGGGTTTGGGGGTTATGTTTCCCCTTTTCCAGTCAGTGGGAACTTCACTGCCACAACTTCTGAAATTTGTTGGATAGTGGCTTAGCCACTCCACCCACCAGTTCTCACAGAACCTGTGGATCCATCTCATCAGATTCCAAGGACTTGTGCACCATTAGGTTCACTAGATGGGCTCCTCACTGCCCTAAGGATCTTGAACCCCACCATTTTATGTTCATTGCATCCAAGGCTGCCCTTGAGCTTCACGTTCCCCGCCAACCCCTCTTTCTTGGTGAGAGCAAGGTCCAGCATAGCACCTCTCCTTGTTGCCTCCTCTATCCMTTGGAAAGGGAAGTTAACATGAGCACATTCCAGGAATCGTCCGGATTGCTTGTGCCCTGCTGTGTTCTCCTTCCCTCCCAGATATCCAAGTGGTTGAAGTCCCCCAAGAGGCTCTGGATTTGTGCACATAAGTTTGCTCCCATTTGTCTCTAGAGGGCTTTATCTACTTAGTCTTCCTGGTTGAGTGGTCTATAGCAGAATCCCACTATAATAACACCTGTCCCTGCTCTACCCTTAATCCTCACCCATACACTCTCAGTTGGCTCCTTACCCATCCCCAGACAAAACTCTGTGTACTCCAGCTGGTCATAGACATAGAGGGTGACACGCCATCTCCCCTGCCTGCCCGTCCTAAAGATCCTGTATCCTTCCATTCCAAAACTTCAGTCATAGGAACCATCCCAGAACATCTCCATGACACCAACAAGATCACATCTCTGTAGGTATGTGCACATCTCTAACTCCCCTTGTTTATTCCCCATGCTATGTGCCTTTGCATAAAGGCATTTGTGTAGGAGTCCCAGTGAAGCTGCCTTACTGGCCGAGTGGCTGGAATTCCTTTGTGCTGCTCTTCAGGTGCTCTCCTGATGACCTGCAAACCCTGTTCAGGCTCCGAGCATCTCTTTCTGGCACTGGCATCAAACCRGTAGAAATGGGATGGATTGAGGCTCCCTTTCCCCAGCAATTTTAACTTAACACCCTCTTCACCAGCCCAGCAACCCTATGACCAAAGATTCCCTTCCCCTTCTCTGACAGATGGGCCCCATCTGCCCCCAGCAGTGAGGTTTCTCAAAGCAAGCCCCATGGTCTAAGCAGCCGAACCTCTGGCTGTGGCTACCATAAACATTTGTTGATTAGCCACATTCAAATGGCCCTTTCAAACAAATTCTTTTCGACCAGAAATATTGATGAAAAAACTATCTATGCTTCAGAGTGCCTTACTGCCCCTCCCAGGGTTCTGCAATCCTTGCTACTCCTCAGGCTGCTCCCAGCTGTACCTCTGGCACTCACAGGAAAGAACAGCAGCACATAATAGTCAGTGGGCTGTGTGAGGTTTGGTAGTCTTTGGGTGACATCCTTGATACGAGTCCCCAGTAAGCAGCTCGCCTCTAAAGAGTGCATCAGGGCAGCACTGCAACCTCTCCCTGCAGCAGCTCCATTTGAGTGGAGGTGTTGGCCCCTGCTGGGGTAGATAGCACAGACTCCCCAGCTGGAGCTGCAGACTTTGCTCCCAGAGGAGTGCCCACCATTCTGCCTTGAGGGTCAGGTAGGATGAGCACCCTTGACCTGTGCAGATTATCAAAGAATTGTGTCCAGTTACTGGATTATGTGGACTTCAAGTCTCTCCACTCAGACAGGGAAATGCCCAAACTTCAGAGCAGTGCCCTCCCACAGGAACTGTCGTGCCACGTGTCTGAGTCCACAACCTATTTGCCTACTCTTTTCATGGCATTCCTGGCCCCTTGCACTCCCTGGTGCTTCCTTTGTGGGAGTGGGAGTGGTCACTGTTATTCCTGGCCCTGCACATGTCCTTGTCATCCTGTCCCACGCAAGCTTCTGGCTCCTGGCAGGTCTCAGCACTCCTCTGGGTTTTCCCTGACTCCGGAAACCTTCTCTGTACACCATGATCCCCTGCTCCGCTGTGGAACAWACCTGGACTAGAGCTGATTTGTTCAGCAAGTGACATTATTATGGTACACTACAAATTAATGTATTCTTAAATATTCTGTCTATTTCCAAAGGTAGACAGACTTAACTGCAGTGATTTAATTCAATGATCTTTACCATGATCTAAATCAATGAGCAAGAAACCTTATTTGAATACTTACTTTTACATTTCTACTGCTTTAGTTATTTGCCATAATTTGACTATTGATAGTTCACCACTGTTAAGACATACTGTCTTACAATTTAACACAATAAAACAAAAGTAGGAAGTACTATACTTTCCTAAACAGGTTATTCTATATGCACATTTAATCAGTTTTACAATTTTACATACAGTTGTATCAATTATTAATTTCTATTGTGCTATGTTAAATAGTGATAAAAATCATTTCTTCATTAATGAATGAGTCATTTTTCATTCATAATCTATGTCAAATGACTTCTAATGGAAACTGCAATTCAATTTAAGTGCAGAAAATCAGCATCTTTAAATTGTTTTTATTAGATAAATGAAAGAACACTAAGTTGCTGGATATATAAGAAATGAATGTTTTCAACTTAAATTAAATTATCTATATAATGTATCAGTAATATCTGTAGTTTGGTATTAAGTGCCTCTTGTCCTTCAGTTTTCTAGAATAAACAGATCTTGCCTTTCAGAAATATTTCTTTTTTAGGAAGCAAATAAACTGCAATAAAGGAAATCTAGAGCTGTGTTTGCAGAATAGGTAGGCTGTCAAAAGGATAGTTTATAACTTCAGGAACTCAGTTCTTACAAAACCACCTGACCTGGAGGCAAGTTATCCAAATAGGGGGTGAAAAATTATCCTCCTGGGTTTTCAAAGCTCAGCTGGATAGGTCCTGAGCAGCCTGAGAGCTCAAAATGTTCCACCCAAAGAAAACTTCTGGGTAATTCTTGGATTCCATGGTACTACTTTAGCAGTTTGAGTTATAAAATGAAAGAGTAAATTGCAAGTGCTACTTTTTTATTTACCTTAAATTTTTCAATAGGTGACAATAATAATATAGATATTTCTTAAATTTATTTTAACATACCTTTAGACAATTCATTCTGAGAATAAAAAAATGACAGTTGCATATGTATTTCTTCCATTTTTCCCTTTGAATTAAATATATTCACCTACTGCTTTTTTTCCAATAGATCATTTYCAGTTAAACATCATGAATGACAGGAAGAAAATAGATTGGTTTAAATCGCAAAAATGGACTTGGGAGGTCTGCCAGTTGTGAATTAACATTCCTGATCCAGAATGATTGAGAGGTATTAACTGGTTTGTCAGATATTTCCTTTGAACATAATTTTATATAATGAACAAATTCTGGGATATATAGATATTGAGCTASAGAAAGAAACATTTAGATTGTCTGATGAAATGATAATAAAATAATCATTGCTATCTGTCATGTACAGTGATTTTAGAACAGGACCAGGTTGCTCTGTGTACCTTTAGATTGCCTGTGCAGGGCATAAATTATACTCAAAGACAACTGCAACACTGCAGCAGTTAGAATGCATAGGAATTGATACAGTCCAGCATTTATGGATTCCCCATTGTACACCATCTTTAAATGAAGATGAGATACATTGCCAAATGTTTTGGTGAGCCATGGCCAGAGCCATGGTCAGCTGGACCAAGCAGACCAAAAGGTCCAGTGGTTTGGTGCCTCCACAGCACAAGGACAGTGAGCACACAAGAGGCTGTGTGAAGCACRCTGACCATTGGCTGCTGCCCCCTTCCCCTTATGTTTCATATTTGGTTATTTCTCCAGAAAGTTTTATGTTACTCGGTAGCTGATTGGCCCATGTTACTCCTCTCTCCCCACTTCTTCTCCCATTTGCCCTAATCCCTTCTCCCCACCTTGTAAGACCCCCTAACTGGTATTTTATTGGTTATTATATGTTCTCCACGCCTGTTATGTAGGGGTATAAAACCCTGCATCGGCCTAATCTTATCGGCTCTTCTCGTAGCTTTTCTCTCAAATAAACCCTTCCCTGTCCCAYGAGGAAGTCCCTCCGCTTTTTCTTTCCTCCTTCGCGCTCCTAGCCATCGGTAGGCAAGGCGAACCCRAGCCGGTGCTTTGCCTGCCCTCCCAGTGCCACAATTGGCTTCCCTCCCTCCAGCTGGGGCAGGTAGAACATTGCCCRGTGCTAAGACAGCGTGCTAGCCGGCACAGCACCACGGCAGCCAAAGACATGCCATAGACCATCCAGAAGATAGAGGCTTTATGCAGTTAGGACTTCATGAAGTTCTATGACCTCTGCTATGCAAGAGGTCGCTGGACTAGTACATCTCTGTGTTTTAGTCCGTGCTTTGCTGCTATCAGTTAAAAGCATTTTGAGCCTTGTCAACTGTAGTGGGTTGACCTGAATTGACAGACAGCCTGTTAAACCGATTACGCTTCTCTCAATTTCACATATTTACACTGCGYGGAAAGACGGGATTTTTAGGGGTTTTTTTCCTGTTCCAGCTCAGAGACGGGATGGGACGGGGGATGGCCCTCAGAGCCCAGGGCCCGCTGGGCCAGGCCGGGCTGGGCGCCCCTGCCCCTCTTGCTCCCCCTTTACTCCTAACGCAGCAGCACAAACCCTAGGCCGCTGGGAGGAAGAAACTGTGAAGCCGTCCGATGCGGTTTTCTTAAGAGGACAGCGGGAGCTTCCAGCCAACAGCCAGCATACTTCACGCCGAACTGAAGCGAATACCGTGCAGTTAGCAGCACAGGGAGAGCAGGGGGCTCTACTCACCGTGGACTCTGAACGGTAACATGGAGACTTCAGAAGCAGAAAGAGAAAGTTGGTCACGTGGGACGAAGCTCCAGAGCCTCTAAAGATGGCTTCAGAAGAGGACGGAGGGTGGTGCCGCGCTTCCCGCGCACAGCTTAAAATACTTCTTGCAATGCTGTGGTAAAGACTGTAATATCATAACTGTCTCTTTAATCCATTTAAAATACATGGGGGGATGGACAGTTCACGTATGGCTCGTGAAGGTTGTGAAAGTGCCCATGCCAGGCTATTTAAAAGCAGAGAGAAAGAGGCTTTTAAGAGACTGGTGGTAAAAAAGCTTTGTGTTTAAGCCAAAATAACTCATCCTTAAAAAGATTAATAACCCCATGTAATAGTCTATGTCTTGCAGTGTAACGAAACTGTGAGTTTTCATAGAAGAGATGTTTCACACCACAGCAGTTTTTTATCTTTTTCTTTTAAGTGTGTTAATAAGCTTCTTTATATTCTTTAAGTTTTGTGCCTGCTTTGTTTTCTCCTAATTTTTATCTCACACAAAAGAAATCAGTAAGTAATCCCTATTTCAAACCGAAACCACTACATCAACCAGAAAGATGCTCGAGAGCAATGGTAAGGGAGAAGGTTTAGTGTCTCACTCACAGTTCAGAGCACATCACCAGGTGCAAAGAGAAAAGGTTGCAGTGAATGCCTGCTTCTGTTGAGGTCAATAAAATTTTGCCTTTGTCTTTAGAGGACCAGGATTTAAACTGATGAATTTCTTGAAGGTAGTGAAGTTATATGACTTCACTGGAAATATGCACTTACTAATTAGTTTCTGTGTTCATATACAAAATGATTTGTTGAACTATTATATTCAACACAACGGTATGCTGAATTTCTTCTCTTAAATCTTTACATTATATATGATCAAAACCACTCCACATCTACTTATTTCAATATGTAAGCACTTTTTTAATACAGACACTACTTACTGGTGAAAAACAAAACCAAAAAAGGTCACTACAAAACCTCATCTTTACTAAGATGGCAGTAGAGTATTTAAATGGAGGTCCAGCCTTCCATTTAGAGGTACTGCCAGTGCAGTGATATACGCTCACATAAGCATGAAAATTCAGAAAATGTCACATCACTTGTACTTTTTTACAAAAAAATTTTTTTACATTTACATTAATAAAATGTGAATGTAATAGCATCTGAATGTATTGTAGGCTGCATTCAATTGAGGGCTCTCGTTAACCTATTAATCTCTGAACCTGCTGTGTTTGCAGATCATCAACATTTCCCCAATAAACATAATTTCTCTCTAATAGCTCTGTGTGCTTGGAATCTAGGAAGAATTCAATTAAACAAAAATGGAGAAAAACTTCAAGAAATAAGAAAATGTTATAAGGATTTTTAAAATATTTTCTGCTTTTTGCAACAAATCTCTCTTCTTCTTTCAGAGCTCCTCACCATTTCTAGAGACAACAGCCACATTTCCCAGTATAGAACATCCTCTGAATAAATGCCATCAAGCTTTAAAATTTGCTTTTCATTCAGGCCATAAAGGGCAAACAAAGATCTTGTGAGACTGCCCAAGCAAGCAGAAAGAATCTGGCTCCTAATAGTGCAAATCTTTTGTAAACAGCTCACTGCAGTCCTATTTCATAAAGTCCACAGCAGACTGCACTGCATTTGTAAGTTTCAAGCCTTCAGTGGTGACCTAGCCGGTGTTAAATTTGCTTCATTTACTGTCAGTCCAATGCTTCAAAATTCCTCTTAGTTCTCTGTAGGCAGCTCAAAGTCTGCCACAATATGGAGTCAAGAAGTAACAGCTCTTTTCCATGCATCTTCAGTGTAGGGAYGGCTTCCTGAAGGGTAAAAATCAAGAGATGGACCTATGTGTAGAATAAAAAAAATAATTCAGGGCAGATTGTTATTTGACATGGTTTGAAGTTAGATGCCTCAATCAGAAGCAAACAAAAATAAGTCCCGATTTTAAAGTGACATTTATGTATTAGATTGAACTGTTTGCAAAGGAAATTTATGTGCCAAGGTTATAAAGATTATAAAAGACACTATTTAATTATCCCTCAGTTGAACAAAGAAGTCCAGATAGAGCATGATATGGGACTAATGGACCAGCAAAAATGCAAAGTACCATTCAGCACTAAAGTAATTGGGCAGAACACAGAAAGAGACCAGGATAAATGATTACTTCATTAATTTTAAAATTAAAGGGCAAGATAAGGTGGTCACTATCATAGAGAGTTATTAAGGTAAAACTGGCTAATCAGCACAATTTAAATGTAAAGAAGTCATCCAATGCCTACCAATTTCAGAAGAGCGTGAAATAAAGCAATTTGATGTAGCTTTATCAATCAAACCATACAGATAAGTGGTTTAGTCTAAGAGTTTTCTAATTTATTGTAGCCTTTGTTTAATACAGTGACCACTGGAAATTGAAGATGGACATCCCTCAAAACATTTAGGGTTTGGGACAGGCCTATCCAAGACTTTGCAAATTTCAATGCTCTTCAGGAAATTCCATGTTCCTTGCTTCAATAGTGCTCCTGTAAAAGCTGTCATTATCTTTTCAACACAAATTCAGTCCTTCTACCTGGCTTACTGGCAAACATTTTAGTCTGTTCTTTATAACAGAGGTTTTTATCTTGCTTCTGAGCTGCCTTTCCCTGTTTCTGTTGCACTGACTCCCCTGATGCCACGAGTCAGAAAATGTGCCTTTTCAGTCTTCCTCTGTGAACCCACATTTTAAATATAAGGCATTTTATTTTTGTTCCCTACGGCTTTCTCTGTGAAGTACATGAGAACATTCTTTAATACAAAATAAAAATAAAAATAAAAAAAAAACCATGCAAAAGTTCAAATAGGCTTGAACCTTCTTCAGAAATACAGTCTTACTACAGGATATTTGATTAAGTAGCTTAAATGGTATCAAATCCTAGAATGCCTTCTCTATCACTTTCAGTCCATCAGCAATATTCATTTGCTTACTCTAGAAGTAGTTAATATGCCTTAAATCCAATTCAGCATGCCTGACTAGCAGACTGTAACTCTTCATTTATTTATATTTTATCCTGGTATTGCCATGGAAATGTAATGTCTCCTGAGAGTAAAAGCCTTAGGCCTTGTGTATTATATGTTTAATCTGTTATCAACACATCATTTTGTTTCCCTTTGTGGCTGTAAGTGAATTCTGGGACAATACTATGTTAATACTGTCTACTGACAGACAAGATAGTATATAATGAAAATGGGGTTTTCCAGTTTATACAATGATATACTTTAACAATAATGTTTAAATGAAAAAAATAAATARTAAAATTTTAAGAGTCTAAACCTGAAAACATTATTTTTCTAGGCTACCTGCCAAATGAACTTTTATGAGGAAGGTTGGATAGGTGTTGGCATAAAAGAATGCAGATGGAATAAAAATTGTGATAGCATTTCTATCTTCTTACACCATCAAATTTTGACAAAATTTTTTTCTACAGATAGAACAGTGAAAAAAAACCCCAAATTAAAAAATCTAGTTCACATTCTATTGCTCATATATTAGTCTTACTTTTTAAACTGGGTTTCAACTGTGACATGTATATGAATTTATTTAGAAACAATGATTAAAACTTTGAGTAATAGCGGGTCTGAGTACTGTTTTGATTTATGGCTTTAACGAGATCAAGGCAAGATATTTCCAATTTTAGAAATCCCATTCAAAAAGGATTCCCTCAAAAGCCCATTTAAGTGCCTGCRAACTCCATGAGTCTTATCTTAGACTATGCTGCCAAACAAAAATAAAGTGTGCATTGTGACTTTGAAGTTTCAGAAACATTTTTATGTTTTAAACTCTTTCTGTAAGTAGACAAAATAAGTGTTGGGGGGGAAAAAATAACATTCTGAAATACATTTGATTTTTTTCTTTATTCTAAAGCAATACACAGCCCTGAAAAATTCAGTGGTTTACTCTAACTGTAACAAATGTTCTTTTCAGATACCTCCACCTTGTTTTGGTCTAAGACATAGAGAATACCTCTTCCTTTGTAAAATTCTCATGGAAACTACTGTGTTATGTTCATTGGTGTTATTTATTGAGTTATAATTAGGAAAGGCACTGAACTGAAAAATCAAATCTGAACTACCTGTTATTCTGAAAAATCTTGGATTCGGACCAAACTCTGGATTAGAACTCTGCAGTTATCTTTGAAAAATACAAAGCTGAGCAGAATAAGCATTTCAATCTTCTATTGTTCCAAAATACTACTATTTTTAACCTTTTGCTCTAAGTTACTTTTGATTAGTATAGTTGATTTTTTACATTATGGCTAACCAAGAAAATAGATATTTACACAGACATTTAAAAATGGTGGAACCTTGTGACTTTGGCCACCTGTTTTACTTGCACTCATTTTAATGCCGACTTGTATAAAGGTATGTGGTCTGATGTTAAAAGGGAAAACAAACCTGCAGCTTCACCAACTTCTGCCATTCTGTCTTCTCAGCTTGCAATGAATGGTTAATATTTTCTGTGCATGTAAGATGTGCTTAAAAATCAAGCCTTGTTTCTAATTACATTACTGTCCACATTTTGTGTGGGTGTCTGCCAGAAAACAGAAATTAAATAGCTATGTAATGTTTTCTTTGATGTGTATATTTATGGTTTTTTAACAGTTTAAATACTACAGAATTATAATGGTTCTTTGTTCCTGCTCATTTCTTTAGTTTTAAAAGAACTTGGAGAATGGTCCTCTTCTCTGTAAGTAGTATGCAGTTTTTAAAAGGGCTGTGAAATAAGTCACGTATTTAAATAATGTATAAGTGTCCCAGTTTGAGACAAATTCAGAGGAACGTCCGAAATGAACATCCCTTGATAGAAGGCAGACTACAGTCACCGCCCCCCCCCCTCCCAAGTTTGGGAAGAAATTCCTTGGAGGAAAGTGAAAAAAAACCTATTTATTTAACAAGTAAAGCGCACTCAGGCACGGGGAAGAAAAAGAAGAATGCTAGATAATAAAACCTCTTGCTGCGGAGAGAATCTCGTAAAATTCAAAGTCCTTGTGGGTGTGGCTTTCTCCTCTCTGGAGCTGGGGTTCAGCATGGGCCCCTCCGGGCCGGTGTGTAGGATCTCCTGATGATGTTCTGGTATTGATGAACAGTCCAGAAGAGAAGAAGAAGAAGCCAAAGTCCCAGGGCTCCGTACTTTAACTAATGAACAACAAACTAGCTAAAAAGCAAAAGGAATGTAACTCTCTTCCCTGCTGCAGAAGAGGAGCAGCCAGGCAGCAGAAGCCAGCGAGCTTACCTGTGTTTTGAACACAGCACCGAAAGAATTCCACCAGCTGTCTCCCCTCTCCCTTAAAGGTACAGAAAGGCACAGGATTCATGTCTGGGCATAGAGCAGGCAATAGGGAATACAGTATCATACAGTCACCCCAGGACAATAAGGTGAAGAATTGCATCTATGAAATTGTACAGGGCAGAATCTATATCAGGCATGCAGACACATTTTAATGAGCTCCCTGCAAAATAAGTTTGGGAACATTGTCTAAAGACAGCAATGTCAAATAAGTCTGACAGTAATGAAATAGGACAATGCATTATTAACAGAATAACAGCACCATAGAAATATACCTCTCTAAAGTATACGCCCAGGATGACTTTTCTCCTTGGTTCTGCACTGCACTGCCTGGGTTCACCAGCTTCTCTTCCCAGAAGCTCAGGAACAGCTTGTGGTAGATTTCACCACAAAAAGAAGACACGTCTGTTTGTGATTCACTAACTAATACCTTTGTTCAATATTCATATCGCCAGAAAGCTTTTGCTCCTTTCTAGATGGGACAGCACTTACACCTTCCAGAGTAAATAGTGTGGTTTCTGCTGCCAACTCAAGATGACCTCCCTGGAAGTGAAACTTCCAGGAGCTATGTATGGTTATGAGTAACTTACCTGCAAAGGCATCTTGAAAACCAGTATTCCCGCAAGTATCATGACAGCAGACGCTAAGATAGGAAGTATTTTCAAGACAGCCTGCCTGCATGCTGTGTAAGTAGCTGATAAACCATGTTTGAGTGAAGCTTCCTGAGAAATGGAACATCCCCATTAAAACCTTTGATTTGTTCCAAATCTATGCATTCATTCTGCCACTCAGGGAGAGAGGCCAGCCCTGCCTATCCCACTCTATGTGACAACAATATTCATTGAATTAGCTGGCACATGAGGTGACACTGGCTTTCAGAGATCACCTAATTTAGCAATCTGACTGGAGTCCCATTAAAAGGCAGGAGAAGTTTTCATCGGCACTTCTGACACCCTGGTTTAAGTAGCTACCTGATCTCATTAGAGGCTCCTGTGAATCTGATTCCTGTAATCTTTACATCCCCAAGTCTTTAAACAGCCAATGACCCTAGATGGTGCAATTCCTAAATGATAGATATAAGTCTCTCTTTTTTCAGCATCAGTCCCCAAACCTGAACAAAGACTGATGACTAATTCCAATGTTGAACCATGTGCACTATATCAGCACCTTTTAGTGAAGTTGTATTACTTCAGGGATGTTTGCTACACCTGTAAACAAATTCCACAGTAGCATTTGGTTACGCCACTAATTACCTACAAAACCTATCACTGTCAAACAGCAATGTGTGTACCAAATAGATACTGAAAAAAATAATTATTTTGGTGCTGACCTTTTCTATCCCTACCAATAATGTGTATTAATAAACTATGGTATAGTTGGCATAAAACATAACAGTCTATTTAACAGCCTTTTCAACTAAAGACAGTTTCAAAGTCTGCTATCTCCTGGATACTTGTGGTTTAAGAATTTAATGAAAAGTATAGCAAAATGTGCCAGCTTAGCAGAGAGCCTGGGTGACAGGTTTAATTTATGACACGTAAGTGATAAAATGGCGGTTTGAAAGAATTATGAAACATTTGATATAATCTTTGGTAAAACACTTTCACTCTTGGCAAAGGCTCAGATACTTGTAGTGGACAATAAAGCAATGGTCTTATCTAAATTGGTTGATGATTAGGTAATTTTTACAAATACAGCTTTCTGTTGTAACTTGTTTAGTATAAAAGCAGTGATATTCTAAGTAATGCCTTTATCAAGCATCCTAAGCTGCACTATGTTGTCCATTGTAATGAATACAAACAGAGATASTCAAAGGTATTTTGAGTATGGTATTACTCTCCTAATGTGTGTGTTCTATTTTGTTATACTAATTCACCTTGACAAGCTGTTTTTACAGGCACAGGGAGTTATATGTACTACCTGTATTTCTCACAAGAACTAACATTTATGAGTGATTATTGGGAGATTTCATATGAAAAAAAAATCAGGGAAATTATTCCCAGAGAAAATATGTTTTCATATTTCTCAATGATGTTATTTTAATAGTTGTGCTCATCTTTTTATCACTTTACATTATCCCTTGTTGAAGTATTGTTAAAAAATGGGGGGTTGCTACACTTTTGAATAAAATTTTAGTTTATAACCACTTCAAAAAAAATTAATATTAATGAATTGGATTTGAAAGAGATTTCTATAAGATCATACAAATCAAATTTTACAATAGAGTGATCCATAACTCCTTTTTTTGCCAGCACTGGTCACTCTGATGCATGACAATCTTGATTTTCTATGGAGTTTGTAGCTTTTACTCACCTTCCTTCAGAGGACTTCAGTTTTGGCATTCCATCAGGCTAAATATTTCCTGATTATTGCCTCACTGCTATTAGATTTTTTTTTTTAACTGAATGTATTATCTGTCTATACTATTTGTCACTCCCACCAACAGTAAGCCTGTATCACTAAAAAAACTGCAAACCCATATAGTGGATGTCATTCCATAAAAGTGGGGCGTGATAGGGGATTTCAAAGATGGTTTTTGTGCAGCAAGAACCTGGTTAAGATACAGTTAAATCTTAGAATAGATGGACACATATTTTAGATTTGCATGGAAATACTACCTAGGCCAAGCCATAGGCAACAACCACTTTGAGGCTGGTAGTCCTCCAGGCTCTTCTCTCCTCAAACCTGAACTGCTTGAGAGTCCCAGCTGCAATGACAGAAAAATTTTGAAACAGACACTGAGGGCAAGGGTATTCATACCATATAATAATCAAGTGTGAAACTCTGGCCATGAGAATTGCCTCTCTCAGAGTTTCTTCTCCCTTCAACTGTAAAAGAAATTTTGGAGGAAATTAAAAGGCAAATTTGTAGCCCAAACTTTAGATATGCAGAATTATACCTAAATGAGGTGCTTAAACAAACATCAAGTGGAGGGTATAAGTGCTTTCTTACATATTTTGTAAAGTCTTGGCTAAAATCTACAAATAATGTAAAAATTTTTACTGATTCTTTGGGTTCCTATGTCTGTAGGAGAAATATGATTAATTTCACTAACTCTACCCCATTTTCACAAGCATTTATCTTTTCATTACTGTGATTTCCATGTTGAAGTGAAAGCACAGAAATGCAAGTTGCTTAATGTCTACTTTGTTCTTAGATTGCTTATTTCCTACAGTTTTTTAAAATTGATTCTAGCGGTCAGTCGGGGCAGGTAGAGCAAATCATGTGCCTGTTCATGTCTGAGGAAAAATCTGGGATGCATTTATCAAAACCAGGCTGAAGTTACCTATTTGTCTGAATTTTACCATTCATTTGAAAGCATTCTGTGAACTTTTACAAATCATTATTTTCATTTTGTTATTGCTGCTGCTGTGGGAACAAATGAAGTTGGAAAAGTAGTTCACAAGGGAGGGATAAGTGTTGACAGATTTTTTTCAAAATGGGGAAAGTAGCAAATGGAAAGACAACAAGAGAAAACATGAAAAAAAAAAAAAAGTGGTGTGGACTTCGGGCCAAAACTTGCTGACAGCCAGGGGAAGGTCAGGAGGTGAGGGTAGGAACAAAAGAAAGAGAGACGCCTTCTGAGGCTTGTAAATAAAGACATTTGGCTGCAGGTAGAAAAGTTAACTAACAACACCAGACTCCTTCCTGAAAGGATGTAGACCTAAAGAAGTGAGAGGTGTCACAGGCACATACAAAGAGTTAYCCTGGATTGAAGCAGGGGTCTTGTTAATGAAGTAACTTCTCCTCAGCAGGACCCAGCTGTTTCAGGGAAGGTCTCAAAGACTGCAGGTTTTGGAATACCAGTCCCCAGAGAAATCTGCCAAAATCCTGTCAGCAAGAAATTGGCTAGTACTTTTATTTTGGGTTGTTTTTCTTGCCTTTAGCAAGACTGAGAATTCTGGCAATTCACAAGAATAGACAACTCTTTTCTAATTCCTTGAAGTTCTCTGGGTGTGAACCTGGCTGGAGGTCAACTGCTGTTTTAAGATTTTATCCTTGTTCACAGTACTGTCACAACTACATTTAAAAGAGTGAAGGTGTGTTGTGTGCATACCCTTTTACTCTATCCAGATTGGACGATGTAAATCTAGGGATTGTTTGTTGTTGGGAGGTCTGTGTAGGGTTATTCTACACCTTTTGTGCAATTATGAGCAAATTATGACCCTACTGTTTGCATATGTCCTAGTTCCAGCCAGGACAGAGTTAATTTTTGCAGTAGCTTGGAGGGGGCATGGCCAGCACCCAGAGGTTATTCTGTACCACCTCATGTCATTGCCAGGGGTAGGGGGAAGGGAGTCTTACGAGGAGAAGGGATCCTTCCTGGGTTCGTGCTGCAGGGTGGAGGGAGCAGTCAGGAATTGTTGTTTCTGTGAGATCATTCAGCTCTTTCTCATACCCTCCGTCATTACTATTGTTGCTGTTCACAATAAATTGTTTTTTATCTCAACCCATGATCTTTACCTTTTGTGCCTCCAACTCTCCTCTCTGTCCTGCCACAGGAGGGGGAGGTGGAGTGGGGGGCAGCAAGCGAGCAAGTGGCAGTGGTTTGGAGAGTCTTAGTGGGAGCACTAAATTGGAGAGCATCACCTGTAAAGAACAACAGCATACTGTGTAGGATCACAGCTGGATATCCTAGAAATTTCAAAGTGCTATCAAGTAAAGGGACAAATATTTTTCTTTGTGCTACATAAGATACTCTGTAACATCTTAAAAAAAGTAGCCATTTACCTTTATAGGAGAGGACTTAGGTTCAGTTCATCACTCTAGTAATTTTCCCTTGTCTTTGGTGACTAAAGTAATCTTTTTCCCCTTCAAATGTTTTAGAATTTTCCTTTTTGCATTTAGATACGTATTGTGATGTTGGACAAACAGTGAATCCTCCTGCTACCTTGCCCCATTCTGTTCTTCTTCTCTTTTCTCCAAACRAATTTGAAGGCATCTATTTCACTTTTTCCTCCACTAAGCCAATCTTTGTCTCATGAAAGAAAGTGCACAAGAATGTACATGCATGATGTTTCCAAGTACTGTTTTTAAGAGTTCATGCATACATGGACTACCTTCCAGGTGCCATAATTCATGCATGTTCAAGTGTGAATATCTTCAACTTGTGTTGATTTTTCATTTCCCTGTTTTCTATCTCAGCTCATAACTCACTGCACCATGATGGGTTTTTTTAAATGTCTCTCACTTTCCAAAGTTTGTTTTCTTTGTGACCCATCTCACAAAAGTCTATGTCCCTGTTGCACATTGTAGCCTCCATGCTATCCACTTTCCTTGAGTAATCTAACTAAGCAGTCTAAGTCAGATGCATTACTGCCCTGGACTGTCTATACCTCCAGAATGAGATTCAGTTCTAAATTGAGGTGAATTACCTTTTGGAAGTTCCTGTACCTTCGTCTGACAGAAAAGGTGCCTCACTCTTCCTAATTTAAGCAATATGAGAAATTAGGTGGAACTGAAACAAGTCCCATAGCTTACAAATAGAGTGCTGGAAGACCGAAGTCTTTCCAGAAGAACAGGCAGTTTCAATTACAATTGAAATAGATGGGAAAGAAGGAAAAATTAGTTTTCATGCAGCTCTGTTCACATGCCACAGTGCAGCCTGACATTCTAGTTCTAATGATCATTCTCTGATCATAGAAAACATTGTAGTTCTGAAGAAATACCTCTTTTGTACTAGTGAACTGAAATAATTATTTGTGCTTTTATATTGTGAAAACCACAGTAACCAGAGCAGAAGGTCCCTGACTGTTCATCTGTATTAAGAGACAGATCTGTCACAAAAAGTGTGTGTGATTAATATACAAAGTGGAAAAGAATAACCCATTCAAGGATCTGAGATTACAGTAAGAAAAATCATCTTAGATAACCAATGTAGATAGCAAAGGCTGTTATCATGTCTCCTGATTAGAAATTCAACTGTAAAATTCCTTTCTCCTTTGATGCTTATAATAATATTCCTTGCATTAAGTACTGAGCTGTCTTCAGTGTTTCCAGTTCTATATAAGTGTGTAGCTTGGATTTTTTCCATCTCAGTAACTAAGGACATTAAATGTCTTCAGATGTCCTATTGACTTTGAGTTCAAATTAGTAAATTCTGGTTCTGTGTCACCGCTAATTCTTCATACCCAACCAAACCAAACAAATAAATGAGGAGAAACAGAATGAAGTCTTTGTTACACACCCATTGCAAAGGCAAAACACTCAAAATATATTGGGGTACATGTTGGGGATTTTGTGCAATTTTTTTTCCCACTCGTGAAGAAATACAGTTTCTAGTCTGCACAGCAGCCCCAATCAATAAGAGTATCCTGATAGCCCAGATTTTTCACTGTTTTTCTAGTGTCATATTGTACACAGCATCCACAGCTTTTTCCTGCTGCAAGCTTGCAAGCGGCAGATGTTTCATGTTGCTTTCCACTATGGCTGTCCCCAGGCTTCATAGCGTCATCCTTTAAGATTATCCCTCAGCTCAGTGCCTGAAATACAAATGCTTGAAGACCTGCTTCCAAATGTGTTTACGCAGGAAAAGTGGATTTCTCCATCTTTTGTCCTGATTCCTGTAATACAGGGGTGATGAGGCTTATAAAATACAGAAATACTTCATTTTTTTTTCTGAAGAATGAATGAATCAGACAAGTAAATAAAGTGGAAGATTCCGGTAACTAACTGAATATTGCACACCTGAGTGTCATACAACTCAGGCTAGAGGTAAACATGCTCCTGAGGTAAACATTTAGATGGCACACAATTCACTGCATTCATTATGCCTGTAATGATATTCATTTCAACCACGCAATGTATAGGGTATTGAAATGAAGTGCTACACTTCCATCATAAGTAGTCAGCTCTGCCACCTTCCATACTGAAGTAGAATGTACGAGATCCAGTTGCTCTTGGGCCCTCATATTCCCCTCATATTTGAGTGGTAAACCAGTGAAGGTATGCCTGGACTATACACAAAGCAAGGCATTCAGGAGCAGACACAGGGAAGCTGTATAGCTGGTGAACACATGCCTGGAGGGCAGTGGACATTTCTAACCATGTAAAGAATAATTTGAATGAGGATCGGTACAGAAAAAGCTGTAAGGGAAAGGGAGACCCTATCTTTTGAGGGGAAATTAAAGAGTTTGACTAGTTTAGTCTAGCACAATGAAAGGTAAGCAGGGACATGGTAGAGGAAAAAAGTGTGGCACCTGAAGTACTTGAAGCAAAGTTGTGGTTCCATAATATGCAATTGCTTCTGTTGATTGATGTGGGACACTGTTCTCCATTGCCTTACTCAGAACAACCTAACTTCCTTAGCTAGGATATTTAGAGGTTAGTTATTTCCATTACCACCTACTGGCACTCTATTGTTTACAGGCACTGGCCTACTTGCATGAGATGTTCAAGGACTCAAAAAAGCCTGTATAGTTACAGCAGGGCTGGAGACCATTTCATCTCAGAACCGAGGTAAAACCGGCTTTGGATTTGCTAAGAGAAACCCATGTTACCTTTGTACCTTCTGGTTTAATTTCCTTGTACAACAGAACCCACGGCAGCTCTCCTTACCCAATGCTTTCTTACCCTTGTATGCAGTTTTAATTAAAAAGTTTTTACTTTAGGAAGCTATCATGATGTCTCTCCAGCTCTCCTCTCTCATGCAAAGTTTTTGTTTACAACATTTGCAGAATCAGAAATAGTCCCAGCTGTTCTCTTTGTTATAATTTATCATCGGGAAAAGGATTTGGTTTACATATACACACATGACAAGAATTTATCAGATGAAATTGCCCTCAACTTACATCAACTAATTATTAAATTGCCTTTTTTTCCCAGCACTTTCAAATATTACAAAATATGTTACAAAGCAGGTTCCAGGTTCCTAAGCAAATTAAAGAGCAAAGAAAATGTGTAACAATAGGTTTTTCAAGAGCCACATGAATAAATAATTAAAAATACAACATGCACTTAAGCAAATAAGAGTTTGTGTCCTCAGTTAACTCAGTAGCAAAGCACTTTTTCTATTTCAGAGTAGAATATATCAGAATCAAGCAATTCCTATATGATGCCGCTTACTTTTACACTGTATGAATTCATCAGAACTGTGGAGACAAACTCACAATAGAAACAAAATTTTAAAATGTCTCAGAAATCTTCCCATCAGCAATAAATGTCACAATTATTCTAAATCTCAATAAAATTGAAGGTTTTGGTATCGTATTTTTTATAGATCAATATAAAACCAAGAAATTACAAATGGACAGGAAAGCCAACCATAAATACAGCAGCTGAAAAAAAATAGTGTCATAATTAAGAAGCTGCAAGCAGCAAATGTAAATACTCTCCACATGTTGTTAATATCATAGGAAATTAAATATTTAAACAAGAAAAAGGCTGCCAGTACCACATACCAGCACTTATCAGTTCAGTTAGATAACATAGCTTTAAGGTTTAAATTAGATATCAGGAAGAAATTCTTTGCTGTGAGGATTGTGAGGCACTGGAACAAGTTGCTAAGAGATGCTGTAGATGCTTCATCCCTGTCCGTGTTCAAGGCCAGGCTGGATGGGGCCCTGAGAAACCTGGTCTAGTGGAAGGTGTCTCTGCCCAAAGCAGGGGGTTGGGAATGACATGATCTTTAAATTTCC
This sequence comes from Parotia lawesii, assembly GCA_003713295.1. Taxonomy (NCBI): domain Eukaryota; kingdom Metazoa; phylum Chordata; class Aves; order Passeriformes; family Paradisaeidae; genus Parotia; species Parotia lawesii. The sequence continues at coordinate 250,942 of RAHM01000122.1, forward strand.
TTCCAACCCAAACCATTCTATGACTCTATGATTTTTATGCAAACTAAAAATGGTCCAGATCAAGAGAAACTTTCCCATTTCAAAAGAGGTTTGAAAGTTGTTGTGCACATGAAATCTTATTTGCCTCTGCTGTAATTAAGCAAAGAAGGGGAAAATTAAAACTTCATTTCATATGGTAAGGTTAGGATTATTGAGGAAAACAGAAAACTTCGAGGAAAACTTTGAAATGAATTTTCCCTGTACAAGTTAATCAGTTGAAAAGATATTTAGCACAGATTCGTTAAATATGTGTCTTGGAGTAATTAAAAAAAGAAAAAATTAAAGGCAAAATAAGAAGAAGATCTAAAGACAAGTTTATATTTTAAAATGAGAAGTGTTTTTGACCTGGAAAACTAAAACATTGCTTTCTTTCCAAGGAAAGTTTCCCATTACGATCCATTAGGGTTTATTGAAGAAATGAATGCTAAGTGAAAAGTGTAAATAAAATAAGGACTTTTGTACTTCATCTAGCCAAAATAACTTGAGAATAAATGAATAATAAAATTAAAGTACTTGAATACATAAATAATTTACAAAAAAATAACTAAAGCAAAATTTAAAGAATTTATTTCTTAMATAGTAATATTCTACTCCAGAATTTCCAATGGATTCAGCTCTGATAAGTATTCCATCAAAGTCAATGAACTAAAGCACACACGGATTTTTCCCCAGAGTACATCTTGTTTAACTAAACTAAGGAACATTTCCACTTTTGTTGAWATTGCAGATCTCATTTCTCTAGTAAGTGTTACAGTGTTGACACCTAGAGGCTCTTGATTCCCCTAAGGCTTTAGAGTAGGAAAAAAGATCTCAAAGAACATGTAGGTACATCATTAGTTTTGGTGGTTTTACCAGTTATATATTAACTGATGAAAATTTTACCTGTTTTTGCACCCAAGAGTTTTGTTCCTCATTTTGTTCTCTTTCTTGTTTTTGTTATTTGCTTCATGTTTGGTTTTGGTTTATTTTTGGTTTCTTTTGTTGTTGTTGGTTTTTTTGGGGTTGTTTTTTTTTCTGGAAGGAGTTGTATTTCCTTTGGGTAGGAATCATAGTATAAACTTTTTTTCCTTTCCTTCTTTCAAGACATTTAAAACCAAGGACATAATTTTTCTCAGTATTTGTGGTTTGAACTACTTCTGTCATATAGAAAATATTTGCCTCAGCTGATGAGTTCTATGCAGCAATTTCTGGGAGAGCTTTGAAAATTTCTGAAAGACTCCATCCATCAGGTTTGCTACTGGGACATGAAAGGAGTGTACTGTGAAGGAGTAATCTATCTCATATTAACTCTGTATATGAACCAGAGTTCAGTCTAACATCTAGCAGGTCCATATTACAAGACAATCCATATAACACTTGCAAGCCCACAATTTTCTCTTAATAAGGCCTTTCCTCTCATCTCAGCAGATACTTGAAGACATTTAATGTGGGAAACACAAAAAAAGGCAGAAAGGCTTTTAAGTGTGAGAAATAAAAGCAAGTTTCAGAAATAAAGCAGAAGAGTTTAGGAATTAGCTTTGGCTGCGAAAACTTGAAGAAGATACAATTATACAACAAACAAGGACGTTAAAACAGTGGTTGAGTTTCTAGGTTTGGCTGAGACAGCTTTTAGAGTTCCAAAAAAATATGCTTAGCAGGATAGATAAGGTTAAGCTTAATAATGGAATACTGTACATTGTTATATAAGGTATAAACAAGCAAGTATTGTCTATAACAGATGTACGTGCACTATAAAAGACTAGTTAAGACAGCTGTCTGTAACTTTTAAAAGTATGCTATTGGCTGAAAAGCTTTTAAGAGTGCTCTGTAACCAGGAAGTCTCTGGATGCCTGTGACAGTGCCAGCCTGTATCATCTCCTGTGTCCCAACTCTGTATGTGAGACTGATATAATAATAAAAGGCTCACAGAGCGTCTGTCCTGGCTCCCCATCCCGTTTGGGTTTGCGGACAATTTAATCAAAGGAGTTGACCCACATACTTTTTACAGAACTCCTTGGCTCCAAGTTCTCTGAACTTCCTGCTGGCCTTCCAAAAGATTTCTCACTCTGCACAGCACCTGTGGGTGACAGTTCGTGTGACTTTATGATACCCAGCAGAGAGTCTAACACTGGGAAAAAATGAATGTACTGTCATGGGACATACAGGAGCAGAGAGTTCAGAGAGAGTTTTCTAATCTTCAATTTTCCCAGCCTTAACATTCACCATATCTGTATGACGACAAAGTTCCCAAGCCCTGTGGAGATCTTAAATCTGTGTTTCTGGCTTGGTGGGAGGCAGCAGTTTCTAACACACCTAGACATAAGTAGAGTCAGGATCTGGATGCTAGAATTTCTAGTCCCTTTCCCTGTGCAGCTTTTCTGTGTGTTTAGTGTATGTCTCTTAAATTGTAGACTTCAAGGTCACAAAAATTTTTAGAATTATAATGCATTTACCCACTGTGTTTAAAAGTACATTGGACCTGACAACAACACTGATGCCTTGAGAGGCCACCTCAAAACAGAGACTAGACAGGAGTAAGGGAACAAAGGGACGTATTTATTTGAAAGGCCTTCAAAGGTACACCTTGAGGAGCCAGAGGCTATTGCCAAGATGGACCCCAAGATGGACGACAGGTCACGAGTTTTTCACACTTTTATAGGTTTTGTTCATTTGCATATCAGGGTTAATTCTCCAATTAAAGCTTCAGTTAATGATGTAATTTCCCCCCTCCCCCCCTTCCCTCTTAGAGGCTTTTGGTTTATACTTTTTGGGCCTAAGATGGTCTGAGTGTCCTTGGAGAGCAGGCCTGGAGAGGCTTTGTTACGTCTAACTAGCACGAGAGAGCAGAAGTTAACAGGCTACAGGAAACTTCAGTTACACACTAGGCAGTACAGGATTTGAAAAATATGAAAGGTAAAACCTAAGGCATCAACACCTTTACTTAAATATACTTAATAGCATAGAAATTCTACATAAGTAAGAAGAAAAAAATCCGAGTACTAGAATTCACCGTGGAAACCCTTAATTGCATAGATACAATAAACCTCCCAGGCTAAAAGAAGTAGTAGGAGTAGTAGTAGTACTACTACTAGTAATAATGATAATAATAATAGCAACCAGACCCTCCCACCCCAAACTTTTAAGGCCCATTTTGCAGTGTCCATAGTGCCTATCAGAATTATGATGGATATTGTAGTGTCTGCGTAGGAAAAAAGAAGTTGACACTGCCAAAAAGACTGCCCAAAACATTAAAAAAAAGGTAAAAGTAAAATAGCTAAAATGTATAAAGTAGTTACTTGTTTGTTTTTTGTTTACACTATAATCATAGCATTTTGCAAACAATCATCATTCATATTTTGCAAAGAAAGCAGATGCAAATGAGTAATTTCCATTACTCTATAGCTGATCCAGCAGAATCATGAAGCACGAACACGGCAGAAAAGACATGCCAGCATTTTTTTTTTTTATTCTATGAGCACTAAACTTTAAGTTTCGTTTGCTGAATCCAGGGCATAAACTGGGTATTGGAAGTGTGCCCAGGTACAACTCTGAAGGCTGCAGTGAGGTGACCTGTCCCACATGAAAACAAAGTATGTTGTCATGACTGTCTGAATGACGAATTAGAAGAAAGCAATGATGGTTATTTGCTATTTAAGGCAAACTACTACTGTCAATTGATTACAATTTTTTAGGCAATAACAGAATCAAGAAAATAGCAATTAATAGACAAAGGGATGGAGATATCATTTTTCCCACCTTATATTAAGTTAATGATATTGGATCTAACCCTTGGAAGACAATGTCTTTTAAAATTCCTTGGGGTGAAAAGGGCAGATTCACTGAAAATTGCTTCCAATATAAATTCCAGTGATTACTCTCGGGCTTTTTTCAGTTTAAAGAGCATTTTAACAGTATTGAAAGTGGCTTGACATAAATTTTGCAGAAAAGTACCTTGATTAAAATTTCAATAGAGTAAAAAAATTGTTAAAAGTATGTGAAGAAAGTGTCTATATAATAATAAAACAGCTTTCAAATGCTTGCACTCTATTTCTTTATGTCTTATGGGACTTAATAACTTTCTATATAACCTGAAAAGAAGAACAAAACTGACATAACTGAAAATACTTGTGTTTAATCATAATCTTATATTGGAACAAAAAAAATAACATTCATACTTCAAACAAGTTTGGTTTATACCTGAAATGGGCCAACTTGAGTAAAAACGAAAAAGTTCAAAACCAAAACAGTAAACAGAATATTTTTTTCTAAATCTTTGCTTAATACATAAACACAAAAACATAAAAAGCAGGTATTTTCTTGGTTGGCTTGACACTGATGGTGGTATCTAAGGATATGTAACTCACATTTGTTATGCCTAATTGCATTTTTCAATCATTTTCTAAGATAGTGAATAAGGAATTGCAGAGGTGCTAAGAAATTACACCAGTGTTCTGATTTTTTCAGATTCCTACTTGTTGAAAAATAGAAAAAAGAGCTTTTCTCACTATTTATTTTTCTAACTTTTTTTTTAAACAGTCAAAGAAGGCTTCCCACCAGGCCATTTGTTCTCTGCTGGGCAAAGGAAGAATGTGGAAAAAACCATTCAAATTGAACCCATCAGGATGCAGTTTTTCTCAATTGTGAATGAGGGCTAGATTTCACTAACGTGGCAAAAGCTACTAGGCCTAGGTGGGAAAGTAAAAGAAAACAAACTCTGTACTCTTTCATGAAAAGTAATGAAATTTCAAAATATACCTTGATTTGTGATTGCTGCAAATTTTGTTGATATAGAGTAAAAATAACCAACAACCAAAAAATTGAAAATTGAAGTATTTCCTTTATGCTGGCTGCATCTCTTCAAAGGAAAAACAATGCTTTCATTTTATAGTTAAAAAATCAGTAACAATACAAAGGTCCAATACATCAAGGTACCAAAGCTTGAGGAAAGGCCAAGCAAATGTTTTACTGCGAAAAAAACCACCACATGTAAATCCTGAGTCTTGTTAAAGTCAGAGCCAGGACTGCATTTAATTTATTCCATTAATTTCTGAGCAACCAATATTCAGATTTTTTATCTTATTTTTTTCTGAGCAGTCTCTCTGGGTGTTATCTTTTGGACTTATTGTGTCTACTTTCATGAGGAAGCAGCAATTTTCTGGCATGAAACAATCTGGCAAATGCACAGATTTTGTGACAAGCACAGCTCATGTCCTAAGGGTGCTTTCGGCCAACAGGAGGTATCTTACTCTAACATATTTAATCCTTTTAGCCTCAGTGTAAAGAGATTCTTTGTTGTCAAAACATTAAAGTTTTCTGCAAATACCAGTACTTGAAAACCACTGAACATCTCATTTCATTACTTTCTAGGATCACACAGGTTCACAAGACCATTTAAATAAAAAAAAAAGTATGTCTGGAGAGTTGCAATAGTCTTATTAATGAAGATRGTAGAAATTCATTTCACTGAACCTGCCAAAATTTGCTGTACTTGCATAGAAAATACTGTTGTTATTTCAAGTCGGATTATTCTCCTGCTTGAGACTGCTCTTGTATTCTGTTTGCTACTTCTTTAAAAAAGCAAGTGGTTTTGACCTTTCAAATTTTTAATGGGAATTCAGAAATTAGGTAAGTCTGACATTCTATACTCTTATTCTTCTTTTGAAAAATACTAGTCATGCCATAAATTAAATTGGTTTTTAAAATTATTTCTTATTAATACTTTAAAATTTTCCTTTTGTCTCTTTCCTTTAGCTTTGTGAAATATATATGCATGTGCAAAAGAATACTGAATAATTGCTAATAATGTCATGAACTTTTTTAAAGCAAAGAGATCAAATGTGAAGGTTAACTCCATCCGAGTAAAAGCTGTTTGTCTTTGAAAAGAATAGATATTTTTAAATCTTATTTAGATGTGCAAGAAAAAAATAAATTTCTATTTTATTACTAAAAAGAGAAATAAAAGCTAAATCTTAGCTATTAATCTGAAAACCGAAGTGTTTGTTTTAAAAGCAGACATTTCTGCACTTTTACCTTTACTGTTCTCAGGTGAAGTCAGGAAATATTTTATCCACCTGAGCAATAGGAAATCAATAAAAATTTAGCCAAAAGCGTGCCTGAAATACAGTTTAGTCTGGGGAATGAAGTTCAGTGCATCATTTTAGATTTGTTAAGATTTTAAAAGCAGATGTTATTTGCATTCATGAGAAAGCATGAAATTTAAAAGTTCTTAAGCAATAATGTAAATTTATTGTGCAAAATTACCAGACCTTGATCAATAGGCCCATCTTGAATTCCTAAATTACTCACTCCATAAAAAGCATATATGCTGGTTTTGTTTCCTCACAAGTTCCTCTGTGCTCTCTGTTCTTCTTTCGTTTCTTGATTGTCCTTTTTCAATATAGAGAAAGAAAGCTATTTTCACTCTTTTCCAGTGGTTTGGGCCCTATGTAAAACTTTATAGGGTAAGAGTTTTTCATGGATGGAACAAATTGATAATTCTTAGACTATGTCCAAATAACTATAATTTTCATTCAGATTTTTACTCACAATGACTCTATCCAGGAAGTCCTGGTCTGAAATAACATTCTTGTGGCTCAAACTAATTATTTCCAATCTATCTTGRTTCTTTCTTTGTTGTGTTGTATCAATATCAATAGTACCAGACCTTTGGAGGCAACATACAAAGTGTTTAGATGTCAGCATTAACAGCATCTTTTGAACAAGGACAGAAAGAAAATCTCACAACCAATATTTTATAAAAAAATATTTCATACAAGCAGTGAAAACAACCACCCCATCTAATGTGTTCAGAAAATCTAGGTTAGTGAAGATTTGGACAAGTTAAAGTTTTATTTAATGAATGATTTTAAAATCTTGTATTCTGTCTGAATATTTGGCAAAATTCAGGTAAAGAAAAATAGTTGGATTATTCAAAACTCTTGGAAACTTCTAAAATCATTTTATGTGCAGTTTGTATTTTGAATGTAACATCCTGGCAGACTTTTTTAGAAATAAATATCTAGGAATATATCCTATTGACCGCTGTATCTCAAAGAGGCACTAAAATAAAGCCTTTTGTAGAGACTTGGAAAGATATTCATGATCACAGAACCTTGAATTCATAACAGGCTTCCACCATCCCAGTATCTGCTATGAAGAGAACAGGCCTGGACACAAACAGTTCAGGAGATTGCTGGAATGTATTGGCATCAATTCCTTCATCTTAATTAAGGGGGTTATTTACTATGCTCAGACAAGGGGGAGATGGCAGAGAATGTGAAGGTCAAGGGCAGACTTGCAATCAAGAGACTGAGACAAATAGTGCCTGATCAAACTAGTTGCTGCCCGATTTGGCGTGCAGCTGGGGAAGTGTTGGACACCTTGGCTCAAATCAGGTGTTTGACAGAGTCTCCCATGGTATCCTTAGAGGGACATTGATGATAAAAGAATTAGATAAATGGAAGGGGCTGAGGAAACTGGCTGCATCACTAGGCCCAGTGTCCTGTGATTGACAGTATAAACTCTGGATGGTTACTAGGAGCATCCCTCAGGGATAAATATAGGGGCCAACATTATTAAATGTCCTTACTAGGACATAGGAAACTGATTTGAAGAGAGCAACGGGAAGTGGGGTGGAGGGGTGGGGTGTGGAATTGCCATGAAGATGGTCAAATACTAAAAACCATTTTCAACAGAGACTGTGAAGTCTCCATCCTTGCAGATATTCAGGATTTTCCTACACAAATCCTGTCTGGGCTCTAATTGGCTTTGAGCAAAAGTGTGCATCTGTCTAGACCTCTCTAGATCCTGTCAGTTTCACAATTGTCAATTCAATTTATAATTCTGTAAATAGATCCTTCTCCTTGAAGCAACTGAAAGAGTAAAAATAGATCCATTTTTCAACTGTAGTTCTGCACTTCTTTTATCAAGCATTCCATTGCTATCTGGAGTTCCAGTGACATTTGCCACAGAGAGAATCTCTGAGTCTCCTTTCATCTCTAATTAAACAGCTTGTATAGCTGCTAACATTATTACATTTCTTTGTTGCATTCATGCTTTATTACATGTTGCAGGGCTTTTAGATAGGGAATTTTTTGCTTACTTGATGCCTTGGGATTTTAGCTTTTATATTTTTCATATATTTGTAATCCTGTAATTCTTTAGTGTATAACTCTAAACTTCATATAGAGTGTTAGCTACTGTTCTCCCATTTTGTCAGACAAAAGAATTCCTCTCTAGGCCTGGAAACCAAAGACACCTTACTGTCTCAGACCCCGAGAAATGAAAAAAAAGTGAATTAGGGGGAGCAAATTTGGGGTAAGTGACTTCATTACCTGAAGCTGTAATTGGAGGATTAACCCCCAATATTCAAATGGACCAAACTTATAAAAGTATGAAAAACTGTGAGCTGGTTGTTCATTTTTGGGTGTAGCCCCTGGGGGGCTTCATCTGCCCACAACATACCTGAAGGCCCTTCAATAAGCATAACTGCTTTTTATTCTCTTAATTTTGTCTAGCCTCTCTTTTTAGGTAGTCCCAACAAGGCATCATACTCAATATTCTTTCTACTTTTTTAAACTTATACCAAGATAAATAATTTTTTTTATCCTTTTCACTCTTAAAGGAAATAAAATCACTTCCAAGAGAACAGTACAGTTTGTTAAATACCAAAAAAGTAGTTCAAATTATTTCATAGATCTGACTAGAAGTAACAACAACTAAGAAATTCAGGGGTGAAACATCACTCTTAACTCATCCTTAAGACTCAGAATGAGGAAAACATGAAGGTAATTACTCCAGCTACTAGGATTTATATATATCAAATTTTGCAAATTTTCTTCAATGTGAAGGACTCTTCAAACAAAATATTTAAATATTTAATGCATAAGTTAAGTGATGTGAGTATTCTTTTTGAAGTTCAGAGGATAGCTTGCTCATATGAAATACAGCAGTCAAAGAAAAGAAACAATATATTGCATAGCAGAGCAAAATTGCAAGCAACACGCATAAATCAAGAAATCATAAATTTAATTACTCGGGTAACTGTCTTTCTTTGGTATTTAGAGAAAACAAAAATTGTTTTGTATGTGTTTTTTTCACCCGGTCCTCCCTTTTCTGCCAAGTTCATTAAGAGTATTTTGAAAGAGAAAACTTGCAATATTGATGGTAGTAGTAGCCTTCCTCAGCCTGAAATTACTCTTTCAACACAAAACGCAATTTTTCTTTTACTCAATTTTTCTTTTTTGAAATTCTTGTCTTAATCACAGTCTTTTCCAAAAAAAATTAATATTTCGTTCCTGCGGTGTTGTGTTAAGAAGGGTGAGAGATTACAAATTTTTTTTTCTATCTAGAAAAGTAGGCGTTTTTTATCAAAGAATGATCACATCAAAGGTATGACCTACCTTTAACAAACCTGGATTGTATTTAATACCATTATTCATGCATAACTGGGGCCTTTATTCTGCTTTTCTTTAAAAATGTAGAGAGGTCACATTAGACAGAATAGCTCAGTTGGTGCTGCTAACACCAAGGTTTGAGCCCTGTATGGGCCTTTCACTTAAGAGTTGGACTTGATGATCATTGTGGCTCTGTTCCAACTCAGACTATGCTGTGATTTTCTGTGATTAGTATCTCTATAACTGCTGAAATTTAATTCTCCAACCTCCATTTTAATTACTTATAGAACATTAGAGGGTAGAGAGTACTACTCCACTCTAACGGTATGTATTGATTAGGCTCGGTTCAGGACTGTTTTCGTAAGCCAGTTCTTTTAGAAGTAGGGTAGATAGTACCTTATTTTCACTGCTTGAGCATACTGATCTGTTAGAGGTTTGTTCCCTTCCTTCTGTGCATAGTTTTCTAAATCTTTCTTTCCATTAACAGTTCTGCCTTTGTTCTCATATCAGCATTATAATTTTAATGAAAAGGTTTTTTATCAAGGTTCCTAAGCTTAGATGCTCAATATTAAATTTTTCATTGTCCCTGAAAAATCAAGTTCCTACATCTCCAAAAGACCTGCAGCTTAGCTAAAGCCTAAACCATTAAATCCTGAAAATATCTGCAGTAATACTTCTTCAAGTGCAGTCATAACCAGATTTCCAGAAACAGTAACTGTCTTGTTTTCCTATTTTTCCATTAGTGCAAATGAAAAGGATTCCCTAGCAATTTGTTCACAGAAAAGAAAAAAGGTGGAAAAAACTTTGAAATGTATCTTGACAAGAATCCGTGATAAAATATCACTGGTAAAAACAGTTTCTTCCTCAGATATATTGGCTCCCCACTGAAGACCCAGTAGACTACTGGCAGAAGGACAGCTACCAAGCAATTCTACAAGGACTAAATACACTATACAGAAGATGGAAATAAAAGACGCGTTGAGTTTCTCTTCTGACAGGCATGATATCCAAAAGCTGGGAAATTATATTATTAAAAAAAAAAAAAATTGTTTGCTGGAGTAACTGAATATGTGGAATAAAGATAGAAGTGTCAAATCCAGATTTTAGAGTTAGCCCTAATTAACAGGACAGGAAGAGTGTAAGCTGTACTGCTATGCTTGTGCTCTCTTTACTTCTTTGACCTTACTACAGCAATACATTAGCAAATGGAGACAAAGGCAAGCGACAGTTTCTCAGAATAAAAGGTGTGAGGACTGTAAAATATATAATGGGTAATTTCTGCTTTTCTCAGTCTCTGTAATTGTTCATAGTAACTAAAAGGAGTTGGAAAACCTGTATCTAAACCACAAGGTGCCAGCCCTCACAGACATTCACATCTGGATTGGATGTGGACCCACTCATGACACACAAGAAGCAGAATGGCTCTAAAGTAACTATGAAATCCACGAAAATCATAACCAAACAGGATAATAATGCAATTTGATGGCTCTAAGTAATGTTAAACTGCCCTAGGGTGCAGGGAATGTCATGTTCATTTGGTCATATCATGTCTTAGCCCCGGCTTCAGTACATGGGGGAGCCAASTGTTACTGCAATTAAACACATATAGAAAGAAACAAGTCCTCAGTCCTGAAATGCATGCACCCACCCAGCTGTGGTGAAATATCAGAAGCAGAAGCAGCTTCCAGTGAGCTTATACCTGACAAAGTTCCTGCCATTGATACTGGCTTCTACATGGAGAATATCAGTGAGGAAGGATTTCTGCATAATAATGTTTTAAAGTACTCATCTTTCTGATGCAAGCTGGGACTTTTGCTTTATTTATGGGCTTAATTTCTTGTGTGCATTGCGTGCTGCTAATCTCACTCTTCCAGAGAGACTATGAAACAGTCAACTTTAACAACCTCCTTCTTCCAAGACACTATGACGACCTTCCCACCAGCACACAAGGAAGTCTCTTACAGAACTTGGAAACACTGTGCTCCAAGCAGGATAAGTATAGAGGTTTATGAGGTGTCTTCTGCATCTCCAAAGCCTTTGGATGTGCACGTATTTCTATGTGAATTAAGTATTCTAGCTTCTTGGCAACACATCTATCTGAACTGCCTGAAAATTAAATTGTCTTCCCTTTCCCTTTCCCCTACTCCAGTTTGGCATGTGCATATAATGATTATATTCCCAAGAAATTCTTTAACTTGTCTGTAAACATGATACTTATTGCATTCTAACAGGACATAACAATATTTCCATATTAAACTATCAATATAGATTATTACCATTATGTGCAGTAGATGGCAATAAAACCACCACCTGGTATTGGGCTTTTGCAAACCCCTTGGCTTATTTTTCTTGTAAAAGCAAAATAAATGTACATCAGGATCTGCTATTACACAAAGAAAAGAAATTATTCGCAGTTATTTTACACATTGCTTATGCTCATGCAATCTGTGCTGGCTAAAAAGGATTGGAAATATAGCACTTCTCAAAACTGAGGGCTCCCAGAGAGGATCCACTCCCTGGGGAAGAGTAAAGAAGCATCTCAATCATTTCTCTCAATGTTACTTGGTTACTGCTGCTGCTATTGGTGACAACAAACAGCAGAAAGGCTTAATCTCTGTCTGAAAATCTCAATACAGTACGGTTTGCTCGTGAATACTTTTCCTTCCCAACATTCAGTCTCGCTCAGCCTTTCTTTTCATACTTGTTTTTCTCTTCTTGTAAGAATTCACCATCTTTTCAGAACATCTCACAAAATGATACTTCATTCTACAGTTAAATTTTCTCTTTCAGGTACTCTTATACCTACGAAGACAAAATTTGGTCACATATTTAGGCTTTGGCATTAGCTATTTTTTTACCAAAATAGYATCCAAATATTTTCATTCCACATTTATAGTAAAATCCTTCTTAACATTTCAGCACAATTTCTAATCTTTTTGGAAGACTGACTTAATTTTCTCCATGTTCAAGTGTTCATAATATCTGAATTTTAATGAGATCATGATGTTATAGTGAGCATGAACAACAGGAATAAACTCTATAAATCTCAGCTGAAAATATATTTGAACAAAATTTCTGTTTCCTCAGAATTTCTAGATTATCAAAATGATAAAGGTTGATGGAAAGAGGCAGTGATAAAATTCAAATAAAGGAATCTGGACAGGAGCCTTATAAGACTTGTCTGTCAGGTTTTCTACTTTCTTGGCAAACTTGTCTGCCAGACTGTTGTGTGTGATTTGAAATACCAGGGCTTCTGTGATCTCTGCTGGGGGCAGACCACTAGACAGACTGCCTTGGAGTAAGGATGCTATTCCCTTTCATCGACGCATCAAAGCTTCTTTTTTTTCCCCCCCAAAGTGGAATGCAACTACATTTCAAAATTCCTCCCAAACCACACTATCTTTACTCTGTTCTCTAAATGTGGTTGGGCAAGTACGATGGATATTTAACAGAGATCCCAAAATTAAGGAAATGGCTAATTTGAGGCTAGATCTCTACAGTTGCTAAAATGCACACAGAATATTTCCAGTGACAGATATCAGACATCTGAAAAATTCACTTCTGCTAAAAGAAGCTTTATGAACAACATAAAACAGCTTCACTGCTGCCTGAACAACAATAGCAGTCATGAAACTGTCCATGACATACCGCTCAACATATTCTGATTTAGAGACAAACGCAGACATATTTACTTGGAGATATTTCAGGAGAGAGGTACTCTGTGTTGGAGAGCTTTATCCTCTTCACGGTCCACTTTGGTTGTCAGAATCTGTACTTTTTTCCATATCATTTTTGAATGCAAATCCAAAGCCTATTCTCCCACCACCATTAATGTTACAATTATATTGAAACACTTCAATGCCTCAGAGTCAGGAATGTCCTAGCATCAGGAATGCCTCACGAACAAAAATGCTCTGGAAATACAGTTACCTGTCTCTTAAGATCCTTGCTTGAATGATCAGACATGAATTGTATACCTAATAAATCTTAGATAAAACTAATGATTGCCTGGGAGATGAATTTCTCCCAGTACAAAGGAGATGATGAAGAAGATTCACGTGACTTTTGAGTTTAAGAAAGGAATAAATTCATGTTTTTCAAAGTCTTAAATTGACTAATCTGACAGATTAGTCAATTTAAGATTATTTTAACAAATAGTTTGGTAGAACACTTTCACATCCCATTTACTGATGGATCTGTACTGCAAACATATCAACAAATTTGTACAGTGTACTCTTGTGCAAGCATTCTAGCCATGTTAAGCAGCAGAGACTATGGTAACAAATGCACCTTAACTAAAGAGAAGCAGGAGTAATTCTCATGAAGCCACTGTCCATGAGCATTAAATGGATACAAGACAAAAATACAGGGAAGAAATTTTCTACTGTTATTTTTTCCTTGCAATTATTTGGCCTTATTCAGGAAGGACCATTTCCTCTTTCAATTAACTTAATCTACAAGGAATCATGTCCCAAGACTGTTTGTGATACTGATGGTCTTTTACTTCATGTAGGACAGCATAACTGAAGCCAGCTTCCATATTGTGGAAGGATCACTGAAACCGGAAATAAAAACTCTTCTTATTACTGTGATTTCGCAACTTTTGGTTATTACCTTCCATCAAAGCTGCACATAAACATTCTTCCCAATGGAGCAAAACTATGACCAAGAATTCAATTTTCTGAAAGGAGAGGATCCTTTTTAGTTTTATTAGACACAGTACATCTCCATACCAACTCCCTGTTATCTGACACAGTGATTTTTTTATTTTATTTTAACATGTTTCTTCTGACAAACCTAAGCCAATTCAAAGCCAGGGAAATTCCTTTTTAGACATTAATTTTTGAACAAGATCTCCTCTAAGAAAGGACTATCCCTTCAAACTCATCCCACTATTTAAGCATATGTGCAATTCTTATTGACTTTAAGAGGATTTGAAGAATGTGCTTAGGAACTTTAGTAGGCAGGTATGGAACAGGCATGTGCATAAGTGCTTTCAGGTGGGTCTTTAGCAACCTCAGCATGTAACACCAGAAAAATCACACAAAAGAAGTAACAGACATTTTGAATTTGAAGGCAATGAATGCTGCATCTCATATGCCAGCATTTATCTTTATTAGCATAGAACACAGTTCATCCAAAATAATTATAAGACGATTACAAGGGTGTAAGTGTATACCTTTGGTATATACCTTATTATTCTGCCTGTCAAGAAATTATAGCCATCATTTTACTTATTTATCAGCATGATGCTGGATTTCTCCAATCATTATAGCCTTACTTTTCCGAGAAATAAATAAGATAATGACATCTACTGTAAGTTGATAGGGCATGGCCTCGTTCAGAGTGGACTGTTGTATTTAGCATTTCTGAAAGCTTTCATGAGGTGAGGTATTATAGGTTTAAAAAACTCATTGCAAGCAGACTGTTTTGAAATTTTTGAATTAAATAATTACTTACGCATAAGAAACCACCAAGCTAGTACATGAGGATGTTTTTCTTTTATGAATAATTTTGAATATTGCATTTTGATTATTAATAAAGCTTTCATATTTATGTAAAAAGGGGAAAGAAAAACAATGCAGTGAAAAATGCTTATTCTTGTTTCTAACATTAGCTGTCATAATTATTCTGAATATAATAGGATCACATAGCTCCAAGTTACTATTAAAATGGTAACATTTTTTATGCAAAAAGGTAAAAATATTTGCTGTAAGAAATTCAGTTTAATGTAAAAAAGTTTATATTCATTTCTTCTGAATATATTGCAAGTAGTATAATTTCTCTGCATCTCCTTAAAGGAAAATAAGCAATATTAGTCCAGTAAGAGGAACTGCTCTGCAGATCAGGAATAATTCAATCACATTTCTTGATTAGCACCAGTGTAAAGTTTTTACCGGGGAGAGAGAATCAGGTCTCTACATGTTTTTCACTTATGCCATGACACAGTGTACCAGAGGTGTATAAAGGACTCATGAAACCAGGAAGCAATCCAAAGCTATTTCTATGGAAACAAGCTCTGGCTGCAGGGAAAGCAGTRAATCAATCTCCTTCGTGTTGTGTTTGAGACATGTTTGGATGTTTCCAACATTTGGCTGCCAGGTTACCTAACCAGCTAGTGTCTCGGGATTTAGTGCTACTGACTGAATTCCTTGCACACCTGATGGACAGCACTAGTTTTGACTGAGAAAAGCAGGCAGGCATGTTTGGTTTTTTTTTAGCTGCAGAAACAGTGTCTATTGACTTTTATTATGCTGTTACACGTTACACACGTTTTTCTTTTCTAAAAGACCAAACTCTCAAGTAAGAAAATAAATGAAGAAACAAAAAACCCAAAACCACAAAAACAACAAAACTCCACTTGATGTTAGATAGAGCTAGTGTAATAAAAGTAAAGCTAAGCTTTCCTTGTACCCCAGGCCTCAGAATGATGCCATCATCAAATTGCTGTTGGTGAGCACAGGCTGCAGAGGGCAATGTCCCTCAGCAAAGCACTGTGCTTCCCAAAGAGGAGCCAAGTCGATCTCTTAGGTACATATTGTTTTTTCCTAAGTTGTCAGCTGTTTGTAGTATGAAGAATCAGGTCTTAATCACATCAAAGTGATTAAGGGAACACTGGATGAGTATTCTACATGTTTGGTAAATAGCAAGCTTCCCACAACACTTCAAGCAAAATTAAAAGCTGTTATTTCACAATTTAACCAATAAAATAAAAAACCTGAAGTTTGCTTTGGTTTTAACTGAAGAGCAGGAAATTCAGGATATCCAAAAGAAGAAGGCAGAAACAGGTAGGGATAGAAAATCCCTTCTTCTTTGTGAAAGAAAAAAAAAGTTAACCAAACTCCACTTTTCCATGAAAATATCAGCCAGCTATATTGGAGAGCAATGTCCAAGATTTAAGGAATATAAAGACTGCTTTTCTCTTCAGTCTCTCTTCAGATGAACTAYGTTGGAGAAGCTCCATGCAATAAGCCTTCAGAAAACGTGAAGCCAGTCTCTCCAAATTGTATGACCAGCTTTAAACCAAAAAATCTTCAAATGGGAATAAATAATGTACTTTCCTTATGGCTTAAGTTATTTGAGTCTGATCCACCATCCTCAGAACAAGAAGGTTTTTGTTAAGAAATGAAAGCCAAACATGCCCACTGAACTGCAGGACTAGAAAGAAAGAAGAGTTAAATGGGAATGAATGAAATAAAAGAACAGGAAATGCGGACAGAAGTGGATAGAAAAGTTCAGTAAGAGAGAAAAGAGAAAGGCTAAGATGTAAGAGAGAAAAGAGAAAGGCTAAGATGTAAGAGGGACTGCGGTTTGTGTGCTGTGTAACATGGCGTTTTGCCTATATTGCTTTAGGTCACAGAGATGATAAAAATCTCTTAAAAGTCATTCTGGTCTACTAAAAACAATGTGTGGAACACTTAGTGTTGAATTCTAATATACACACACAGTACAACTCCATGCTGTCATTATCTGACTCGAAGACATGAGCATAGATTGTCTATTTGGTGCATTAACACCAGATTTTATTGGACAAGATACTGTCTACCTCCATCTGGAGCTCACAACAGTTTCAGATAAGTACATGATGTTATGACTAACAAGATAGAGTTCTATAAATATCTAATATCTGCTGCAAAGTTATGAGTGATTACTCTAGGAAAAGCACATGGAGTGAAAGAAAAAAGACATCAGAGGTTTATCATGACTTTTGGTTAATGGCAGAAAGAAAATAGTCAAATGAAGAATAAAATAACAAGAAACATCTTCAAACTATTTCATGTATAGTCAGGTATTCAGATATTCCAAAACTTCTGCCTAATTATATTCTCAGATACTAATGCAGTATTCATATCCAAAATAACCGGGTTTTTTGGTATTTAGGATAACATAAATACACTGACTTAAAATTTCCCATCTCTTCCACCTACTCCTCCTCCCTCAATGCTTTTAACACACTCTGAATATTTTTTTTTCCATTGAGGTCTCTTCTCAACACTGTTCTCCTCTCTTCTCAGACATAAATGAGGTGCTGGGCAATGTTCTGACGTCAATGTGGTAATTGCCCCAGGGGGGGAAACAGGATTTTAAAATAGAAACAGAGACACAGACAGACACATTCATATAGACACCTGTGGGTGCCAACAACACTGATAGACCCAGACTTCTGGGAACCTGTGGCATACTTCAGATGCCACATCACTCTCTGAGCCTTGTGTGACATTGTTCTCCCTGTGTCTTGGCAAGCATTGAGGTGCAAAATTCAGGACTGGCATTGGACTTGGAGCTGCTCCAAAGTTTACCAAGATGCATGGGTATGGCTGAGATCCGTCTCTAACTACAACTGATTTTTTTGTTTGAAGGCTGTATCTTGCATATTACACGTGTACTCTTGCTCTCATTTATTATAAGACCAAAACTATTTACAGATCTCTGGGTAAATGACAATCTAGTGTTTAATTTCTTCAACATCTCTAATGGAAAATCTCCTGAAAAAGGAGCGGTACTACCACCAGCCACACAGAGTATTCTAGTCTGTCAGAGTTAAAAGAAAAATGAAGGCATAACATCTAAAAATGAATCTCCAGAGATAGGAGGCAAAGATCTGGATTTGTTTCTCCTCTCCATTTCTGTTTTAATTCACAACAAATGTTAATTAAGACCAGAAAAGGTGCAGAGTAGATAGATAAAGAAATATAAAATGGTTTGTGAGCAGATGCTAGAAAGTTTGGCTTGTTTAGTCGAACAAAATTATGTCTGAGGAGGGGGCATACTGAGTGTTTCTGAAAGAATCACCATATTAACTATCAGATAATTAGCACAAAACAAATGGGAATGAATTGGCAATGAACATATTTAGATCGGAAATTGGAAGAATTTTTAATCGTCTTTCAACAGAAGATCTGGCATGTCCTTCTAATAAAGAGAGGTTGTTGGGATTTTTTTTAAAACAGCTTTATAAATTTATGCCTGAATTTAAAAACAAACAAAAGAAAGTAGTTCTTTGGGCAACAAAGAGAATAGCTGCGGCTCTGCACCAAAGAATGCTAAAGATCAAAAACCATAAATGAGTTCAAGAGAAGACCAGTAAATATTTTCAAGAGAAATCCACAGAAGGTCTCTAAACTGATAAAAAACATGAAGCTGAAGAAGAAAAAGCACACTGGGGAAACATCATATATATTTACCCTGCTGTTACTTTTCTCTCATGGCCTGAAGGTGATTTACAACATAGATATATCAGTTTCTGAGAGAACTCTGTACCTAGCAGACTTTCTACATAAGTCATACCTCTATTTTTACTTTAATCCCAGTGGAGCTGAAGACCAAACTATATCCAAGTTACTCTGTACTCTAAGAAAGAAGTAGAGAGAGGACCAGGAGACCTGCTGCAGTTTTTTGTGTGCAACTCTACAATGTATACCAACCTACTAGGAACTTGTGTTCCTAATTTCTTTATCATCAGGCCAGTGTGTTCTGCTCGTCTTTGTTCATCTCCAAAGAAACTTCTTGSTCCAAAATTCATAAAATATTTTTTCTTAAACACTGACAGGCACTAGATGTTGCTTGAGAGTACATCAGTTTTTAATAATTAGATACAGTGTCCACCTTAATCAGGAAGTAGGCAACCTGAAAAGAGGCCCTAAATATTTTGTGGTCTTCCTCTTTCAAGGACTTCACTTTGGTGAAGAGGCAGGGATGTCCCATGCTGGACACAACTGTTCCTTCCAACAGACCCAACTCAGTACACAGATGAGCCCATCAGCCAAGAGGGTGTTGCCTCTGCAGAAAGATTTAAGAAAGGGCATAGCAGGTCTAGACAGTGARGAGTGAGGAAAAAAAAAATGAAAAATAGCTCTGTGTACAAGATCAGAGAAGAAGGAGATTCCCCTGTCTGTAGGCCTCAGAGTACCCCATGTTGGAGCATATGGTCATGCCCTGAAGAAACTGCAGCCCACAGAGAGCCCACACAGGAGCAGGCTTCTGGCAGGAGCTATGGCCCATGAAAGATCCATGCTGGAGCAGAGGAAAAGTGTGAGGAAAAAGGAGAGAGAGAGAGAGAGAGAGAAAAATTATGAATGCAACACCTATTCCTCAACCCTCCTCCCTATTCCTCCCTGGATGGTGTGCAGGTGAAGGAAATGGCAGTGAAGGAGTAAACATGAGCCCAGACCAAAAAAAAAAAAAAAAGGAGGAAGAGGTGTAAGTCCAATTTGTCTTCATTTCTTACTACACAGCTCTATTTTAATTGGCAGAAAATTAGTTTAATTTTCCTCAAGTTGAATCTACCTTGCCCACAACAGTAATGGGTAAGTGATCTCTTTATCTTGACCCACAAGCTTTTTCATCTTCTTTTATCTACTGACCTATTGAAAAGGGCAAGTGAAAGAGCAAGTAGGAGCCTAGTAGCTAGCCAAGGCAAACCACCTCACCATTCAGGCCAGTTCTCGTCAAATACACTGAAAAAATTGCTTCCGAACAACTTGAAAGAAAATTTTGGGGAGCATTGTTGATTGTTAAATCCTCTTTGAAGAAAGCGTTTTGTGAAAGTTTTTAATTTCTCATTTTTTCTTTTTTTTTAGCTATGGTGAACTTAAAAAGGGGGGGAATGAAAAAAAAAAAACAAAAAAAACCAAGAACACCAAAAAGCCCATATTTTTTCATGTAAACCCCCTATTTTTAAGCCACTCCAGTTCTTGCAATTTAATTCATCTTGTTAATGCTTCCATTGTGTTTTTCACAGCTTTTTGGGAAGCATTTCTTTTCCATGTAGTATACAAAAAATCGAGTTCTTGGAGTCGTTCTGGGCATCTCATGATAATTGGAAAACACCATGTCACCACTATGGACAGAAATCTTTCAAGTACAGCTTTTGACTTTTAAACCTCATACTGACCACCCGCTGCTGTCCTCGCTGACAGGGGCACTAGACATGCACTGCAGGAATTTGTGTGTCAATCAAAAGAACAAACACAACAAAAATATTTTGTAGCTGCTGCACAGAATCAGAGGACTGTGAAGCAACAGTCTAATGTACGATGGAAGATGAAGGGACAGCAGTTAACTTCCCTTGCAATTTTTCTGTTTGCTTTTGTAGTTAAGGTATTAGAAAGCATCAGCATAATCTTTCTTCTTCGATAYGAGCTAAAGAGAAAACTTTATATCAGTTGTGGGACCTTGAATTAGCCACATATTTTTGTCACAGAAATAGCGGAAGACCTTTAAATACCTAATGTTATCGATTATGAGAGTATAGATCATATAATATTTAATTTTGGGGATGGATTAGTATATAGGTGTTGTCAACAATTGTTTCCCAGGAATCCTTGCAAAGTCAGTCATTCTGTCACATGGTCTAGCACCTTTCTGTAATTTCCAAAATTTAAACAAACCACACTCAGCCTCCTATGGGCCTTTAGATAAAGGCATGTTTTTCTGTCCTTTTGGAAATCTAACTGTCTTGCTGATAAGAGGTTCCCATCTGGCCTCGTGCTGCAAGACTGCCATCTTCCTCACTCCCTGCCTGCCTCATACCAAAGACCAGGCACTGCCTTATCCCAGCTCTCCTTGCCCAGGAACTGGACATGCAGCAACCTCCCCTTCCTACTGTGGGAGTTTCCTCACAGTGAGGTGTATCCACTTCAGTAGCGTCCAAGGCAAACTGGCAGCCTTCATCTCTGCTGCCCACAAACATCTTTCTAACTGGATGTAACATTCTGCAAACTGAACAAAGAGGTAATACCATCCATCAGTCATAACATCACACCTTATTTGTTTAAAAATCCCAAACAGACACATCTTTTAAGACACTATTCCTTTGTACACACTCACATAGAGGTCTTCAGTGCTGGGTACAAAAGCATGACTTGGCACAAATGTCTAACTACAGAACTAATCCCACAGTTTGCAGCTCGGCTTCCTTTTTCTAAACGCAGCTGTCTAGTGACACTAATTCACATTATTTGTTAGACTGAGTTCCATTTTGTAATACCAGGAGTCCTGTGAGTGCTCTTCTCCCCATTCCACTTCCTTCCACCTATAAATTCTAACAGCAGTTTTCCTCTTACTTCGTATGTTGTGTTTCTCCACATCCTTGCAGAGTGTGTGTACAAGGGTAAGAGTGGGAGTAGTCTTGTTACACAGGAGTGCATGGACTCTTGGGAAAACAGCTACTATGCATGGCACAGTAAAATTATAGCCTGGTTGTTTGTGACCATGGAGGAGTATGAAAAAAAAATGCTTTCCAGAATTAAGTCTACCTCTTTATTTGTCTGTATTTGCAGTGATTTTATGGAACATTATTGGTTAATGCCAGTGAAACTGTTATCAGCCATTTATGCCAAAAGGAAGTCAGAGTTTYGGATGATTAGAGGTAGAGTTTCAAATTCCTTCATTGTTTTATTTTTCTTCAAATAGATTTTTTTCTGTTTCAGAAGATTAGAAATCGTATTTACTATTAGGTAATTCAAGAAAACACAATTCACTGTTGTTTTATCCCAACTGCCAGAGCAAAAAATAATGCCACCTCTTGTTACTTTTAATACATATTTTCCAAAGGAGTGAAATCCATSACAGTGCTATTATAGTGAAGTGAAGGAATGCACTTATCATCATGGAGAAGGATTTGAATGTGCTAGACAATAAACATACATGCACACAGAAGATTATTCTGTCATTTAAATATTATAACTTTACAATACTACTATTTCAAAAAAAAGATACAGTAGATGGACAGATTCATTAATGAGTCAGTGTTGGTCAACATGCTAGAAAATCATCTTAGCAGCAGCTGTATTGTAAGTAATGATTTTTAGGTAGACATGATTGAAAAATAAAGTCTTAAGGATAATTTTAAATAGGGGCATTAGATTTATTTCTATTCATCTGATATAAATCTGCTAGACCTTACATAAATGCCTGAACAAAGCATTTACTAATCCTATAAGGAAACGAGAGATGAACTATTAAATTCAAAGGTATTCTCATTAGCAAGAGGAAACATACTCTGGTAGAAAAAGCTCCATATATGTCCTAGAGGTGGTCAAGCTAAGATGTTGTTGCTGTGTGCCATTTGCTAGTATTTAAATGGATTATGGATTGATGCTTTCCCTGGGGGAAAAAAAAAGGAAAAAAGCATTAATGTTAATGAAGACAAAAAATAAATGTTAAATCTGCTGACATTGTTGCTGAATAGCATGTTCAGGATAATGAAGAGCTCTTTCTTGACATTTCAGTCTGTTATTGTGTATAAATTCAAATTTATTTTGACTAAGTATTTAAAGAACATATATTAAGATGTTTAGTAYAATAACTGTTGGTAAGCAGGATGGTGATTTGATTTATTATTTTTTAATTGTAAATAATGGATTAAGGGGTCATCTAAAAGGATAATACTTATTACAATGTATTTAGGAATTCCATGAAAAAACAATAATTTATCTTTGTGTTTTTCCTTTAACTTGTTCCAAAATTGTCCCTTTGATTACCTTCTAAAATGTTTCCTAAACAAATATGTTTGTACTGATCTTAAGAGATATTTGAATAAATTCTCAAGTCATTCTCAAGTCTCCCACTTGTAAGTTAGTGACACACTGCTATGTGTAGAATTCAAGCTATTTTCTTTTCCTTTTCCTTACTTGTTAATAGGACATCAGTAGCATGGCTGAAGCTGGAATTTTTTATACTGTATTACATATATTAACTCAGTTGGTTAGAGCCTGGTGCCAGTAACATCAGGCTCATCAGTCTYTAACAAGGCTGAGGGTCCAATTCCCAGATGGGCCATTCACTTAAGAGCTGAACTTGATGATCCCTGTGGCTCCCTCCCAACTCAAACTATTCTGTAAAATATGCTATAGACAAATTAATTTTATTACATCAAGGTACTGTTTGTCGTGCTTGGTTAAAGTCACAGGAAACTGTAAATTATTAGTGCCATGGTTAAAATATATTGTGTCATTCATGTATTGGATATCTTGGTGTTTTCTTAAGATTCCCTCGGAATACTTCACATGTAGGTTTTATTATCACACTCAATTTGCCTCAGGGTTCAAACAATGTGTTATTCTAATGCATAACTTATATTTATTTTTAGCCTATATAAGTATCTTTTGTTTGAAAGATGCAGAACTTTCTATATATATGCTCGGTAGATGATATAAACAGTTTTATCAGCTCCAGTCTTTTTTGGTTCATTGCAAGGAGATGCTTCACTATGTTTCCTGCCAGTTACCAATATCAATACTTCCACTTCCTTTCATGGCCTCATGAAAACATTTTCTGTTTTCAAGACTGTTGATGAAAGACCTTCCCATGATGGCCTTTCACATCAGTTGGTCTTAGTCAAAATATTCCCACTATTTTTAGGAGAAGAGGACAAAATTCATCCTACTGCATAGCAGATGATTTGTTTAGCTGTTTACTTGCAATGAAAAATCATCATTTACTGTTGTGAAATAGACATTAGATTATGGGTTAATAAAACAGTTATGGGATAATAAATATTCACTTTCTCCATGTTATAACATCTTGGAGACCTTTGGGGAAGTAATTTGGACAACAGATACAATAATTTTGTTAAGAGTAATTTTCAAGAAATAAATACCAAAAGGTTACCCACATCTCAAAAATCACTCCTAAAATTAAAACAATATGTATACTTACACATCCACATTCTAAGGCATGAGCTGAAAACTTTWTATATATATATATATATTAAAAAAGTAGTAGAGAACATGCAAATAATTCCAGAGATAAACACAGTACTGAGAATCTGTTATGAGAAAATTGCATTTCTTCCTCTGTTTCGATTGGTCCAGAGGCCAGGGCAAGAAGCACTCTGTTTCCAGGAGTTTCATCCACTCATACTGTCAGGAAAATTGTGACAGAGAAAAAGACCACCTGTGTTTTTGCTGACTTATACTTTTTCTGGATAATAAATGTCAATGTAAAACATCTGAGATCCATATTAAAAGCCTTACAACACTACTTTTGCTTCACACATTCAGAAGTTTACTACCTTTCCTGAGGCGAAAAATAATTTGACCAAGAAAAGATTTAGTGTTAGATCAAAGCTGAAGCACTCTTTGACACTAATGTCTCTTTTCAAAGATCTGCATCTGATCTGTGTCCATGGATCAAGCCATCTCAAGAAAACTATATTCCTGATGAAAAATAGATGACTAACAAATGAGACACACATTCAGAGAAGATGGAGTCTAGATAATGAGATCCACTCATACAAAACTACACACTTTAGAAGGAATTGAGAACTTTATTTCTGTATTTCAGACATCATAAATAATTTTATTAATCCATATCATAGCATCATTTAAGGGGTTTTTTGGGACTCTTTCCCTAGACAGGACAATCAACAAATTCCTTTAATCTGTTTAGATTGTGGCCTGAATTTGGGGAAGTTTAGACTCTGTATTGTTTGGGGCCAGAGAGGTGAGATTATTAAACAAATGCAACAGATAGATGGAACAAAAGGAAAATATTTGACTGTATCTGAAGTGCCACTAATTGTGTCATCCCAGGAAATGCTTGTGTCAGTCTCTGACAGCAACTTTCAAACTTTACTGTGCTCTGGAGCTTTCAGGTTTTAAGGAAATATTATCTAAGCCTCAAGTTCAAAAATGAGCAACTTATTGTTGGAGCAAATCACGTAAACATATTCTAAAACGGCACATTCACATGTTGCATTTTGCATACAATTTGAACCAGCTGGTGTATGACTTTTCCATTAAAATGGCAGTGGATTTTAAAATCTGCTTCTCTTTCTCTTTTCTAAAGAAAAAAACTTTAAAAAAGCTAAAAAGACCATTAAGCCCAATCTCAAAGGAAGACGTGYCAGAACAGTGAAATTATACTGTAAGCTTTATGTGGTAGAAATTCTGAGCAGCAGAATCAGTAAGAAAAGGTGAAGAAGATTTTTATAACTTTTTGAAAATGCATGGAATTCATGTGTCAGACTGCACCTGGCCTCAGAAATTCAAGGTGCACTCTGGGTTTTAATTTTCCTTTCCACTTAGGTAGGATGTGTTGCCCTGAAGTACAAAATTCTGAAACAAAACTGTACTCTCCTTACTATTGTAAGAATCTGGATCCATCTCTGAACAGCATGTTTGTCAGGCAACCTTATGCATTCAGCATTGTAAATAGAATTGATGACCTTCAGCGTCAGGAGTGCAGACTTCTTCTACCTGCTAAGCCAAAGCAGTAACTTAGGAAGTAAAAAATACTCTTCAGTGTCTGAAACATGTAGCATTATTCAGAACCAAATCACAGCATAATGTAAAGAATAGACAGAGATGAGAGAATGTCTAACTCAAGGTAACTGCATTAAAATACCAGATCTCTCTGGTCCTTATCTGAAACCTACTGGAGTATGCTAAACTCTGGTCATATCCTTTTTGCTGTCATGGTCCTCAGACGGTGATCTTGTGCAGTCAGAAGGCAATGCACAGATGTATTTTAGCAGTACTCAAACAAGCAACTTTCATGGAAAACAAGGATATAGAGAAAGTGTTTGTGACAAAAAGTAAATTGAGTTGTTCTTGGTTGGAAAAAACAGCATACAATTCTTCACTTGTCTGAAGCTCTCTCAGCAGGGGAATGGAAACAAAATGTAAACAATGCCAAATTTTGTTTGTTTGGTTTTTTTTTAAGAACAGCCTGTGATAGTCCCTACGTGGACCATGTACAAGGCTCATAAGCAACCGAAATAGGGACAAACAAAGGCTGTGCAGTCTTCCAGCACTTTTCATGTTCTAGTAGTCAGAGGAAGTGCCTTACAGGCAAACACAACTGGGTCCCAAATGAACAGATTCAGCTTCTCAGGGAATAGCAGTTCAATATTCTGTTTAACTTCTGGGATAAACTGGGAGAATTTTTTTTTTTTTTGTGCCTTCCTTGGCCTTCAATCTTTATTCATGCATGCACCTTTTTATTTTTTTTTCTCTGAAAAGTTGTTCTTCAAAAGCTGCAGAGATCATGCACTTCAAAGCAGCTGGGTGATTCAGCTGATGCTGGGCACAGTCATCTGCTTAGATAGACTGCACCATGACTTGTAGACGGATTCAGGAGACCTACGTTTAATCTCTAGTTTTCTAAAGAGATTCTGGCAACATATTGCTATGTGCCTCAGTTTCCACAACTATCAAATGAAAATAATAAGTGTTTACTGTATAGGTGCATAATGTWAATGAATTAGAGTGTGAAAGCCATGATATTGCCAGGTATCTAAAGTGAAGGTTTGTACAGTGACATGAACATTACTTTTTCATACACTGTAATGTCCAATACTAGGTCAAGCTGGTGCTGACGAAATTGTTTCTGTGTTCTTGGACATGAAAGTACAATTAAGAACAGAAGCAATAAAAATGCACTGAAGTGGAACAAAAAGCTCTGSGTTAAAAATCAAGCCAAACATTT
Organism: Parotia lawesii; assembly: GCA_003713295.1. Lineage (NCBI taxonomy): Eukaryota > Metazoa > Chordata > Aves > Passeriformes > Paradisaeidae > Parotia > Parotia lawesii. The sequence goes on from RAHM01000122.1 coordinate 277,788, forward strand.
TTACTTGTATCCAAAGCATCCTTTAAAACTTAAATGTAACTTAAAATTGAAAGCTAAGACTTAYGATTTTACTGAAAAATCACGCTAATCACTAGCAACCCGGAATGAAAGTTGGGGAATAAATCAATTTGTCAGCCAGGTGGCCTTTAGTGTGTTTTCCTGAGGCCAAGGATGCATATGGCTTGGAGAAATCCATTTTGTCTGTAACCCAGCCCGCTGAAGCAGAACTGCAGTCCAAGTATCAACAAGGTCATCAAAGGTTATTTGTCACTCTTTCCTAACGAGCTGTTCAGACTTTTCAGCATTCATACGTGGTGTAAGTACTGATTCAGGCCTCCAAGATCACAGTTTGATATAAATTAGAGTGTCACCTGTGCTGAAATGCCTTGACCATCTGTACACCTTTCTCATGGTCATTCTCACTTCCTCGGAATGAACACAACTGGCATAGGCTTATGCCAGTTCACCAACTACATCTTCTCAGGGGAGAAATATTGTTACTCCACAACTCATCATCTTACATAGAAGCTATTTCCAACTCTACTTTCAAGCTGAAATCCATCCTCTAAAATACACAAATATAGCTATAATGAAAGTATCTTAAAGTCTCAGTGTTTGTTCTAAAGCAGTCAAGCAAATTAGTAACATAAACATCAAAATAATACTTTGTATGCACAGATGAGCATATTCCTGATAACTGGTATGTTTTGTTATGCGTAACTGTACTTCAGATTGGAAAGCTGCCAGTTAAATTTAAGGAATGCGAAAATTTAAGTTGCCCAAACAACCTCAGTTCTCCTCCTAGTATATTTGCATATTATGAAATAGTTAACTACATAATTGTGTACTTGGGGTTTTTTTCTCCATTGGCCCTTTATCTCTCCTCAGAAAAAGCTGAACATTCTTTTTTATGTTCTTCAGTCTATGTGTGACTCCGGGCACTATTTTATTTCACTGTCCACTCAATATGTGAAGGTATATTGAGATTAAACTAAAAGTGATAACTCTTCTATTGCCAAGGTACTGTAAGGTAAATACTCTGTTTTTTCAAAGTAATTCAAATTCTACGTAACTCTTTCTTTAATAGATTCTCTATCAACTTACATACAGCTTTGAATGTTCAGTACTTCTGCCCAAGTGTTTCAAGTTGAAATAACTAGCGATGAAGAGCTAGACTCACAAAAAGATTAAGGTGCACTGACATTTACCACTTAAAGCAACCAGCACAAATCACTGCTCAGCTGCTGCTTGGTTTTGTTGTACTCACATTAAAGCATGTATGAGTCAAATTTTTGAAAGAGCTGTAACCTGATATTCCTCATTGGGCAAGTGGTGTAAACTGAGAAAAAATATAGTGTTGTATTAATGATCATTTCCAGATTTACCACTGAACAACCAGGAACTTTGAAAAACAAAAAAAACCTCCTTCTGTGCGTGCAGTTTTCTCCTCAATGAAATATATTTTCCATTCCACTTAGAACTTGCAGTCACTACCCAGTCTGTGGCAGACTGAACCTGTCAGGGAGAATTATTTCTAAAACTAAGGAAATGGATTTAGTGTCATTTACTTAGGATCAAAGTGATGTGAAGCCTAAGAACATTCGTGAATCCTCAGAAAGCAGTAGGAACAGGAGAACGAGTGAGAGTGATGAGATGTGATCACAGAAAAATTGGTCCATGTGTAGCTTTTTATTTACTGTTCATGGGTATTTAAGGTTGTCATCTGATTAGGCAACGCATTAACTTTTGAAATATTTCTTGATCATTCTTCCACTACAGTTACACAAATTAACATACATATTAACCTACTTGCCACAGAAACCATGAACCAAACACCGGTGACATCCTGAAAAAAATTTTTTGACCAGTTATTGGAGAAAATACACTGATGCAAATGAAAGCAAATACTTACTTATATGCAGCACATTCTGTTGAATAGAGAAAGTTTATGGAACTACAATTTTATCAAAGTCTATTTTTATGAAAAAAATATAATTGGCAACAGAATATCTTAGAGGACCAGGGGTGTCTGATTCTCCAGTATAATCCTTTGTACTTGAACAGTGAGTAACTGTTACATTTGTTCCTAATGCGTGCAACATGAAGCCATGCTAGATTGGCTTAATTAGAGCGTCCAAGGCCAAAAGTGTCTCTCTTGGGGTAAGTAGCATAACTAAACCTGCCAGCTAGCTGCACAGAGATGAGTACCTATGTGAATGCTAAAAGCCTGGCTGCAGAGAGATTTCTCAGTTTTCTGACAGTGTCTGTGTGAAAGCCTTGCTTTCTCAYGGACGCTATGGGAAAACAGTTGGGAGATTTTGTAAACTATGGTATTGTTATGATACCAAGGAGAAAATATCTGAAGTAAGTGTTGTTGGGTTCAGCCAATCCCTCTGGGGGGTGGTTGGTCAGTGAACCAATAACCTTATGTCGGTGTCCAGCRTGCTAAGGTACATAAGCGAATTTGTAAATTAATAAAGSGTCGGTTTCTTCTYRTMCTAAACCRTCCATGTTGCTTTATTCCTTGGTCTCTGCTCACCAGTGACATACCTCAAAGCCCTGACTCAGGCCCCTAATCTACCTCTAGGGGCAGAGTTGGCTGCCCAAAACAGTTCCATGGAAGCCAGACTGCTGGACMGAACATTCTCAAGCAGAGCTTTAAAAATGACCACTCAAAGTGAATTAGGCAGCCACCTCTGGCTGTAGGAAGACAATCCCTTCCATTTTCAATTCATTGCTACAAAAACTCTCACTAAGCCATACACATGCATCCTGTAAAATACGCCAACAGCTCTTGAAGGTGTTCCTCTTATATTCAGCAGCTTGTTCAGCATATGGGATGAAATCTTTCTTCTGTTCTCAGAGGGTTTATCCTATACCTCACCATCCTTTGATACATACTCCAATGGCTAGCTGTAGAGTATTTCTTCATATAACTCTATTACTTCAGTCCTTTTTGTTCAGTCAATCCAATTGCATATGTAGTTGAAGACTCAGAATGCTAAAGAGGAAGAAGAAGAGAGTGCCCAGGAGTGGAGGCATCCACTATCAGCTCACATCATGTTTTAATAAACTAACCAGTGTGTTCACAGCACATTTTCCGAAGCAAATCCCACAATGAAACCGTAAAAAAAAAAAATTCAAATTTGTAAATCTATAGGTCTGAAATATAAACAAGGTACCTAAAGGGCAACACARTCTGGGTGTGAGCAATTCTTGGAACATCCACAAGGAGACATTTAAGTACCTAGATGAGTATCGAGAAGCTTTTATTCCTAAATAATGGAAGGACCTTCAAGGTTAGGCAGTGAGAAACTGAACTGGATCTTGGACTTTGATGCTACTTTAAGTGCCAGAGTATTTTTGTGGGGCCAACTCAGAGCATTCAGCTATGCTGAGTTTACACTTGTCACAGCTGAGAGGAAAAGGTAGCTTCCAAACCAACTTTATACCTCTCTTATTCCTGGGAGCACTAATGTGCCAAACCACCCACTGGCATGAATAAATCAAAAAATCAAAAGCTAGAAGGTGGAATTATGGGTAAATGACATGCAAATGAGGCTGATCAGAACTGGCTTTTCTTCTTTCCTCCAGAAAGAAAACAGAGTATTCTCTCCTCAAGGCTTTCTGGCTAAGAATCATACAAAAGATTGTCAAGTGTCTATAATCTTTTACTATTGACTGGGCTAGACTGTGCAAAGCTTGCTTCTGTGGATGAATACTTATTCACAGTAGTCACTGAGTTTTTTATTAGGTTGTTTTGTGGTTGGAGKTTTTTTTTTTTTTCTCCTATTGAAACTGGTAGCTTGCTTTCCTTGATAACATTTTATTAATATGAATAAAGACTGTGCAATCAAGCTGAATCCATATTTTAGCTACACGGAAATACAGGCTTGTAATTTTCTCTTGTTCATGTCTTTTATGTTGGGAATGAGCTTGATCTCATTCCAACCTCCAAAGAGTCTAAGAGTTCATGGAAGAAATTAGTCTCAAAAATGTCAAGCACAATATAAATGTGTGAAAGCATTTTCACCTAAAAGGCATTCCTGCAGGTCCAAATCTCATGAAATCTGCATCTTCCAGTTAAAAATTTTGACCCAGAAGCAACACCTATGTATCCCAGAACAGTTTATTCTGGATTTTAGCCATCTTTGTTGGGAAGCTTGTAATACAGAAAATAGTTCTTAGAGTGCCCAGTTTTCTAAGGTGTTTGACTCTTTACTTATGAAAGGATGCATGGTGAATACCATATCATCATTTATCTCGAAAGAAGTTGTTGGTTTTTTCCAGGTTAACTCTCAAATAGTTGTGAGTAAATAAGATATTTTTTCAAAAGTAAATCAGCTATGGCAGTTGGAGAACTAGAAACCTGTAGTTCTGACAGGGAAACAGTATCAGGCTATGCTTTCTTCTGTTCTGACTAAAGAAATCTAGCCTTGCCTATACACCTTCATGTCTACTCCAACAGCATTTTCAAATACTGGAGTTATGCAGCAGGCAAATCACAGATGCTTTTGCCTTTGCTTACCCAAGGGATCATATTGTATCCTCTTTGAAATATAAAGCATTTTGTGGAGAAATATCCCCAGCTTTCTAGATGAAACAGGATTTAATTTCTCTAGTTAACTAGTTTTAGTTGACTATCTAGTAAATGGCTCTGGATTTCTATAGCCATCTGCTTATATTTGTGTTCATTTTATTCAAATATAAACTATTCCTCTCTGTCATACAGAAATACTTTACCTTTGCACTCTGTATCAAGACATTCTCTATGTGTTACTGGACATTACGATGACAAAAGACAGGAAGGATAAATTTATTGCAAAAAAATCAAACTGACTAAAAAATCTTTTTTCATCTTCCACATAGAAAACAATTTTTTCTCTCTACTCTCAGTTTCTGTAGCATCACTGATAGAAGATAGCTGAGTTGGAACCACAGCAGTTATAAGAATTAGCTGCTTTTCCTGCATGGATTTGCAGTTTTTTGTTGGTGTTCTGTTTTTTGGGGGTTTGGTTGGTTCATTGGTTCGTTGGTTTGGGGTTTTGGGGGATTTTTTGGGGTTTTTTTTAATGTGTCTGCCTGGATGTCTATTATTAACTGAATCAACCAACAGATAGTTGAATCACCAGAAAGAGTTAACTGACTGTTTTCAGTACACTTGTATTGGTGATATATTAATCATTATCGAGCTATGAAGTCTTATAGCAGAGGTACAGCCTCTTTGGCTTTTTGTCCTGCTCTCTTTCTTTTGCAAGAGAGTTTAAGATCATGAGGGCATGCTTGAATATAACAGTCAAATACTGGAAAATATCCAAATTATACAATAGCTCTAGCTAAGCAAAAAAAATGAAATTTTCTGAAGCAAGGAGTGAACTTCTTCAGCCAGAATGAAGCACTTTGTTCCTTGCTTGACTGGAACTGTCATTTTCTGGTCACACCAGTATTTCTAAAAGTCTCAGAGCTGGCACGTACCAGTATAAAGGAAAATCAGAAGAGGTAAAAACTGTCAAAATTCTGGGGTTTGCGTAAGATTTAGAAATGGAAGTTTGCTTTTCTATTTCCTTTTAAAGAAGACCAGTCACATGGAAGACTATTTTTCTCTCTGCTTTTCATAGGCCACTGCACTTGTAATCAGCATATTGTTACTTTTGTTACCAAACCAAAACTAATTTCTTTTTGAAAGGGTGCATTTTCTTTAGGGAGCCTTGCATCAGAATAGTGGATTGATTTCAGTTATGATGCAAAGTCATTACTGGTTTATTTCCTCTGAATCTAAAATAACATCAGAAATTTAAGCCCATACATCTTAAAATTCAGTGCATTACTCGCAAAATTTTCTTGTGTTCTTTAGTGCATTCTAAATGTCAATTCACTTCTTGTTGCTTTGAAATGTATGTGCTATTTTTGAGAAATACCAGAATTTTATAGTAGCTTGTCAACAGTAATTGCCAAAAATTGGGAGACAATACTAATGTGCCTCCCATTCCTCTTTAGCAACAAAATAAACAAAAATAGCAAGACCAACGGAGTAGATGAAAAACTAGAAAACCTTCTGAAAACAATGGGAGGCAGCAGGATTCCAGAATGCAATTGGTTTCAGCCAAGAATATCGTTTCCTTTTTTTGCATAAAGGAATCTGGTAAAAACTCAGAGTACAATGAAACAAACTGGGAAATGGTGCAACAGACCTCCCACATGGATCACAGTGCATAGCCCAAGTGGAAAACAACAGTCATCACATACAGAGCAACCACATGAAAAGGAAAATGTTGCATCCACCAAGTGACATCCTGCCCATGATGAATTTGATCACCTGTAAAAAAAGCCATCATCCTTCTTAATTTGAAAAAAAAAAAAAAAGCAGGAATTTAAACATATGAGCATTTAATTTGGAAATATCTTTTTTATGACCAGAAGTTTCTAGATTTTTTTTTACTACCTATATTTTACAAGTTTTGATCATATTCCCTGAATGTTTGATCATATTTCCTGCAATAAAGCTCTAGGACCAGCTCTGGCTTCTTATTTCATAAAGTTTTAACATACACATCCATGACAGGGTGTTATGGGCCATTCAACACGACACTGCTTGACTTTAGTTAAAAAATTATGTCCTACCCCTCTGTGTGAGAAAGTAGAAGAATACAATACTTGCATCTSACTACTGAGAGCAAGGTTCAAGGCTGTGGATGACCWTCATAAAATGGATTTAACTCAGCCCCTTCATCTGCCATGCCAAGGAATATATCACCAGGCAGAACCAACAAGACAACGTAAATTGAAACAAGACATGAACCTATGAAGAAATGACTAATGAACTAGTTCTCAACACCTTCTGTTGCTGCTGCTTTCAGGTAGAAGATGAGGTCAGTGTTAGGTCAGTGTTCTTCTGAACGTCATCTATCACAGCTTTGGATGTATTTAACTGGTATCAATTTAGCAATCTTTAAAAGTAGAAATATTCACAACACACAAATAATGACATCCTCTTGAACAGATATTTACAGAGTGCAAAACACCAGAACAGCTCCAACAGAGCATTTATCAGGTAAATAGTATGTGTTTTATTTATAAATATTTACTTACTATACTGGAAGACTAATTAATAACCTTTCCAGTCCCTTGTGCATGACAGGCATTTAAAAATAGGAGCTGAAGATGTGTTGACCTGAAGGACCAGACTACATTGAGAAGAAAAGTCATTTTATGTCTTCCTATAATATTTTCTAGCAGAAGAATAATTATTAAAATGACAAGTTAATACTGTTATAACAATGATGGAAACATAAAGGAGACAAAATTAGGCAAGACTAGACTGCTATGTTAGATGTCACCCAGTTTTTATCTAAGTGAGAATGCTCTAGGCTGGAACAATTTACCTACAAGCACCGTACACATTCATACAGGACTCCAGAATACCCCACAGGCTTTTATGTGGTGCAGGATGAGAATTGTTTGTGCACACTCCCTAACTCACAAGTAGTAGCCACTCCCTGGCAGGACCCTTCTAATATTCCCCTTGAACCACACATATTTACCACATGACATTATTCCACCAGCCAGTACTAAAATATGCCTCATAAATGAATAAAACTGTTTCCCTATAAGTTATGGGACAAGTTAAGGATGATTTGGGTCATGAGTTAAATATTGTGTGATAGATTTACTCAAACTGCCACTACAGGGTTTAAGGGTCAGATGGAGCACAATGTTATGCTGATGTATTTGGACCATTTAAACATTTTTTGGTTTTGGTGGGGTGGGCAAAGATATTTTGGTGAGTTCCTAGAAGTTCTTTATTTATCTATCCAACTGGGCATTGAAGCATAAATATTTTTTCCATAGATGGATGTTACAGGCATGTGCGAGCACAAAGACGTATGGCACAGCACAGTGCAAGACAGAATATTCAAAATATATCTGTTCAAGGGCAGGAGGCATGGGACATGAGGCCCTTTCTCATGTCAGTGGGTCAAGGGACACAATACACTTTATTCCTTCTTGATTTTTGATTTTGTGACAGTTTACAGCAGAACACTTTGTTGTTCTCTGCCCTACAGTTCTCAGATAACAGGAATCCCTGTAGTTCAGCACTCTGTCACCAGAAAGATGTCACAAAAATCTCCCCATGCAAACTCTGAAAGTCACAGAGGAACAGAGCCAAACTTCACTTTCCTATAAAGCAAAAGCTCCAAAATAGGTAGGCAGTGTCAAGTAGTTTTCCAGAATTCAAGCAGTTTGTATAGAGAGAAAAGTATAGACTAGGCTGTACAAAGGAACTCAAAATGCAAAAAAAATGCATCCAAACACTCCTTAGGTTTGTGTTTAACTTTCTACAAATTATTAGGCTCACAGTCCTTGCATTAGACTTTTCCAGATATCTCAGATGCAGACCTTTTCTGTACTCAGCTCTGAAGATGATACAAGATTTTGTATTACACAAGAAAATAATCTTCTCTTTCAGGCATATCACCAACACAGCATTTTAATGAAGGAATGAGACTAAATGAGGCTGTGAATCTTTCCAGAGAACCATCTTTTTACTGTTAGTTCATCCTCTTCTGTAATAGCCTTTGCTTAAAAAAGACATATATTTCCAAAGACAGCCATTTGCGAGTTGGAATAAACCTGCAAAGAAGTGGGAAAGCTATTTCTGGCAATGGAAGCAGGATGACTCTGCCTGGAGCTATGTGTGTTACAGCTGTCACAACCTCTGCCTTGTAATAGCAGTACTGGGGAGAGACTTTCTCAGTGTGAGCCAGTGGCAAGCATGGCCTCCTTTGCCTCAGTCAAGGCAGCAGAGGAAGTGTTGGCAAGCTTCCCCCTCAGAATAGTTCAAATTATGGGACAATGCCAATCTGAACACCTGTCCATTCTAAACAGCTTTTGGCCAAGACGCGTCTTGAAATTAAGCTGGATGAAGTCAGGACAGCCTGTGGTAGAGATCTTGGTAAGATTAAGCTAGGTATTGGAAGAGAACCATAGGACAAGAAGGTAACAAAGATCTTTTGGAATAACTGTGTTATCTTAGGGCTGCTAAGATTCTCTTTTACTGTAGACTCACTCACCAACATCCTAGGGCTGTGTTCTACCTGCCAGGACTCGAATGGGTGGCAGTGATTCACAGCAAGGGCTCAGTGCCTCCTGCCTGGTGCCACAGACAGAAGCAGAACTGAGGAGGATATCTTGCCCTTCCCATTGCCTGTGAGGGGTTCCATGGATGGTATGAAGCCTTGTCATCTCTCTTTTATTACTCAGCTAGTTGAACTGCATGGTTCCCACTGAAACATAAACCTGGGTGCAATTGTCAGGGTATTTTATGTCTGGGAAAGTTATAAACAGGCAGTAGAGGCGTGTGCTGACTGTAAAGTCTTGGATTTTACTCCATTTGCTCCATCAAGCCTTTGAATTGCATCCTTGCAGGAGTTACACAAAATTCAGGAGGACCCTATACTACCAGACAGGAAAAGGAACAGCAAGAGGAGAGAAATAAAGGAAAGAAAGAAACAAGGAAGGGAGCAAGAAAGAGCAGACTCCAGCCTATGCCAGAGGGACACATCTGTCAGTTCACAAGGGGCTGGTCCTGAGGAACAACATGAGCACAAGTACCGAGGAGCATTGGTCTGATAGCTGAGGCCACTTTCTTACAGTGGGTACTGTAAATCTGTCAGCAAAGGCAGATTCACTGCTGTGAATGGAAATCAGGCCAGAGGAATGGGTTCACTTTCCAGAGGCCCGTGGCCAGTGAGGCTACCTGGGTGGTCTGCAGAGCATCCCAGCATTGCCAACATATAAGTCAATGGTTTAAAACATTCTGATTTCTTTAAGCTCTCACTTCCAAACCACAGGGCCTAAGAGGGCATTTTTTCCCTAGCAACCAATTTATTAAGAAAAAAGAAGCTTTTAGTGAGATTGAAGAGTTACATTTATTCTTCCCTCCAAAACACCTGGAGTTACTTACCTCAGAAGTTTCATACCTCAAAAGGCAAACCAAGCCAAACATTTAGGCGAGACGAAACTTGGAAAATTTTACCCCCAAAGAAGGATTGTTCTGAGATTCATCTGCACACAAAACCAGGAGATTCTAATGAAACCCCCAAAATAACCTATAATTATAATTTGTGCTATCTCTCAAGGAATAATATGTGTTATTACTAATGAAGCAGAAAATAATAGGGCACCCAGTAGAAAACCTTTTGTAGTTATGTGAAATTATATATAATTTTTGGCCATGACTTCAGAGCAATTCTGAAACTGAGTGAAATTTTTGGTCCAGCTATTCGTCCATGCATGATTTAAAATTGGACTACTTATTTAGGAAGTCAAAGAACTTACTTTGCTGTGAAGTTTAAATTAAAATATTATATATGCCTGAAAATTATAAAAGTAATTTTGCTAGTGTTCTTTGTATGACTTTTTAAGGCAGAGCAGAAAGATTAGAGCTGCTGCTAATAACCAGTGTGCTGCAACATATATCCAGCTGCAATTTGTTATCAATATATACTTCTGAGAACTTGAAAATATGAAAAGAATGTCTGATTCCTGAGATTATTTTGAAGGCAATTGAACAATTCTGTTAATCTTTTCTGTAAAACACAATATAATACCTGAAGTTGATGCCAGAAGAAAAGGAAGAATTTCTACTTCATAAAAACAGGTTTTCKATTGTTTTTCTTCTGTGTTATTATCACGTGCCAAGTACTTCCTTTGTCCTTTTCTGAATGCAGGAGGATGACAGAGGATGACACAGGCCATTTATTGTAGAGGTAGAATTGGCAGCTGCCTAGCATGACAACTTGTTTTACATAGGCATGCTCTCTATCTTCTTAGGCCAGAGATGCAGAATTGGCCTAAATAATATTAGTGTTGTGGAGAAGTGTGGAGGTCAACAGAGGGAGGTGGCAAAGAGATGTAAAGGACAACTAAGATTGTGATACAGGTAATGAACCTTGTGCATCACCAGCCCAGATAGAACCAAAGAGAGCAAAGGTTGAAGAAAGCCTCAGATCTTGGACCGCTACATCCTGACCCCTTTGGAGAAGGCTGTAAGTCCTAACCAATTTCCTCTTCTTTTTCTCCCTTTCCCTTTCCCTCCTCATGCCAAGAGGTGTAAGAGATTAAATAGGGGGTTTTTTTGAGGAATAAGAAGAGGCAATGCATTCTCAGGGTGGGTACACAAAGTTCTGTGCAGATATGGAAGATAGGGTGGACCAGAGGGAGGAAATCAAACAGAGATTTTGAGGAAGAAGGTGAGGGGATAGGAATGGGGCTGGGAGAGAATTAAAAAAACTACAAAACTAGTTACAGGTTCCCTGACAGTCTGATGAAAACCTACTGTCTCTTCTCCTTCTCTTCTCTCCACTGAGGCATCTCTTCGCCTCCCTCACTTTGTACCTTTCACTGAATATTTTCCCGTCTTATATCTCAAGAATCACATAAACAGTAAAAGTTTTATTTTTCTTGCATTTTAAGAAGCCTAGAACTTGCTCTATTTCTGTCAGCACCATTTACTGAAGCTGAAGACTTCTCTGTATTCTGAACAACTTTTAATTTTGCCATTCTCAAAATAGGAACAAACACTTTTCATACAGCCTAATTCCTGCCAACATCAAAGTCTGTGGTGGTAGCAAAGATTGAGGCTGCATAGGAAGACAGCAGAGCCCTGTGTGTGTATTTCTGGGAAGTTTCCTTGGTCTCTATAACAGCATCCATTTGGGAAAAGTGGTCTTGTAGAAGGCAACTCCTCAAGAAATAGCATGTTGAAAAAGATGCAGCTGCATGAGATCAGGAAAAACCTCTTTCTCCTTGGCTTAAAACCCTGTTGCTACTGTCATAGGCAACAGTCTATGCCTAAAGCAAGACCTTTAATCAGAATTTACTTGTCCGTACRTTTGAAGTGGGATTCATCTAACCAAATGTAAGCACTTCCTGTGTATTCTCTTTATAGAGAGATTTACGGACTTCTAGCAAGTGATTTGTCTAACTCTAAAGCAGACATCCAACACAGATGAGATTAAAAGCTCCCTGAACATGCCCTAAAACATGTTTGTCTCCCAAAGGATTGCCTCTAGGTTGCCTAACTCATACAAAGAAAGTTGTCCACCTTGTCACACAAAATGCCTGAGTAGACGCAGAGAAATGCTTTCACCACCTATAGATAACACAGACAGCTTTTGGGGCAGTGTAATGAATCCTATGGTAACAAGGAGGAAGAGAATTTGCCCTCACATTTTTATTCTTAAAATACAGAATTTTTAGCTTTTATGGCTATTCTATCCTGTCTTTCATTTCCTGAATTTTAATTTTTTTAAGAAATGTTCTGAAGGGGTGAAAGAAAAAATCACCTAGAAAAAAACAAGAACCTTTTAAAATGAAAATTGAAAATATATGTGTAAGAGTAACAGCTGAAATTATAATAACTATGCATATAATCATAAAAATAAATAACAAAACTTATACTAATTTTCTGCATCCAATTTTTTTCTCTCCTGAGAACATTGTGTCAAATTCAGGTTTATTACAAAAAAGGACATAAATATTATTACTTTGGAAGAATAATAATAGCAAGCATTGTAGTCAGGAGTTTTAGAAAGTAGCATCAATTAGGAGAAACTTTGCAAAATATTTTCTTCCTATGTAGTGAAAACACTTTCAAAAGAACTCGCTCTTACGAGTTCTGAAAATATTATCAGAGGCATTGAAATGGGAAATGAGTGCTAAGAAGCTTTGAAAACCTGATCTTTATTTAAGTGTTTTTTAAAAGGATAAAAAGCATATATACCTAAAATACTGGTTTAATGATTCAAGAGTTCCTATGCTCATGCAGGCCCAGGTAAAAGAGATTCTTTTACTCCACTGGGGGGAAGTGAGAGGTAAATCTGCTAGTTGCACATCCAGTTAATTTGTCGCAGCATTCTGATTAATGTAATAGTCATTGCTGTCCCTTCAATGATTCACACAAAATATAATGATATTTAGCATACAAATTCTCTTCATTACTGACAAGGTCATGTTTAGGTCATACCGGTGGAAGCAAGAAATTAACAGTATTATGCTGCTTGCTTTCTCTAGGCAAAGCATTTTTTTTGAGCATTTCTACACACATTTGCTTTACCACAATAGGAGTAACAAATTTACATCTCTGTTGCGATGCTATGTTCCCTCTTTTTGGATGAGTGGTTTTTGTCTGAGGGAAAAAAGCCTACTTCTAGCTAGTGCAACAACAAATTCCTCTACACCAGGTTGCACAAATATAGGTATGTCAGCCTCACTAAAGCTTTAGCTTCAGAACATGACAAAAATCCACTCCCTTTCCCTAAAAGCAGATCCCTGTGTTGATTCAAGAGAAAGATTCTTTTTTCCTCCACCGTTAACACTGGTCTCTGAAGATTCTGCTTCAAAATATTCTTGTTCAGCACATGGGAATCCCACGGCTCTTCTATAAAATGAAGTACTGGGACCTGTCCCTTGCTGAGAAATCCCACTTAAAATCTCCCTTTTTTTTGAGGATTTATCAATATTTCATTAAAAAAAAAAAATCCCTTCTCTTAATAGCTTTTCTCAGCTGAATTTCTCAGCTACTATCTTTGCTGACTTTATTCGTTTCAATAGAGACCAATCACTAATCCTGGAATCACAGTCAGAATCATTTCTCATCTTTTGTTTTCTCTCCTTCACACCTGGCTGGGACAATTAAATACTGTACAGAGTGTCAAAGGCACAGCCTAATAATTGAAGAACAATAAGCTTTGAAAACCTGGGAAGGATTTGATTGTCTGTCTGTAAAAGCCATTTTCTGCATTAATAATAATAATAATAATAGTCACCTATTATGTGGATCATTTTAATCACTAATTAAGGAGAAGTCTTGTCTAGTTTCTTCAGTGTTAGCCATGAACAGGAAATAACATTATTTTAATCAAAGGCAGAGGCTTCATTTGAAATGGTAACTGTTGATCTCCATACACAGATTTTTTTGGTAGTGGCTTATTTCTGAGGTCTATATGGTGAAGGTTCATATAATTTCTAAACAAGCACCAAGGTTCATTATATCTTTTTAAAASTACTTCAAAACTATTTTATTGCTATGTAATAAGCAGAAGAATTCTTAATGGCTCTTGAATGAAAAAAATGTTCCAAGACACAAGTGAAATGGTTATGCACTGCAGACTCTCCGCTCACTGTTGGTATATTTGATAGCCTAATTGCAAACCACGCATGACCTGTCTTCCCCAAAGTCATTGCCCCAAATCTTACATACCAGGTACAACAGCTTCCTAACAGCTCCTGGCAAAAATGAGGYCTCCAGAAATGCCTGCTCTTTGAGCAGAGCCCATGCATGGTCTTCCCTAAGGGGCAGAAAACTTTTGTGATGTCCCCACACATTTGTGGATTTACCAAATTGTGCACTATGTGAAGAATTATAAGAACTTTTCTATCTTTTGTCTCTCATTGGATTTGCACTTCTGCAGGAGTGTTAAAGCTGGCAAAGACAAAGCACAGTCTGCAACTAATCACTTCAGCTGATGATTGCAGCAATAGCCAGGTCAGGACAGAGTCACTGATCCATTTTAGCACAGCTTTATCAGAAAGTTTATAAAGTTACATAAACAGATGTACATAATTCTAAATGTACCGTTACCAACAGAGCAAAAGATTTATACTTTAAGCAACTGTCTTTCATTGCCTTATATATTATGGGGCTGCTGAAGATGGGGTTTTAAATGTTTCTTATGGCAGAAAAATGATTAAAATTTTAGATTTGGATATCTTCCAAAACTGGACATACTCTGGCCAATGGTGCATTGTGTTTCAATTCTCAGAAAAGTGGAAGGGTCTTGCTTGGTTATTGATGATTAATTTGCTATCCTTTGAGATGTCTGATTGTTTTATGTCTACTGATGTATTTTTTTTCATACTGCAGGTCAGCTATGGTGTCTTATGTGTAGCTATGACACACCAATTACTATTTAAGTCTGCAGCACTCCAAGTGTACTCAATTTTTTTTTCCTTTTTCAGGCAATTTACTTGATTTCTTCTGGTTTTAATACTGAGTGAGCCCCCACTGGTGAGAAATTAGCTACATCGCTGTCCACTGAAACTTCCCAACTTAGCTGCTTCCTCTCCTTCTTAAACTGTCCTTGGATCAGCCTGTTTAATACAAGTGGCAAGAGTTCTTCCCATCTAGCCTCTCAATATGAAAATCTATCTCTTGTTTTTTGAATACATTGTTCTCTTTGGGTGGTACATAAAGATTAACAATTAAGAGTCTGTGGACCCCTGTGCTAAAAACTGTGCAAACAATAATTGAAAAAAAAAAAAGAAAACGCTAAAATTCTTATTAGTTTAGTACTCACTCTCATCTACTCAATATCCTCCTATCTTACTGCCTACCCTACTCTAAAAGCCACATTTCAAGGCTTAAAAATTAGTCATCTTCTTTAACCAGTCACCATCTACATTTACCATATAACTTTCTATCAGCTGTGAGTCTTGCAGTATAAGGAGCTAAACACCCCAGCTTCTACAGGATGATCTATGTTTCAACACTTCTAGTGCTTTAATGTCCTTTTTTAATAATACCATTCCCTGTAATGTACAGTATTTGTCATAGTAAAGCACTAAGGATTGCTGGGCAACAGCTATAAGAATTTAATAACCAACTTCCTATTTCAAATACAATATATCTGCCCACATGAGAGGTGCACCTGAAAATACCTGAATATGTTGATTATTCCTGCAGTCTTGAGACTCTCCTCTTTTGTTCATGGCATAAAAAGGATTAACATRTTGGCATAGAGCAATTGGTTAGAGAGAAAAATGGTGGTGGGGAACATCCTATGTCTCTGATCAGGTAGTAGTAAATGTTGTTAAATCCTTACTAATTAACTTCTGACCAGAGATGGAACAAATAATTTCAATTGTTTTTAAGCAAAGGTCTTGTTTGTAAGGATGAGATTATGTTATTTCTTGGCTAAACAAAAATAAAATAAAAATCGAACAATYAAAAAGCATTTTGGAGAGTGTAATTTGGTTGCAAAATAAGGCATTCTGAGAAACTTTTCAAAATGTCTTCAATCTGCCAAGCAATAAATAACCTTCACACCTGATTTGTTTTAAATTAATGAAGTCTACTGTACCAGTTTGGAGTAAAATTAAACTGTTTCCCTACACAGCCAGAGTATCATAGATTTTAACAAATAGAGACACTCACATCATTTTCACAGCAGTGAACTGAGTGATTTAATGATGCTGAAGAAAGGTAAGATTGATTGAAAAACTCTAGAGTATATGCCGTCTCTTTCTCAGACGGCAGTATGTAAATTGAAGATGGAAGGTAGGCAAATGAAGAAATAAGAGAACATCAATCAGTCCTTTATCAAAACCCTGTACTGCTGCTAGGTCTTTGTCTAACATGCCATTGTGTTGTCTGTTAGAAACAGAAGAGGACTTCATTCTTGTCAATAAATAACTACAAAGCCACCAAGCTGGTAAGGGGCCAGTCAGCTGAAAACTCTGACAGGTCTGTTTATTGCCATGTGGATGTTTATTTCAACACAATAAATAGATTATATCATCACAAATGATGCCTTTTTTGTTTTGTGTGGCTTACATCCATATTTTCTTGATTATAAGTGATATTTAGTGAGGAAACACTTATCCTGTACATTGAGAAGAATATGCTCTGCCTTTAAAAAAAAMCAGAACTCAAAAGACCACATATAAGTACAAGGTGAGTGTATATGCATAAACACAATTGTCTTTCAAATACATATGCTGAAAATATTGTGAGTTATCTTAAATTATGGTGCTGTAAAAYATTATCAGAGAAATAAAAGGACAGCGGAAAAAAGTTAGAGCAGAGTGAACTTAGTCCAGTAGTTAATTTTAGGCTAATACCAGCTTAAAATACATTGCCCTATAAATTATTTCTTAACCACCATGTGGTACCGATGAAGTACACAAGCTGTATATATCTATCTGCCTGAAGAATAGTCTCACTGGAAGGAGATCCAAAATTCATCTGTCCTAGTCTTCTTTCTTTGATAACAAGCAACATGTTCTAAGAAAATATGTGAGAAGTAGGGAATGAGAGAAGATAAAAGCATCCAGCTTTCAACAGTCAAAAATGTCGGGACTTCCTGAGCCAGAGGTGACTTCTTGACTATTGTAATGCATTGAGTTGGGATGGATATAATTTTCTTCATAGCAGCCTATATGGTGCACCAGAAGACTGCTGACTTAAACAGTGTTGCTGACACAGCAATCTTTTAGTTATTGTAGAAAAGGGCATGGACAGCATCAAGCCCTTCTCTGTTTCTCACTCTGCCTCACCAGTGAAACAGATGGGAGAGAGCACAGCCATGATAGCTGACTCACAGTGGCCAAAGTGGCATTCCACACTGTAGGGATCATGCTGCATGGTAAAACTTGGGTAGTAGTTTTCCCAATGTTGCCATAAGTTGAGGACTGTTTGGACATCAGTCTTTGGTGGTGAGTTATTGCTTTTGCAAAATGTGTTGGTGATTCCCCTTCTTCTCTCTTCACTCATTAGCCTATCTTTATCTAAACCCAAGAGTTTTCTCTCTTTGATCCTTCCAATGCTTCCTCCCATCCCATTGGGGGAGAGTGAGGGAGGGACTGGTGATGCTTAGCTGCTTACTGGGGTCAACACACCAAATGTGTTGTATATTCTAACTCCCTATAGTCCATTTTTTATTAAATTGCTCCCAATACTAATGACTCAGTGTTTTTCTCAACTCATAATTAAGTAGATTTGTTCCATTTTCAATCTCTACCTCTCAAAGGATTCTATTTCTTGTGTTGTGAAGGGCAGATTTAAAATAGTGGTTTATGGAATCTAACAGCCATTTAAAGCATTTATGTCCAGTTCTGGTAGGCTTAACATCATTTTGCTTCAGAGCCATCTGAGAAAAAAAAAAAGAACACGGGAGGAAAAAGAGAAAAGACCATATAAATACTGACAAATGTAGGAAAAGGATGAACCAGTCTCCGTTGTGGAAAACTTAAAGATTTCATCATCATTAGATGGGCTCCCCATGCTCTAGTATCCATCTCACGAATCTCCCATCTTTTATCTCCCATTATTCAAATAAATGACTATTTTTCGATCCTTATAAGAAAGAGTGATTACCCAAACAAGAACATCTTGTTTTCAGAAAAAAGGATGACTTTAACTGGCTTTGAAAATTAGCACAGCACCAATATTCAATAAATTATTGTGATACTCCTTTCTAATTTTATTATTCTAACTAATAAGAGATAATTTACCAGTCAGTTGAGTACATGCTGGATTTCAGGAGAAGATATATTGCTAAGCATGATTGGTGAACAACCCCAGACAACAAGGCTCATTGTGTAAGATGTATTCCTTTCTTTAGTATGGTATATTGGCAAGGATTTAGTAGCAGGATGGGGCTACAGGCAGTTAGAGGCTTTCCCTGTGTCCAACAGAGCCAATGCCAGCCAGCTCCAAGACGGCCCCACCTCTGAATAAGGCAGAGCCCAACAGCTACAGTGGCAGCACCTCTAGGATAAAATGTTTAATAATGGGCAAAATAAGCACTGCACACTTGCMGCCAGGAAAGAGGAGTGAGAACTTGTGAGAGAAACAGCCCTGCAGACACCAAGGTCAGTGAGGAAGGAGGGAGAGCAGGTGCTCCAGGTGCTGTAGCATAGATTCCCCTGCAGACCGTGGTGAGGCAGCTGTGCCCCTGCAGCCCATGGAGGATCACAGGGATGCAGAGATCCACCTGCAGCCCTTGGAGGATCCCATGCCAGAGCAAGTGGAAGCCCAGAGGAGGCTGTGATCCTCTGAGAAGCTCTCACTGGAGCAGGCCCCTGACAGGACCTGTGGACCCAAGCCCATGCTGGAGAAACTTTGATGGCAGGACTTGTGACTCTGCAGGGGATCCAAGCTGGAGCAGACTGTTCCTGAAGGAYTGGACCATGTGGAACAGATCCACACTGGAACAGTTTCTAAAGAACTGCAGTCTGTGGGAAGAAGCCAGGTGGGASAAGTGTTGGGAGGGACTCCACGTTGGAGCAGTGTGTGGAAGAGCATGTGCAGTCCTTTTCCTGAGGAGGAAGGAGCAGCAGAGACATGTGATAAACTGACCACACCCCACATCCCCCATCCCCCTGTGTTGCTGTGGGGGAGGAGAAAGAGAAAAAAATCAGGACTGAAGTTGTGACTGGAAAGAAGGGAGAATTGAGGGGAAGGTGTTTTAAGATTTAGGTTTATTTCTCATCACTCTACTCTCCATGTTGAGTCTGTTTTACCCATGATGGTAACTGGTGAGAGATTTCTCAATGTCTTTAAGTCTTTCATTAACGTTTCTCTCCTCTGTTGAGTTTAGGAGGGGAATGAAATAGCGAATTTGGTGGTTCATTGTGGTTCAAAAAATAATCACAAAAGGGGTTCTTCCAGGAAAATATGTTCTCCAGTTTCCGGTGGGCAGTTCCTCAGACCAAACAGAAGGGCTGGTCTGACCTATGATTTTAATAAAGGAACTTCTGAATCTTATTTCTAGGAAGTTAATTATGAATACTGTGACCAGGACTAGAGGGGCCTTGCCTCCAGCCAGGTGGAGAAAGAGAACAACTGGGTTTACTGGACTGTGTGGATTGAATTCAATGGCCTGGCACATTAGACCTAGCTTGCTTTTACTTGAATGAGCATCCTGTATACATAATTTACTGCCTCAGGTTGGAAACACAGCCTTACCATCTGCCATGGGCCAATCCAGACTGCACTGGAGCAGGGTGAAGCTCTGGAACACCTGCAATACATTGATGACATCATCATGGGCAACAGAGCAAACTTTTGAGAAAGGGAAGAAAGAAAATAGTCCAAATACTTCTGAAAGCTGCTTTTGCCATAAAACAAAATAATGTAAATGGACCACACAGGAGATCCAGTTTTTAGGAATATAATGACAATATGGATGTGGGCAGATCCCAATGGATGTGATCAACAAAACAACGTCTCCACTAACTAGCAAAAAAGAAACTCAAGCTTTCTTAAGCACTGTGGGTTTTTGGAGAATGTGTATTCCAAATTATAGTCTGAATGTAAGCGCTCTCTGTCAAGTGACCCATCAGAAGAAAAATTTCCTATAGGGCACTGAGAAACATCTAGCCTTTGAATGAAATATTTGGGAGACATTTCATGCAGTAGCTCTTGGGCCATCCAGGCAGGTAAAGATGTAAAATAATGTGGGCTTTACTACATACTGGAAGAATGACCCTATCTGGAGTCTCTGGAAGAAAGCACCAAGGGTTACTCCCTGATGTGTCCTGTTGTATTGTAGGAAAGCATCAGAGATAGAAAACAGCTGCATGAAGCCTTATTCAGTAAGTTGCAGAAAGGAGATGAATCAGGCCAATTTGCAGAAATGACAGCCATCCTGCTAACTTTAGACATTGCTGACCGAAAGAAATGGCCAGTGCTCTATCTCTGTATTGGCTGGTGCTGGAATGCCCTGTGGGGATGTTTACAGCAAGGGAAACAGTGCAACTGGCTGTGCAGAGGCAAACCCATCTGGGCTGCTGCATTGCTGCAAGATACCGCTGTACRTAAAAGTGCTTCAGCAAATGCCACTGAAAAACATCAGAACAACCAGCAGGTGGATCAGGCTGATAAGATTGAAATGGCTCAGGTGGATCTGGACTGGTGAATTATTTATAGGACAGTGGGCCCATGACACCCATGGCCATCAAGGAAGAAAGAGACACACTTACAGAGATGGACTAGTGATCACAGGGTGGCTTTAGCATGGACGCTGTTGCACTCTTATACATGAGCATGGAGTGGTGCTGCGATCAAGCAAGCCAAATGGTTAAATTCTCTCTGGTATGGGGGACAATGGCTGAAATCTTAGTATGTAGAGGCATGCTAGACTGACTATCAAACTCCTGCAAACCTGCCAAGGGAAGCACGATGTGTTTACAGCGGTGGAAGCAACCACCATATGGCTGGAAGCAATATCCCACGTCCCATGTCGCTGCCCAGAACACTTTCCTGGGGCCATGAAAACAAGCCTCATGGCAACATGGCACCACAGAAACAATTGAGTCAGACAACTGGACTAATTTCTGAAACAACCTCATAGACACCTGGTCCAAAGGACATGGCATTGAGTGGCTACATCACAACCCCTATCATACATCAGTCTCCAGGAAAATCAAATTATAAAATGGACTTCTGAAGACTACACTGAGAGCAATGGGTGCTGGGACCTCCAAGCATTGGGAAAAGCATTTATCAAAAGCCATCTGGTTAGTCAACACTACAGGATATGCCTATCAAGCTGTCCATGGCCTATCAGAACTATGTACTGAGGAAAGGTATAAAGTCTTCGTGGCAGACATAAAAAATAAGCTGGGATAGACAGCTTGGGTTATACCTGCCTGTGATATAATCAATCTGCCAGGCCTCCCAACATTTATACTTCAGCCATCATTCTCCATAGCASAGGTGATAAACAGCACAAGAGGGAACATATATATATAAATTCAATCTGGAACATCTGTCATTATCTTGAACCCTTTGAAATAACAACACCCCACACTGTACGCTGAAAAAACCTGTGATGGTTTGATTCCTACTGGCAAGTAAGCAGCACATTGTCAGTGACTCTTACCTTCTAAGATACCTGTATGTATTTTTTTAAGATGCATGAGCTAGATTCAATCATGTACATCAGTGGTACATCGACATAAGTAACCTAAGGTAGCCATGCTAGTTGTGGCTGTGCATTTTTATGATTTCAATTCAACAGAAGCCCAAAAACCACTCTGGGCATTCTCTTCTTCAGGCTTATGACAAAAAAAAAGAAATTATTTAAACTTGATGACTAGCACAGTATCTGTCACACATATGTTTTGCAAGCACAGAAACTTTATCAATATCAGACTCATTACATTATTTATGTTAAATTTGTCTCTTGTTTAAAAACATTTCGTCAGCCTGCCATTCTGTGTTGAAAATACAAGTCATTGCTAATTTAGCTGCAAGGTTTTATTCTTTTTTTAAAGGGAAAAAAATGTTTTAAAAATAGTTTATTTGTATCCTACRTACTCATCAGAATCCATCTGTCTCTGTAACATTAATGAAAAATCTTGGCTCAGGACTTAAAGAGTAAGCAAGAGGAGAGATTGGATGAGCGTACAGAAGAAAAACAAGAGCTGCTTCTCCCTGTAGGTGAACAGAAAAAGGATATGGCTGAGCAAGAAGTGTGAAACTGAAACGAGATAAGGTGCGTGTTGGAACTGCAGTAGAGGAACAGAGGGGAAATTATGCCATTAGGAAAAATAGGACAGAGTCAGGCTTGGAACAAAACTGGTTGAAAAGCCTGCACTCAGTTAAAAACTTTCTTCTTCAGTGCTCAGAACAGAATCAAATCAATTCAGGTCTCACTAGCCCTTGGCTACCTGCCTATACCTGTGACATCTGCTACTTTGTGTGCCCGCAGAAAGGCTGGCAGCACAGCACTGTTATCAGTCACTCTGGTAGCTCCAAAAGTAAGGATTTGTGTAGTTGGTATAAAGGCTGTCTTTGTCATAATATTTAACAGATTGGATATGGACTTCTGAAATAAATCTCTCCATAATCCCCACTTTTTGCAGYATGATTAACTTCGAGTAGCGATTACAAACTGGTCTCCTTTTGTGTGGAAGTAAACCAAGGGATGCATCCTGAGTCTGTTCCTTTCGCTAATGGCAGCCAATCCATGGGACCAAAGAAGAAGCGAATTTCCACAAAATGGCTACAGTGAACATCAGTTCTTCAGGGTCTGCTCTGCAAAGTGGACCCACRCTCATTTCCTAATAAGACATAGCTGTGGATTCCACTGCTGCTAATCACCAGTATGATTATCCTATCGATATCTGCTTTCTTTTAAAAAGACAGACATGGGTACAAAGACAGTCAGCATCAGAAGGACAAATGAAAAAAGTCTAGTGAAGCTATAATTAAGATTACACAGGGAAACTTAATTAGCACATTCACAGTGCATAAACAAATACACATACCTGTTATGTTTAGATGTTAAGATTGCCTTTAAGGATTCAGCTTCCCTTTTCCCTTTTTCCTAGGATCCCTTCTTCCTTCATGGATACTGCTTCCTTTTCCAATTGGTGCCTTACTTTCTCAGTGCAAAACATGACCTCACCTGACCTTCCCTGCACACTAGTCAGACCTACAGTGAAACTGATTTGTAGTTTACCTCATCTGGTGATTATCAATGCAATACAGGGCTGCCTAATGGACAATAGTGGCTTTGCACATCAGTACTGTGGGGTACTGGGTGATATTATTAGCACACAAATCAGCAGCATATGGACAATTTGGGCAAACAATGAAAAACTTGTGTTAGCAGTGTAATTAATATTACATAACATACATTCCCTGATTTGCAACCATCTTTCTGAATGCTTACAATTTTGGAAAGACAGATCTAGTAGACAACAGTGATGGTTACATTTTTAAAAGTTTGTTTACTTTAAACATTACACTTCATCTGTGGAAGGACCAAGAAATAAACTGTGGTCTCTCTGGCAGATTAAAACTGCAAGACCTGTCTCCAACAACTTAATTTGTTACTGTTATCTAGTCAGAGTAACATTATATAGCCAACTTTAATCCAGACAATACTTCACTACCTTGTTTTTGAGTGTTTGAATTTGTCATACTAATATTTGTAAACACCTTATATAGAATAAAAACCAAAATATGCCAGCTCCTTTGAATAGATGTCAGTTGCAGCTGTATCTGTGAAGGTCCTCCCTTCAGATATGTTGAMTGTAAAAACTCAGTCTTGCTCTGTGGTGAAGAACAATGTTATACTACTTCTTCCTGGTTTAAGGAAAGCTTTTATTTTCTTTTCAAAATCCTTAGGTTGGACAGCAAAGCCTTTCTTTTGTTGCCAAAGAGGAAAAGTTTAAAATTATATTCAATAGAGTCTTATCTGCAGCTTTTGAGGCAATAATGTTGCTTCTTATATGTGGGAAATCCTAGTAGAAACTAAGGATCCAAATTTAATAATTTTAAGGTGTATTTAGCAATACCAGTATTTCCATCAACAACTGTTTGGGTGCAGTTCAAAAGGCACTTAAAAATCACTACTTATAACTAATATGATCTTCCTATAATCCTTTTCTTGGATCAGACATATGGACTTTGTCTCTTTGCTTTTAAAGTATGGGTGAATGACATGAATCTAGAAGAATATCTTACAGTACTTTGTATGAATTGTGAATTTCACTAATATCTAATCATTAGAACACGGACTTTGAAAATTTATTTCTTCCTAAGTAAAATCAGGAGTTTCCATTTGCTTAAAAAAAACCATCCTCTCTGTTACTAGAAAAAAAACCCTTCTCTTTACAAAGAATAAAACACATAAAGGATTCAGGGAGATGGTAATTTCTGTTTTTGCTATGAGGCAATTATAATAATCACAGCCATCAAAATGAATGCCCTTTTAAAATTCCTTTTCTTCCTGAAGTGTCTGTCTATGATATTCCAAACAATTGTGTCTGCCTCTTGGCACCCATTTGAGATATCCTTGGCAAATGAAAATTGAATCAACAATAATACTTTTTAAATCCCTAAGGCAAAATTGAAACTTTATATACTTATAGAAGAAAACAGTTATTCTCCAAATGGCTGGCAACACCATCTCCAGGCTATATAGTAGCAGATGCCAATGAAAATGATTGCGCATTTCTTTATTCTCACTAGATAACCTTCAGGTATAATGATTCCAGGCTCTCTGATTTTCTGACTTACTTTCCATACATATAACATGCAACAGCCTCAACACCAAAGGTTGCATGTAAGTCACATACAGAATAGATGAAAAATATACCTAAAATTCAATTTATTGCACTGGGTTACTGTATTCCATGGTGTAAATGCCACATCCCCCTGAGGAACTAAAGTTACTGCAAAGGCTGAGTCTGGCCCTTCTCAGGGATGGTAACTGAAGCCCAGAAAAGTCCATTGAAGTTTGTGCTGTAACCCTCCTACCGGCACAGGCATATTTTTGGGCAGCTTTTGACCATTTAACTAACTTTACCCTTTGCTAGGCCCAGGGAGTTCCCCAGTGCCTTGGTGGCCTTTGATCTCTTCTCTTTGACTTGGCAAAGCAGCTCTGCCTTACGGGTGGACCAGAGAAATCTTCCACTCACAGCTGTAAGTCTGGGAACTGTGTGTAAGTTCCTGTTAGGATCCTGCTTATCTAGGTGACTCTTACTTTTCTTGCTTAGTAAATTTGTTGACTTAAATCCGTGGGAAAGAAGTGCTCACACACATGCATGATACATATCGTAGAGATTAATAAATAATGCATATATTTTATTGTTTATCGCAGTGTGTAATTTATCTAGTGTGCATTATGGATAATGGTGTTTCCCTTACACCTTTAATATTTGAATACATAGAATTATCTTTGGCAATACTTCTTGCAGTCTGTCCTGCTTGAGACAAATTCGGAGGAATGTCAGAAATGAACGTCCCCTGATAGAAGACAGGTTACAGCCACCCCTCCCCCACCAGGTTCGGGAAGAAATTCCTCGGAGGAAAGTGAAAAATGAAAATCCTATTTATTTAACAAATGCATGGGAAAAGATTAATAATGCTAAATAATAAAACCTCTCGCTGTGGAGAGAACCTGGGTAGATTTCAGAGTCCGTTGTGGGTGTGGCTTTCTCCTCTCTGGAGCTGGGGTTCGTCATGGGTCTCTCTGGGCCTCGGTGGAAAGGCCTCCCAATGAAGTTTTGATGTTCTGGTGTTCTGAACAGTTTCAGAAGAGAAGAAGAAGAAGCCAAAGTCCCAGGGCTCCGTCCTTTAGCTAACGAACAAGAAACTAGCTAAAAAGCAAAAGGAATGGAACTCTCTTCCCTGCTGCAGAAGCGGAGCAGCCAGGCAGCAGGAGCCAGCGAGTTTATCTGTGTTTTGAACACAGCGCCGAAAGAATTCCACAGGCTCTACCCCCTCTCCCTTATCTAGCTTTAAAGGCACAGAGAGGCACAGGATTCACGTCTGGGCATAGAGCAGATGATAGAGAATACAGTATCATACAGTCACCCCAAGACTGTCTAAATTCTTATTGTCAGAATAGAACATAATATAAGTACCAGGAATATTTTTCAAAGTTATACTAATTTTTTCTTACTTCTAATAAAGATTCTACTCTAAAGTCATATTAGTCTACTACAACCATRCTGGATAGATAGACGTCATTATTACGTTCATGTCACCTAGTACCTTAAGAATCTTCCTCTCTTCCCTGACTCTCAAGCAAAAAGACTTAACAATTTCTACCACTAAAGTGTCATCCAATTTCTATTACACTAATCTACCAGATTATCTACATCTATTTGTATGATAATCTGATCCTTTCCTATATTAACAATAATTTCCATAACCTTGAAGTACAGTAAATGTACATACAATTATTTAAAATGAAAACAGTATACCACTAAAAAAACCTGATCCTGACAACATTCCCTGAGCCACTCATTTAATTGGTTTTGATCCTAATGATTCCTATTAATGACTTCATGTATCTTTTGTTTATCAGTTTTTCAATTCTAGGACTAATCCCCTCCTATGACATTTTAAATTGGAATTTGCCTTTGCCTGAAATTGGATAGGGTAGTTTCATTGTATTACATTTGCCTATGAATATTGATCAAAAAAGGATATTTGTTTAGAATGACATCTTCTAAGCAATGTACCAGACTATCTTAATAACAGCCAATAAGAAGTATATCAGTGATATCCTGGTTCACAAAAAATATTACATTAGGTGAAAGAAATTATCTGTTTCATAGTCGTCTCTGATTGTGTCAATTGTTATTATTGGCAGAATTACTTGCCAATAATGGACACATATTCTCAAATACTTAGCAATTTAGAATCACAGAGTTATAGAATGTTTGTGTTGGAAGGGACCTCAATGATCATATAGTTCCTACCCTCCTGCCATAGGCAGGGACATCTTCCACTAGACCAGGTTGCTCAGAGCCCCGTCCAACCTGGCCTTGAATATTTCYAGGGATGAAGCATCCACAGCTTCTCTGGGTAACCTGTTCCAGTGCCTCACCACYCCCACAGTGAAGGGTTTCCTCCTAATATCAAATGTAAATCAACTCTCTTTCAGGTTGAAACCATTACTCCTTGTCCTATCACTTCACGCCCTTGTTAAAAAACTCTCTCCAGCTTTCTTGTAGGTCCTCTTTAGGTACTGGAAGGCTGCTGTAGGGTCTCCCAGGAACCTTCTTTTCTCCAGACTGAACAACCCCAACACTTCCTCTGATTTAGAGACAAGGAAGCCCTGCAGGACTGTCTCAAAAACTCTGCAYAAGTCCAGGTAGATGACACCTGTTGCTCTTCCCTTATCCACCAACACTGTAACCCCATCCTGGAAGGCCACCAATTCTGTCAAGCATGGTTTACCCTTAGCGAAGCCATTTTAGCTGTTACAAATCACCTCCTAGTTTTCCATGTGCCTTAGCATAGTTTCCAGAAGGATCTACTCCATGACCTTGCCAGGCACAGAGGAGAGACTGACTTGCCTGTAGTTCCCTGGGTCTTTGTTTCTTCCTCTTTTTAAGAAAGGGGATTATGTTTCCCCTTTTCCAATCAGTGGGAACTTCCTTGTACTGCCACAACTTCAACTGGTCAATATCCTTTTCGTAAGTTTATAAGCTTTCATAAATCTATACTTTCATAAACCTTTGAAAAGAACATAAATAGTTGACTCCTGATAATTCTATGGAAATGATTGTGCTAGGTGTGTGTGAGAATGGCTTTGTAATTTCTCACATTTATATACCAGATAATTTACATGAAAAACAGCATCAAGTTACATATCCTATTGGTTTTTAAATCCTCTAATATTCCAGAATTGATATTTTTCTATCGTAACTTCCATATCTTATGGTTTTATGGTTTTCTGGTTTTCTTAGATTATACAAAAGTGGTCACAAATCTGTTTATCATTTTAGACAATTCAATCTTAAATATACATATTTATCTCACTTCCTGGCCTGTGGAACGAAGACAAAGTTTACTTCCTATAATCACTCTTGGGAAAAAAATTACCACTATTAATATTTAGGAAATTCTATGCTGAAGTGATGAAAAATGTTTTAAATTAAGATGTCCTTACTTTTGTTTGGTTTCTTCCTTATTTGGGCAACAATGAGTCTCAACATGACTGGTCATACAGCTGCTGTCACAGATCTAGAACAGCAATCCTGATGTTAACCACATGTGGAATTTCTTTTTATCCTGAGGTTATGCTGTGATTGAAGTGATGCATTAAAGTCACTAATGTATTCAAGAGGTTATTTTCCATTTTATTCAAGGGACTGTAGACTCATTCCAGCACAATTTAAAACTCTGAATATATAACATATCATTCCTGTTTTGACAGGAAAATCTTTGTCTCCACAGCTACCACTTAGGAACCTTCTCAAAGTACAGAATTACAATACTGCATCTGATTCACAGCCTGATAGGTAACTTTTCAATCAGAGTATGACTGAAATGTTTTATCTCCAACCTTCACAAACTCTCCTTTCTACAGTGAGAAATTTGTTGCAGGAAATAATTTCAGCTTTTATCACTTGTGGGAATGTAAAGATAGTGGAAAGGTAGAAAGTCACTCAAATATGTATTTTAGGGGCTATTTAGCTACCTTAAGATTTGTTTTACATACGTCTAAAATACATAAGAAATAAAGATAAATATGAGCAAGTTAAAATACAAAGTACCTTCTGGATATACAATAGCAGCAGAATTCAGTACTTTRTAATATTTCTGCACTTTGTTCAGTGTATGTTTTTTCCTATTCTGCTGCTCAGACACTGAAGGAATATAATTACTGTTAAGGACATCCCCACCCCTTAACTAAATTAAGGGGTTTGAGTCTAAGAATTGTAATACAATTTATTTTTATCTAAATTCAGACTCCAAATGTAGATGCCCAGTCCAAGCTAGCCTTGTAGAATGGAGACAATTATCTCCAGATTATTCATTAGAGATTCAAGAAAGAATGAATGCCTATATTTCTGGGACAAAATCAATTGAGCAATGCACAAATGAGCTTCACAATCTCAAGAGAAACAATTTTCTTCTGTTTTCTGGCCCAGGCCACATACTTTACACAAGACCTTTAATAAGCAGGTTTATGTCAGCAAGTCTTTGTTTTAATAAATATTATGGCACAAGAGTAGCAGGCTAGTGCTACCAGCAGTCACAGCAAAAGCCATACCAGTATGAAGTACAACTGAAAATTATTTTCCAAATACATTTGCCAGGGAATCTATAAAAAATTATAGAATGCTCTGTGTTAACCCTGGTGAGCAGCTCAGCCCTACACAGAACCTCACACACTTTCCACGGTGGGGTAGTGGAGAGAATTGGAATGGTAAAAATGAGCCAATTTTTTGGGTTAAGACAAGTTTAATAGATAAAGCAAAGGTGTGTGTTTTGGTTTTGCATCCAAGGTTGGGGGTTTGGGGGTTTTTTGGGGGTGATAGGGGGATACAGGAGTGGCTTCTGTAAGCTGCTAGAAGCTTTCTCCATGTTCAACAGAACCAATGTTAGCCCTGTGCTTATAAGGATCCATGAGCTTTTCATTATATTTTCTGTACCCTGTCCAGTTGAGGAGAGGGAGATGTACACCAGCTTTAGTAGGCACTCTGTGTCCAGGCAGGATTACATCACCACACTGTGCACGTGAACAGAGCAAAACAATCAATTTCCTCACCCTTTCCTATCAGCAGGTGTTCAGCCATCTCCAGGAAAGCAGGGCTGCACTGCATGTAAGAACAGATGCTTGGGAGGACAACMAACACCACTCTGAACTTCCCCTCCTTCCTGGTTCTTTCCTCCAGCTTTTACTGCTGGGCACGATGTCGTATATAATGGAATATTCCTTCTGTCAGTTGGGGTCAGCTGTCCCTCACAACTTCTCTGGCCCCCAGCCTACTCACTGCCAGGACATCATGAGATGGCTTGGTGCTGTGTGAGCACTGTTCAGCAGTAACTAAAACACTGGTGTGTTATCAACACCATTTTGGTCACAAATACCAATCATAGAACCATACAACCTACTATGAAAAACACTAAATCTATCCTAATCCAACCCAGTATATAGGGGAACTAAGCCCTCTCCATTGTTAAATGCATTTATAATWAATAAAGATTAAATAATAGCTTTCCAAAATACTTAATAGACTGCCAATAAATTATAAAAGTTTAAAGAATTTATTAACTAGGTCAAAAGCTTTCAAAATGTTCTTAATGGTAAAAAATCACAGTAGAGTTCTTTTTCAGCAATTTTTTTTCCAACTGCAAGTTAAAGAAAGTCAATAACGTGCTTTTCTAATGGCATCAGTTATTCATTTGCAATCTTTCATGACATGAAGTAAGAAATTGAATAAAATAGGGAAAAATGTGAGTCATGCCTTATTTGTCTAGATGCCTCTCCTGAAGTTAGAACCATCTGCAACATTTATTTGCTACATTAGACAAATGAATGATTTTTCATTCCCACGGCTAAACCCATTTTTAATTTAATTCAAGAGCATGTAGAGTTTGTCCTCTGTAATGACTTCTGCAACTATTCTCCTTTTACTCTGACTTTGCCTCAGGCCCATATATCTTTAAACTGCAAAATACAAACAGGTATCCCTTTAGTAATCAAAATAAGAACCAAGTTTCCAAAACTGGAACACATATTTCATTAAAACATACAGCACATATACAGGAAAAAATCTTAGCATTCAGCATGATTCAGTATATGTGTTGAGGTCAACTATTTCAGGATATATCTCATTTAACATTGCTAAACCTTTACCTGTGTTTAGTAGATTCAAGCAAATTTAGTGCAGAAAAGTCCATCAAATACTTTTAAATACAAGGGACTCCACATTATGCCTCAGTAAGCTGCAAGCAGAATATATTTTCTCTATAGTTATGTCTTTACATTCCTGTTGCATATTGTATTAGTCGTTGCAGATAGAGTGCAAGCCTAGATAGGCCTTTATTCTGATCCAGTACAGAATCATTTTCCTAAATTTTTAGATTCTTAACCTCATTTACCTACAGGGGAAACATCTGCAGCAGAGCTGCAGGGTGCCCAGGAACTTTTTGAGAAGTAGATCCAGGCAATTTTAAAATGTGGCTTATCTGACCTGTTGAATAGCACCTTTGTATTCAGAAAATGTAGGACTTATAGCCTACAAATCCCAGCCAATAGGATGAATTATCTTTTACATTTGTGGTTAGTAATTATGTCTATATCAGACATTTTTATCCTCACTAGTGCTGTGTGGCCAGATAAAATATAACAGGCAGCTGGAATACATTTTTGTGTGATACAATTTTTTCAATAAGCTTCTCTGCTGATTGATTTATTGCAAGTATAGTAGGAAGTGAGGCATTTACTCTCTGCCACCAAATAAATTGACTGGTCTTGATTAAAATTTTTACGGAAAAACACAAAATTTATGGATGGAACCATAAATTCCCTCATAATTCTCTCAGAATTCCCACTTCATTAACTGGCCTTTGACTGGCTCTGTCCAGAAGACCTTTGTTAGGCCCTGTGATTTCAGTGTGGTTTGGCATCATAAATAGCAAGGTGGAGTTGAGCTACGCTCCTGCAGAATCTCATGGCAGATCTATTCCATGTTGATGAGCAGAGCTGGATCTTGAACATACTTAATATTATGTATAGTTTATATGAACATTCTGGGAAAAAGAAGTTCTATAAATGTTTTATTTAGAAAGATGTGTAACATCTGCTTTGTAYATACGTATCAATCACTACTTTTCAAGTGTCTTTTTTCTGGCCATGCTTAACTCCGAGTAACTTGCATGTGGAATTTCACAACTTCCACATTAGTTATTTTTCTCATCAAAATCATACTGAAGGAAGAGTCATCAAAGACAAGGCAAAAGGGACCACAGAGTAATGCCAAGACTACAACAATGGCTGGATGATGATCTGAAATCTCCTCCTCTACAAATATAATTAAAAAATCTGAATTCAGGAAACTTACGAAAATGAAAAAATACTTTGCTTGACTGGACAGAGAAAGTTCTAAACCTCCTACCCAAGTTCTAAGTGTGAGAACTATGTCAAAATATCTATCCAATAAACACTACTAAAGGCAATGGCAAGTAAGTTCTAAACACGGAACTCAGAATAACACAGTGAACCAAGTCGTTAGACATGGACTACATAATACGTACAATATATTAACAACATGATAACCCTTCTGCACTCTGAGTGGGTATTCAAATGAAGAATTAATTCTTAATCTATGTCCAAATCTGTTGATAAATTATTTTCTTTGTACCTTTTAAGAGGGAAATAAAAGTAGACAGTGAGCAAGATATAAGTTGGCCCTCAGCACATCAGCWATAACTTTCATGGTATGTAATAACATTTTTTTATCTGTATTATCTGTCGAAATCTGCAGTTTGGAGGTTATTCTTTCCCATCTCTTAATAATCTACCCCTTCCAGAGGAAACAAAATCCACTGAGGTGTATGGACACAGTGCTCCAGATGTGTTCACACAAGCGCTGATTACAGAGGAAAAATTATTTCCTGCAACCTGCAGGCTGCATTCTTGCTCATAGTGTCCTGAGAGCTGTTGCCTTCTTTTGCAACAGAACCCCAAATCTTTTCCTACAAAACTACTTTCTGATGAGTTGGACTGCAACCTGTACTGGTACACGGGATTTTTCTTACCAAAAGGCAGGATTTGGCTGTTCATTGAACTTCAGTCAGACCACTCCTCCAGTCTACTGAGGTCCCTCCAAGCAGCAGTCCTGCCCTCCACCTGACTGCTCTCTTGTCTTGGGGTGACTCTATCATGTGTATCCCCTATCATGCTCTTATGCCCATAAAGTAATATTCTGCCTTTTCTGTGCCTTTAAACTGAGCTTGAGGGAAAAAAAACAAACGAACTTTTCAAAGCAGCTTCTCAAAGACACAGAGATACACTCCTCTGCGTTCTCTGGCTGCAGGTAAGCAGAGAGGGAGCACCCTGCTTGCTTTCTTCAGCCAGATGGGTTTTTTTCCCTCTTGGCGTGAAACAGAAAGCTGAACTTTGTTTCCTGAGACTTTGGGGTTTTTTTTCTCTTCTTCTCTTCTAGACTGTTTCAACAACATCAGAACACACCAGGAGAATTTTCTCCCCAAGGCCCGGGGGGTGGGCCCACGCCCTCACCGACCAGCTCCGAGGAGGAGAGAGACCACACCTACAGAAGGACTCTAAAATCTTCCCAGGTTTCTCTCTATAGCRAGAGATTTCATTTCATTATTTAGCATCATTATCCTTTTCCTGTGTGTTTGTTAAAATAAATAGTTTTTATYTCTTTCACTTTCCTTCGAGGAAAAATTTCCTTTTTYCCCGAACCTGGTGGGGGGAAGGGTGGTTGTAACCTGGTTTTCTCTCAGGGGATATATTACCAGATTTTGGCCAAACCCCGCACATCTCTTCATTTTGTATCATCTGCAAATTAGTTCTGAGTGCTTTCTAGTCCATCTATCAGTTTATTAACAAACACGTTAAATTRGTATTGGCTCCAATTGGGTCTTCACTGACTAAAGACAGGCTACCAGCCATGCTTTGTACTGCTGCCAGAAGCCACTGAGCCTGGTGGTCCAGTCAACCATCCACCTACCTTATAATCCACTGTACTGGGTTTGTGTGCCCAGGTTTTGGCAGCAGGGGAAAAGGGGGTGGCCACAGAGGCTTCTGTGAGAAGCTGTTAGAAGTTTCTCCTATATATTTCCTGGTCGATGGGAGCCAGATCCAAGGCAGATCCACCACTGGCTAAGACCAAACCCATCCACCAGAGCTGTAAAGCCTCTGTAATTAAACATTTAAGAAGGAAACTGTTATTGTGCAGGATCAAATTACAGAGACAAGAGGACTGAGAGTATGTGAGAGAAACAGCTCTCACACCAAGGTCAGTGAGGAAGGAGGGGCAAGGGGTGCTCCAGATGCTGTAGCAGAGATTCCTCTGCAGCCCGTGGTGCAGATCATCAGGTGAGGCAGCTGTGCTCCTGAGCCCATGGAGCTGCATGGTGGAGCAGAGATCTGCCTGCAGCCCCTGGAGGACCCCATGCTGGAACAGATGGATGCCCAAAGGAGGTTGTGACTCCATGGGAAGCCCGTGCTGGAGCAGGCTCCTGGCAGGACCTGTGGACCCATGGAAAGGAGAGACCACGCTGGGGCAGGTTTGCTGGCAGTACTTGTCACCCCAGAAATGACCCACTCAGGGATGTGATGAACTGACACAAAACCCATTCCTTGTTCCCCTGTGCCACTGCAGGAGGGAGCAGGTAGAAAAAATCGGTAGTGAAGCTGAAGATGGGAAGGGTGGGGGAAAGGTCTTTTAAGTTTTAGGTTTGTTTCTAATTGTCCTACTCTGATTTGATTGACTGTAAATGAAATTATGTTTTTCTCCCCATATTGAGTCTGTTTTGTCCATCATGGTAACTAGTGAATGATCTCTTCCTGCCTTATCTTGACTCACAAGCCTTTTGCTTTATTTTCTCTCTCTTTTCCAGCTCAGGAAGGGAGTGATAGAGCAGCTTTGATGGGACCCTGGAATCCAGCCAACATCAACCCACCATATCCACTGATACAAATCATGATAAATGTTGCTGCAAAAGTAGCATTTCAGTAGAACAACTATCCCTTGTGTAGTCTGGCCAAAATTCAGCTTAGCTGGGAAGGAGCTATGAAAAAATAGAGACTTAGGATTTTCTCTCTTAGCCAGAGACTGTATTTACTCTGACAAAACAGGGATTCTAGACAACTAGCTTAGGTTACAGATCCTTAAAATGGCAAAATTTAAGTGAGATGAATTAATTCTCACTTAGGAAGCTTCCATTTGAAAACTATAGACAGTGACCTAGCAATCCTTCAGAAACAGATGCAAGTATCTGCAAAGAGGGACCTATAGACGACCAGCTGGAGAGGATTTAAAGGACAGTCAGAATGCTCAGAACTGTGGGAAAGTTCTCGTGTAAGGAAACACCAAGAAACCCTAAGTTGTTTTGCCTCTGCAGTTCTGAGTCTGTGGTAGAGATGGCAAGAAGTAATGAGCCTGAACTGCAGGAAGAAAGGTAAGAATGAGGTGTTAGGAAAAGGCAAGTAAAGGAAGCACTTGAGCACACTGCTTGACATTGCTGTGGAATATTTCAGTCCCTTAAGAACAGACTAGAGAAAATCCTAGTATGCCTTGGGGTGCCTTCAGTCTCAGGGTATCTCTCAGTCTTATTTTTTGTATTTGCCAGTGCTATCATTGTTGCATTAGCAGATGCTTCTAGATAAACATACCTCTATTTTGTGGCTAGCTGGGGGGAAACCTTTTTCCCTCTCATCAAGCATGAAGCAGCTGTGTACCAAGATGTTTGATCAATCTGGACAAAAACATAAAACCTGACCCTCAAGAGCTCTTGCCTTGACAGCAGGCAGCATCACAAAATTACCATTTTTCCTTCTGACTGTTGGTAGAGAATAAACAATACATTAATTCTTTCATAACTAGTATGCAGTTCTATAAAGGAGTCATTGATTTTTTTTGCATAAAGTTACTTTGAAGCATGGGATTATTTGACCAGTATTTACCACTCATTTTAGAATATTTAAGCAGAAATATTAGAAGTATATGAATGAAATAATCTTTAGGTCTACATTAGTTTAAATTAAATAATTTTTGGTACTTGGGCATATAATCAACCACAATGTTGTGTTGACCAATTAAGTAAAAGTAGTTATTTAGTGAATGTTTCATTTCTCAATGGGTGAATAAGAATCTAAGCTGGTCTTACTGGGAATGTGCGTGTAACAGATATGACGAGTAAGGCATTCATTATGAATTAAGCAATACTTATGGCTAGTAGTCCATACCACCTATTCTTATGGATATATTTTAAGTACATACATCAAACTATCTAGGAAACAGTAGTAAAGCAATCCTGGATGCTCAATACACTTAACGAGGGTATGTGGTTTATGCTTACACTTGAAAGTAAGTTTTCCCAATTCCTTTAAAATATAATTTATATTTGCATTCTATTATACTGTGTTGGTTTAGTTCTCCTCAGTGTGGACTTGAGTTCTCTGAGGAAGTATTTCATACCTATAGAGCCATAGTCTCTAGGTGACCTTTAACCCAAAGGGTTGTGTCCACCAGCAAGACTGAAAATGCAGACCAGATAGCAAATGAAAAGACTTTTTAGCTAACTGATAAACAGCCCTGTCATGAACATTGGAACTTACTGGTCATCAAGACACATATCCTGTGTTATCTAGAATTGTCAAGGAAAAGATCAATGTCTCAGCACCTGCATGGATTATCTGTGCAAATATAGTGACTCCAGTTGCTGGCAGGGTGCTCCAAGAGAGGTTTTAACAAACAAGACATTCACCTGGAAAAGTTCAGCAGAGGATCTACCATAATAGAAATCATCAGGCACACCCTCTATCACAATATGGAAGACAAATATATATACATGCTTTGTTCCGATCATCTTTCCAGATTGTCAGGAGGCCAGATCTAAAATCAGTTATTACTATAGAAGTAGAATGGTTAACATTTAATTGTTGTGCAAAACCTGCTGGACTGTATAAATGAAAGAAATCAGTTCCTTCAGAAAAGTGTGACATTTCTCTGGATGTAGA
Source organism: Parotia lawesii (assembly GCA_003713295.1). Classification (NCBI taxonomy): domain Eukaryota; kingdom Metazoa; phylum Chordata; class Aves; order Passeriformes; family Paradisaeidae; genus Parotia; species Parotia lawesii. Next base: position 314,546 of record RAHM01000122.1, read on the forward strand.
GTATCATGAAGAAGTTCCATGAGGGGCATTTTCTGGTTCCAAATATGAATTTTATGTGCTATATAAGTGGAACTTGCATGACCGGATTATGAGATTTATCATCACTGAATAAACTGCTACATTCTTCCCATCAAATGATAAAACCATCCAGTGGGAGCCTTGGACTTTTGTAGAACAAGGCAAGCCACAAGGCATTTTCATCCTATCCAGAACTGCTGCAGAAAATTGCATCAAAAATCACAGAATTCTCATGATAGCTTTACAGCTAATATCCCCCAAGAAGTCGCAACTCCCAGATAATAAAAGTGGAAATATGATGAAGTTATGGGCCTAAGGGATATATGAATGTCCATTTGTATGTAAAATAAAAGTATGAGCTTTCTACACAGTATTATATCTTTTGTGCTTTCTTAGCATCTAGCTTTTACTAAACTTTCCTTCTGTAAAGGTGACTTGCGTTTACTCCAGATAAATTTTGTTGGTACTAGAAATTTTAAAACTAAAAGAGCTGTATAAGCAGAAAGCTTATTCTATTAAAATGGGGAGTTCATACAYAGTTTGAGGTTGGAAGGTAAGGAAAGATGAAAGTGAGGCCCCTTCACTTTGACAGCTGAATTCCAACGGCAGTTGGAAGGAGGAGATAAGATTAAAACCTCAACCATTCATGAAATGTTCCATTTAGCTGAAATAGTCCTTATCTTTTGGCTTTATAAGATAAACTTCTCTAACACAAACTGTAATTATAGGAAGTATTTCAGGAAAWTGTTACAGTACAAAGCAACATTTTTCAATAATATGCAGGATAAATACTGTAGACATTAGCAGGTTTAACTCTTCTGGGGTCCATACATGCCCTGGTCACTGGCTGATGTTCAAGGGGAAAAAGCATTTGTTTTTAAAAATTATTGAATATTTTTGATAACACTTTGCCAATAATTACTTTGTAAATCTTTTATAGTAAATCTTTTCCTTCTCCAGCCCAGTAGTAGTTCTTCAGGCATGTCTCATTTTCTACCCGAGTATATCTTCAACTCCTCTTCCTGTAGGCCTTTGTTATCTTATACTGCTTGAAGCTAATGGTGAGAAGTACCAAAGAATAAATCACCATAAGTCAGTGTTCATTTTTGTCATTTATATTGCTTAATGAATCTATGGAAAGCAAAATATTTTTCATTTTACTTGTCTTAATCAAAAATCAATAGGATTTTTTTCAGAAATAGGGTAGCAAAATTTGATCTTACTAATATGTGCCAGCTAGCTAATTCAGTACTATTGTTATATATTTTGCATGTTAATATAATACATCTTGCCGGTTAATAATTAAGTTATTGTCATTTTATTTCTCATGACCCATAGAACTATTAATAAGTAATATGTAGTTAGCATTTGATAGGCTAATAACAACAACAGTAATAATAATAGCAATAATAACAATAATAAAGCCTGCAAGACACATGCCCTGTTTCTTTCCGTGTGTAGTAAGTGCCTCACTTCAACAAGTGCAGGGTTTCTTCCTGTGGCCCAGGAATTGCATTTCACCACTTGCTCATGGCACAGTAACACTACAGAAGATGACAGAAAATAAGGAGATGCTCAGTAGGAAGCTGGGATTGTTTCAGCCCTCCTTTCCAAGTGGTGGTACAGAACATTCCCACATGTGYGGTTGTCCATATTGCAATGTGCCCAGTTCATCTGTTTCAATTGTGCCATGAGGAACTCTCAAAACAATGGCTCATAGGAATCAACAATTGAGTTATATCAAATGTTCTTGGATTATATGCAGAAGAATAAAATCATTTTGTAAAAGTTCTTTCACAATGATGCAATATGAAGATGAATCAGAAGGGCTTTATCCCAAACTGCAAAAAAACCAGACAGATAGATAGATAGACTGACTGATAGATAGATAATTCTTATGAAGAAATTTCGAATCAGTACTAGGAGAATTCCAAGCATTAGTACTGGCTGTTAATTTGTTTTTACTGTTAATGAAGGATTTCTAACTATTCATATTTTTCATTACATGCAAAAATAAATGGATCTTTCTTATCAAATTAGATTACAGGCAATTCAATGATTTTTTTCATGTTGATTGTATATGGGTTAGGAAGAAGCAGATTTCAAACAGCTTTAGGGGTCTTCCTACAAAGTCATAATACATATTTGGATGGAAAATTAGAACCCTCCCTTCGTTTCCATTTTCAAGACTTCTCTGTATCCTAAAAATCACATAAACTCTACAAACCTGAACCAGCCCAATTGTCCAAGTTGTTAAGAAATTTTGTCAATTAAGGATTACTTTCCTAACCTTCTCTGGGTTTCTTTGCTGACTGATTCATTTTCATTACACACATTCTGTTCTCTCCAGCTGCTTCACATGGTAGCTTTCACAGACTTATTTAGCATTGCTGAGGTTTCCTTACCTTGTGCTGACAAGGATTTTAGAGGGCTGTGGCTGGAGGCTGGTGTTCAACATTTACCGCAAGTTTGTACAAAGGTCTGATCAGCAATACAGTTAGACTTGCTTAGAATTTCCTCACCCTAAAAAATAAATTACCCCTTCAGAACTGTGGATAATGCGAGTGCCTTTGTTCTTAGTGGATAAGAAGTTCTTTTGACTGTATTTTTAAAAATCTTTGGGTTTTTTTGTTTGTAAAAGAAAATTTAAAAAAATTAAATCTTCCTTTAATTATTTCAAAAATTACTATCTGCAGTATAACTTCGTAGCCTTGTAAAGATGTTCATGTTCAAATAATTAATTTTTAAAGCATTTTAAACCAATTAGTTCTACATATTCTGTTTAATAGAAAAGGTTCTTTTATTCTCCAGCACTTACTAGTTCACTGATATTACCAAGGTTGTTGGAAAAAAAGTTATTTCTTAGCAGCAGCAGCAAAAATGAGTAAAAATTGACATATGTTCAAGTCCCAACTTTGTATTCCAAATAGTTGACTGCACACACATATCAACAGCTTTTGCTAGAACTACTCTGAGACTTCCACATCCGAACTGAGTCCATTCATTGGGTGCAATTACCCACTGCAAGCCACTATTGTGCAGATAGCTTCTTACCAAAAGTAGAGACCAAGAGTCTGTCTTAAAGTAGCACAGCCGGGAGCTAAAACCTTGCTCAGTCCTTAATCCAAGCAGCTAGGAAGCAAAGAACATGCCCAATGGAGCCACTAAATACAGAAAGGTTATTTATATAACAATATAGCTGGACGGTGTTTTTTGAATACCATGTATACAAAGAAAGGGGTTTATGACTCATTTTCTCAGTGACTTCTATACTTTGAGGAGTCACTGCCGTAAAAAAATACGAGTGACCTACCAGCTGCCTTTTACTGCTAGCTGAAGCCAAGTAGCTTTTATGGTACATTCAGCATGTTTGAAAAGAGTTAGTCTGAATTTCCTTTTCTTTAAATGAAAAAATATGTATAGTGGAAATGCAATCACAATACAATCTTCTTTAATCTACTTTTACAACTCTTTTTGACTTTTCCAATATGTCTAACAAGGAGCACCGAAACAAAGAGCARGTAGATCAGACTGCAAAGATAGAGGTGTCACAGATAGATTTAGATTGGAAACACAAGGGAGAGTTGTTCCTAGCTCGATGGGTCCATGATGCCTCAGGCCATCAGGGCAGAAATGCCACCTATAAGTGGGCACGAGACCGAGGGGTGGATCTAACCATGGACAGTATCTCCCAGGTGATCCATGATTGTGAGACATGCACTGCAATCAAGCAGGCCAAGTGAGTGAAACCCCTATGGTACAGTGAGCGGTGGCCCAAATACAAGTATGGGGAGGCCTGGCAGGTTGATTACATCACACTGCCTCAAACATGCCAAGGAAAGCGCTATGTGCTCACAATGGTAGAAGCCACCACTGGATGGCTGGAGACCTACCCTGTGCCTCATGCTACTGCCCGGAACACCATCCTGGGCCTTGAAAAGCAAGTCCTTTGGTACCGCCAAGAGAATTGAGTCTGACAACAGAACTCATTTCAAGAGCAGCCTTATAAACACCTGGGCTAGGTAAAATGGCATGGAGTGGTTGTACCATATCCCTTACCATGCACCAGCTGCAAGCAAAGTAAAATGATGCAATGGATTGTTGAAAACCACCCTGAAGGCACTGGGTGGGGGAGCTTTCAAAAATTGGGAGCAGCATCTAGCAAAGGCCACCTGGTTAGTTAACACCCGAGGCTCCACCAATCAAGCTGGCCCTGCCCAGTCTGAGCCCCTGCATACAGCAGACAGAGACAAGGTCCCAACAGTACATGTCAGAAGTCTGTTAAGAAAGACTGTTTGGATTAATTCTGCCTATTAATTATGAATACAGACAAACACATCCGTGGGGTTGTCTTTGTTCAGGGACCAGGTTGCGCATGGTGAGTAATGCAGAGAGATGGAACAACATGTTGTGTACTGCAGGGAGATCTGATTGTTGGGTGAAAACCATCTGCAATGTGAAATACCTGTACACCACTGCTTGCTGAGTGTCACTGTCGCTGTTTGTACACAGCTGTATATATGTGTATATATATGTGTATGTATTAATGTGTGTGTAGAGTTAGAATATATTAATTTGGGCATTGAACTGATGATATGGGATAAGGGGTGGAATGTCTTGGGGTGACTTTATGATGTGTATCCCCTATCACCTGCTCTATGCGCAGACATGAATCCTGTGCCTTTTCTGTAGCTTTAAGGCAGACCTTTGAGGYGGGGGGCGGGAAGCCAGTGGAATTCCTTCGGTGCTGTGTTCTAGTTAGCTTTTTGTTTGTTAGCTAAAGGAAGGAGTTTTCCTGGAACTTCAGTTTCTTCTTCTTCTCTTCTGGACTGTTCAACAACACCAAAACATCGGCTGGGAGACCTTACACCTCAGCCCAGACGGGCCCAAGCCGACCCAGCTCCGAAGAGGAGAAAGCCACACCCACAGAAAGGACTCTGAAATCTACCCAGGTTCTCTGCACAGTGAGAGGTTTTATTATTTAGCATTATTCTTTTCCTGTGCCTGCGTGCACTGTGTTTGCTAAATAAATAGGTTTTTTCCTTCCACTTTCCTCCGAGGAAAAATTCTTTCCAAACCTGGTGGGGGAGGGGTGGCTGTAACCTGCCTTCTATCAGAGGACGTTCATTTTGGACATTCTGGGATACAATACCTGTGCATGAAAGAGAGTGAGGCAATTAATCTGATGTTCTTAGTTGGGAAGTAAAAGCTGTTGATGGCTAAAATATTCTTCTGGCAATAAGAAATTTGCCAATGATCTCTTTAACTACATAGTGTCTGAAAGCRTATGTCTGTGGTGTCATGGCCAAGCCAGAGGATAATCTTACGGTAGCTGAGAAATACCCATAAGAATGTTATGCGCTGAAATCTTTATCAGGGACAAAAGAAGACAGGGGAAAAACACTAGAATGTGACCATTGTGACTTAGTGCTTTCATAAATTTATTGCAAAAAGTGGAATTATTAGGTGATTTTCGTGTTCTCACATATACTTCAGCACAGGCAGATTTCAAAACTGAAAAAAACATTCAGGATTCTCCTTCAGAGGAGGAAAGCTCTGTGAGAAGGAAACTGATCCCATACACCTTCATTTTCCACCAGTATCTCAGAGTGATTTCATTTTAGTCCTTAGCATCTTCCAGGGGCAATTCCTTTTTAAAACTGACTCTGTAAAGATTATTAGAATAATCTACCCCTGGTTAATGTTCTTCTTCAGACCAGCTGCTTCTCCTTGTACTGAAGATTCCCATGGGGAGAATGAGTTATTATTTTCAACCCAATTATGAGTCCTTTTTAGCTCAATCACCTCATATACCAAAGTTTTTCCTTACCTGGTAACCCTGGTGCTGTTACATTCTCGTTTCATGCCACACAACATGGCCAAAATGTAGGAGCTGCACTTACCCTGATTAGAAGAGCATGTGGCTCAGTAGGGGCACAGCAGGAGTAGGAGAGTAGAGACTGCTGCTGTCCTTCTAAGATAGGATACTATAAGGAACATAGAGCTGTTACAACCTTAAATTAAATGTATAAAATTACAGCCCTAAACCTACTGCCATTTTTTGCTATATTCATGATATGACTTGTGTCTAATAAAGCTTTCTAGAGTGATTACATAGATTAAAAACAGGTTAAATGTGTAGATGTCTTCAAAATAGAATAGAATAGAATAGAATAGAATAGAATAGAAGAGAACAGATAAACAACTATGAAGCTCCCAGCAAAATATTCTATACAATCCTCGAAATGTTGCATGGTTAAGTTATAAGCTCTCATTTGAGAAAAATACAATTAGGAGTGCTCCCAATACCATAAAATGCTGTAACTACGTATGTGTRAATGATTTATAAACCTCCAGAAAATAAAATGTTTGGTTTTCAGATGTTTTGCTCATAATGCCACACATTTTGGCACTCTAATTTTTCTCATCTCCCAGACAGTGAGAAACTTTGCTGTTGCCTCTCTTGTAACAGTTCACAGTTCCCATTTGGTAAATTCAGATGGTAAAGTCAGATAGCGCCATTAAATTCTCTCCTTGTGGAGACTTCTAAGGTGATGTGACTATTCCCGGTAAGAATGATAATGTGAATAAGGATGTTATGAAACTTTAGTGTCATCATATTTCTAACCCTATTACCACTGAATCCAATCTGCATTTTAAACTATTTCTGGCTCCACTGCCACTGGCTATATTGTCATCATTCCTATTTCAAAGTTCCCCTATACCTCAAGAATATGCTCTGCAGATTAATGATAAAATTACCCTGTGGATCAGAGGGAAATACCAGGTAATTTTTCCAGCAAGTTGCTGACTAGTTGCAAGGCCTGAAAATAAAGAGCAGGCCTTACCAGTGGGTCCAAGGGAAGTGAAACCCAGAAAAGTAGGTGTCCTTTGCTGACATCTTATATAGGACAAGAAGAAATGATASGCTCTGTCTATAACAGCAAATGAAATACAGCTCTGGTACAGGCTCAAGCGTAGAAATGTGGTCATCCATGCTGTTAGCACTCCAGCAGACTGCGAGCCGTGCTTTGAGATGAAGGGTACAATAGCCTAGGGAAGCAACAATATGTGTTTCCTTTTCCCTTATGATATGCTAAGGACACAACAGAGTTGACCTGACCAACTAGTACTTTTCTTACACAGAACTCGTGCCGCTGTCTTTAACAGACACTTCTTCAGATTGAACCTGAGAGTGGTGCTGGTGCTGCCATTCAAGGTCACATCCAACCATGTCACAAGTGATGCAGGAATGTGCAGAGATTAGGAGATCTACTACCATACTACGTGTAAAGAAAATGAGACCAAAGACAGGCCATGAGCACCATGCAAAAGCAAGCTTTAGTGTGGGAGGCTCCAGTAGCACCAGCTAYTCAGCTTACAAAAGAGAAGGTGGATGAATGCCTTATCACTGTATTCATTTTCTTGTTGATGAAAGAGGCATCTGATAAAGGCGTTCCACAAAATACATGCAGGTAGCATGCATTTTGAATTTAAACAAACTGACCCAGAATGCTATGCAGTTTTCTAGAAGGAATAGCAAGGATAGAAGGAATAGTTTTGGATTTGAGATCTCCTTGTGGGACTGGGACATATATCATTGAAATTCCACTTTTTGATGGGCTGCAGAAGAGAAGAGCCTGTATTAATATTTACATGTCTACAGAAATGATGCAAATTGTGACAAAAGTCTAAAACCAACACGATTTCCATTGTTTTCTCTGAGAGTCAGGATGTGAAGGGGTTTGGTTTTGGTTTCGGGTTTGGGTTTTTTTTGGGTTTGGGGTTTTTTTGGGTTTGGGGGTAGATGGGGGTTGTTTGTTTCCCTTAATAATGTACATATGTTCAGAAGTATTCTAACTTTATATTACTTTGCATTCTTGAGGAAGATGGAATTTGTTACTACCTGTTATGTGTCTGTCTTTACCTTGAGCTGAAAGGCTGGGAAGGATGGACTGTGTTCTGCAGTAGAAGAATGTGTGTTCCAAGTGACTGGTTAATGAACCTATCTCTCAGGTTCAAAGTCACTTTCAGAAAAACAGAGAAGCTGCTCATCTGTTCAGTTCGGTAGTGTTTTTAGAAATGTTTTTAACTACTGAATCCTGGCCAAGGTGAAATCATCTTGAAGTATTTCACCAGAAACTGGTGGAACCTCTGTCTCGCTCACAGTTTGCTGTGGCTTAAGTGTTCAATATTTTGAAGATCAGAATCTCCAAGTCTAATCAAAGTCATTTGGATTCCTATAGGAATTTCTGAGTGTAAGTTAATCTACTGAATACACAAAGTCCAAAATGATCTAAAGGTCTCCCACAGCCTTAAGCTCTAAGCACGTGTTTAATTAATGGCCCCATCACTACCACATTCAAGTGTAAACCAGGCAGACTGTTGCGGTTTTACTCAGTTATGAACAAAATCTATGCAAAAGCAACTGATGTTCCTTTTATTCAGCTGTTCCCTGTCCTGAGTCTTTTTGCTTTCCAAGAAATGAGCCTCCAATATCAAAATGAGTTTGAAAAGTGATCACATTTCAGGCTACTTTAGCCCTGAGAGAAATCAACAAATTTAAAAGAAAATATTTCACATCCAGAAGAGAAGAATGAGAAAAAAATGGAAATATTACACTAATCCCTTAAAGAAAGAAAACAAGCACATCTGTTCTTGAACTGAAATCCCCTATATTTCATTAAAAAATGTGGATAGAATGCATTTGTCAAAAAAAAAGCAAGTGGGAAAAGCAAGTGATCAACATATTTCATATCTGTGTAAAATATAATACTTCAGGTTTATTCTAAACTTCTTATGAACCTTCTTACTTAAATCTTTCACTATAAATAATAAAAAGACATTTCTTATATAATTTTAAATGAAGTGATATTGTGTAGCTATAGTATAGTATATTTGGTGCATTTAGCTTCTGTCTGAAGACAGGTGCACACGGGAATCAGCTCTGCCTTCACTTCAATGCTTCATCAGGACCTCTTTGTGAACAGCTGGTGCACAGAACTGTTGGTGAAGGAGCAGGAGAGGGCAGACATCTGCTGTGCTGCATGAGCAGAGAGAGCTTGATCTTACAAATATCAGTTTTCTTACCACTGCAAAGCACAGATTTGTGTGACCATCTGCCCATAGTTTTTGTCCGCAAACAGACACTCAGACTTCCAGCTCCAATATGCACCTGAAAAATTGAAATGAAGAACTCCACTCAAATGTCTCAAATAGTTTGTTTCCGACTCAGAATGCTAAGGTGTGGAAGAGTACTGTCAAAGTCCAGCATCAAGACATATCACAAGATCTTTAGCACTCAGTTTGTTGATCTGATGTTGCCAATGAAGACAAAAAAAAAAAAAAAMAACAACAAAAAAAAGCCAACCAACCAACCAACCAAAAAACAACTCCACTTTTTAAAGTGATGACAATTAGATAGTGGTCAGGAGAGCATAAGCAAAGCTACTAAACCAGGTTGCTTTTAGTTCAATATGCCTAAATGTTTGCTGCCTTACTTGACATGTGTGCTCTCTGCTGAGGTATGTTTAGGGCAGATGACAAAGCAGAGAAAGAATGAAAATGCTACCCTTAGGTTTTATAAATTAGAGTGTCCGCACTTTATTTGTGCCTTATAAATACACACTAAAGTCAGGGTTGTTTCTTCCCTGTTTCCTTCAGAATTGCAATATGCATGGCTTTGGTGTAAGTCTGCAGTATTTTACCTTTTCTATTTTCTATTATGTTCACAATAAGGTGCAAAATATGAGTAATGTCAGAAATTACAGTAGGAGTAACATGTATCCAATCTCTCTTGCTAAGCAAAAATACAGTGTATATACCATGGAAAATCATTTATCAAAGGAACTGATGTTATAGAAAGTTGATTTGTACAAAGTGTCTGGAAAATTATATCATCATAAAGGTGGGTTAATGGATTTAAACAAGTTAGGAAAAATCAATGCATTCTTTTTGTTAAAGCAATTTACTGTGTTATGAATCTCAGGGGAAACATTGGCGATAAATTAAAGTCAATAGCACTTAAGTGAAGGATGATTCTTACAAAAATGTCAGGTTGTGCTGACACTATAAGGTGAGCAGTTCTTGCACAGCTTTCCTATTTTCAGATGCTACACCCCCACATAAAGACAAGAGTCTGATTTTCATGTGTTTCAGGCACATGCTGAAACATATTTATAGTCTCAGCCAGCCTTGTGGCAAATCAGTCAAGAGGAAGAAAAAAAMCAGATGAAGTGGCATAGATGCGGAATATAAATAAAAGGAATTGATAAAATAAGTTTAAGGCTTTTAAATAAAGCCTTAAACTAATCAGTTTGGAGAGAATAAATATTTTAATAGAAAATAAACCTATTTGTATTATATTCATATATCTGACTTYATGTATAACTATGCAGAAGGACAAGGGAGATAAATAATCCATACTTAAAGCCATGGACTCATGGAATATCTGGGTGCATTTCATTGCAAAAAAAAAAATCCATTTCTTTCTCCATAATATCTTCAGTTTTTTAGAAAATAAGCTAGTCTTAGAAATAAAGAGAAGACCCCAGAACTTTTATAACTCTAAGGTGCTTTCTAGGATGAAGGTCATGTAAAAGTCTCAATAGAAGTACTGAATTTTAAGCAATTATAGCACATCAAGAAGAAGAGTTAATGTCTCTTGCTTAAGAGACTTAAAAAATTGTGGAATAAAAAGATTGAATGCAGGAGGAAAAAAATCTGAGCAGGTCTTTCAGTCGTCATTAAACTGGTGAAGGACTTTGTGGGAGAAGTCACACCCTTCTGCAAAGTGAATGCAATACCGCACCTCTCACTCTGGGGGACATAGTTTAGAAATCGGTATTGACCTACTGCCACAGTAGATGACATTCAAGAAGACAGGCAAAGACCTGTTTTTCTCCTCTGAAGAACACCACCTCAAACATCAAAGTGATTCCTTTCATTCCACCCAGTCATCAGATAATAAGCTGARTAAGAATTGGAGATAAAAATGATGCATCGATGCTCATCTGTATCTCCCCTTCACCCACAAAATCCATTTCACCCTCAGTATGGGCACACTTGTATATTGTAAAATTCCAAACTTAAGCACCCACAGGTTCTTCCTTACTTTTTTAGCCTTCTTTGTTTATGTATTTCTGCCAGGTCCAAAGCACTCTCACTCATAGGAATTATTTTAAATTTGCCTAGATTCCCTTTCTATTAATAGCCACTCAATTCCCAACTGAAGAACGAGGATTATTAAACTCTATAAAATTAAGGGCTTCTCCATGGTATCACAGGAAGTTATAAATCTGCACATACCTGCACTCCTGTTCTTCGTAAGCTGTCAATTAACCTGATACTTGCATTAGAAGATCTGAAGGACCAAAAAATAAAAAAAAATTGTTTGCATAGGGACATTGCAGTGGGACTTAGGTTACCTCAGGCAAGAACAGGTTATTAATGCATTATGTTTTGAAAGCAGTCATGAGAGACAGCCTCATGTGAAGGTATCAACATTTCCCCAAACTCAGATTTCTTAGACAGTCTGTCCTGTCTCTGTGTGAATTCTGTTAAGAATGTAAACAGTTCTTGTGGTCGGTGGCAGAATCTCAATGTAGCTGTCAGAAGCATCAGGTAGTACATAAACTGACACTAAGAACCCATAAGCTTTAGGGATTCTCAATAAAGAGACTGGAGACTTTCAGCATTAACATAATGTACCAGCTGCAGTTTGCCAACATCTTCTTTACATCTTAATAGAATATCTCTGTCATGACCAAACAAGGCCTTGGCGTTGTTTCAGACTAGGAGTATTTTATGGCATTTGGCTTTTTGGTAAACCTCTTCCACTTCTGGCATCTCTTACTCCTTTTCTAACCACCCTTCTCAGCTGACATAAGATAGTGATAACAGATCTGGGCAAAAAGTCAGTCTTCTTGGTCAGTGTCCCTTTCAATAGGTCCTTCAGGATTAATGGGAAGAAAATCTCTCATTTTGTTGTAGAATGATAGAATAGTTTGGGTGGGAAAGGAACTTAAAGGTCGTCTAGTTCCAACCTTCCTTCTTTTTCCCCACCATAGGCAGGGATGCAACCCATTAGATTGTGTTACTTAGGGCCCCATTCAACCTGGCCTTGAACACTCCCAGGGATAGGGCAACCACAACTTCTCTAGGCAGCCTTTTCCAGTGCCTCACCATCCTCCGAGTAGAATAAATTTTCAAGTTTTGTTCCTGTTATGGACTGTTGGAGAAAATGAAAAGTAGAAACCCTGACCCTTTGGAAAATGGCAGGCTTGTTGTAGTGGCAATAAATCCTTTGGAGCATACTCTGGGCTTAGATTTAGGATGTGGGGAGGAGTCTTGCAGCTGGGGTCAATGGATCTTCTTGAAACCATAAGGAAGTTGAGGAAAAGTTTTAGAATCTGTGTTAGTAAGTGATCCAAATCCAAATTCAAATCTAATCATCACAGTAGGAAAATCACTGAGATACAGAATTAAATAGGTCTTGAGACTAGTGATTTAAAAGTTCATAATTTTCCTGCATTGAGCTTGTTGCCAGAAACATCAGGTCAGGAAAAAGTTCCATAAACTTGCTACACGAGTCTGCTCTCTCAGGCTCACAGGTGAAAAGATCCATCTGGCTCTTTCCTGATTGTGTAACACACACGTCACTGGATCAAATGGTGGCTATCATAGTGTTTGTAGGAAACACARATGAAAAAATAAATTTAATAAAATATCTTGCAAGATCTCATCACATTGTAAATCTGGAGGTTATTGCACTGTTTCTCCATACTCCATCCTAGAAATCTTTTGTATTAGTATACCTTGTATCAAGGAAAAACTATCTCAAGAAAACCATCTGAGTAATCTGAGTAGGAAACTGAAAAGGAGGTGTCATCTAGAGAGTTTTGTCTCAAAATTTTGTCTTTTGACTCTAATTGAATTCTACTAAAAGTTATTTTTTCCCCCACACAAATATTACAGCCAAAAGCTCTCTGCATCTCAATGGAGAAAAAAAGGGCATAAAACCTACCACTGCTCCTGGAATCAAATCCAAGACTCTTCTTCCTCCTAAGTACTTTTTTTATTATATAGGTTTTTATATTTTTATTTCTAAATTAAATTCTTGACTTCTCTTTATGGATGTCTTAGCAGATAGGCCCATGAATGCTTTCATCTCAGTACATCCTATGCACTCACTACTTGAGCAATAAAATAAAAACATTTTGTGTGGTGAGAAATGTGCACTTCATTATCTTGAGATGAAGGAAACTGAATTCTGGCATAGTAAGAACTAAACATTGAGTACAGATGAAAGATACAGATACAGTTTACTCCTCCAGCTGTATTTTAGAAGAGTACAGAACTTTAAATCCTTCAAAGTTTTATAGGGTAGGTATCCAAAATAAGTTGATGATTGATTGCCGATTGATATAGGTTATAATCTTGGAAGTGAGCTAGACAATGTAAATTTCCTCTCTAAATATTGTAGTCTTGCCTTTGCCAACAGCCCTGCTGACATTCTCTTTGCCCTTTAGCCACATTTGCTTTTGGCTCCTCTTAGGGTTTCCTGCCCAGTTTGTTTAAGAGAAATGGGAAGGGCCTGGATTACAGCACACAGCCTAGCATCACGACTGGAGCCAATCTCCAGGCAGCCAGCATAAGTTTTTTAGCTGAGTGTCACGTGCTCCCACTGTGAGCTCTGTCCAGCTGCACAGTCCATAAAGCTGTATGCTTTAAATACCAGCCATCATAATGGCAATGGTGTATTCAGCACACTGTGAGGAATTACTATCAACCAGATTGTTCCTTTATCCTTGTCTAGTCAATAAAGTTTAAATAATATCTAATTCAAATACGATACTAGTCCATAAAAATTATAGGTAGGAAATACATCATATTCAAATTATCTGTCTGTTCTCTGGCAAAGAAATATCTATAAATCCTAGAGCAAATCTGCATATTACCCTGAACTTTTATGCCTTCTACTTTTGAGAAACATGAGAAAGTTCAACCTTACTTACAGGACAATCACAGTTATAGACACTGAATAAAATCCCAGTTATTTACACTCATGTGCCATAGGACTGTTGAGGGATTTCCCTATTGCTCCTTGGAAGGTTAAAATCACTTTTGAAACACACCATTGGTCCCCAAATAGAAGATTAATAGGTCAGCATTTAATAAATATGGACTACAGTGTTTACAGTTACCAGGTATTTTTCCTTTATTGTCTATAAATATTGGTATACTTCTTCCCGGTTTCTGAGCTATTATGTCCCAATAATGTTCCTTGCCTGTAAAAGAAAAAAAAAAGCAATATTTACACAAATTATGTGCAAATATTATGTATATCCTGTGATTGCATGATGAATTATTGAAGGATRCTTTCACAAATATTCCTCATTAAATGTTAATCTTGTTGATTTTAAAATACAAATAAATTTGAATTTAATGCCATCACAATATTAAGGCTTTCAGAGACAGACCATAATAACCATATGGATACAAAACAAAGACTGGAATTTTGAAAACAAATTATTACTTAGGAGTCCAGTCAAACTGCAAAGCAGCTGCATCATATCTCCCTTATGCTGTATGTACTGGTGTTTCACTAATAGTGAATATGTTGTCATAGCATTGTTTTCTGCTTTAAAGTGTAGATTTGCTCTGCAATGCAGTTGCTCTGAATTATATTGATCACTGAAAGTCGTTCTAAAACTAAGCATAAGGGAATTACATCAGTGATCAATGGTGCTGATTCACAATGTCCATCAWTATAAAATAAGATGATATATTGCACTAGGAGGATTTCTTATGTGTATATAATTCATAAATATTTAATGAAGGAGAGTACCTAGAAACCAGAGTTTCAGTCTCCCGCATGTAATAGAAGGCCTCCCAAAGATCTTGAATCAAAAAAGTGAAAACTGAAGGAAAAAAAAGGAAATTAATAAGACAAAAATGGCCAATCTAAAAATGATCAAACTATTGTGTAGACACCCAGGCAGTGTAATAGATTCATTGTCAACTTCTGGTCCAATGGAAACATAACCATGTTAGTGAAACAGAATTTCCAGACAAATTCTTTGCTTGTGCACTTTCCCAAGCACATTCATTTACGTATCTGTAGTGTCGCCTTGGCAGCAGATGCAAACTCACAGTAACATTGTCAAAGAAGGGCAATGCTTTCTGATGCATAATTTACAATATTGCTGATGTATCTTTTTTCCATTCCTCTATACTGGAATGAAAGATCATCTTATGCAATCTCATCCTGGAATATCGAGGCAAGATGTCATACCTTGAACTACACTGTCATGACATTTTTCTTTTTCCTTTTTCCTTTTTATTTTCCTCTCTTTTTAATTAATACAGTATTCAGAGAGCTTTTAAACTTATTCAGAACTCAGATCTACTTTAAATATTATTAAATATTCTTGCTGAATTAAAGCTATCTAGCCTATTTGATTTAATCAATTAAGATTTTTAAGTGCATCATAACTCTGTGCACAAAGAGACAACACTCATAAATCAGTAGACAATCTAAATTAATTGCCCCAGGTAGCACCCTGCCAATAGCACATATAATTACCTTTTTGTTTTACAAAGCGAAAGATCAGAAAGTTGCTGCTAGCATTAATGAGAGAAAGAAAAATTAGTGTATATGATAAAATGATTATAATGATTGCAAATGTTCCAAAGCTTCATTCCACTTGCAAATTACACTTTTAGGGGTCTTCATGTTCTATATGTACCGTTATCCCTCACATCAAGCATACCTCTGTTCTAGTTCAGACTGAATCGTCAATTCAATACCAATGAAGCAATGTCTTCAGAGCAACTGACCATGAAGAACAATTTTAGATAAAACCAGATCTACATGTTACTGAGCAGTGAATGTAGCAGGAACAAAAGAAGGGATTTCTTTAGTCTTTCAAATAGTAGCGGGTAGAAGATAAGAAGCTGGAAAACAAAGAAAACAGTTAAAATGAAAATTTGTATTGGTAACAGAAGATCACTTTCTAAAATTCAAGAAGCTCAGATTTATGGTGAGATGAAACAAACTGTGTTCTTCACCCCTCCTTTTCAAGCGTCAACCAGCATAATACACGGATGTACCACATGGATGAGCTCTRTGTGGCCTTTCCATCCAAAGTAAGGTTCTGTCCTGCCTTCCTTTGCTTAACTCATATACTTTTGAAATCAGTTTAAAGGTTTCTATCAACTTTATTTGAATGGTTACATGGAATCTTGACTCACTGGAAATCAGAGAGTGATGTCCAAACTCCAACTCAGAGAAGGAGTAACTTCAACATTAGATCAGAATATACCCACAGGTGGAGGTTCCCCAACCTATATGGGCAAATTTACTAACTTTTTAGATTCAAACTATAATTTTAAGAATTTTTTAAAAGGTTTGGAATTTGCAAAAAAATTTAACTAAGTTCAAGATTAAAAAATAACTGAATCAGGAAAGAAATTGTGTCCTTGCTGGCAGTTCCTGTTTCTCAGTCTTATCCAAGCAAGAACACACATATATGTGTATAGTATATATATAAATATTATATATACACATATTTACACTTTCCTGCCCCTGCAGTCACCATTCAGTCAAACAACTCCGCATGTGCTTCTTATTGCTCATTTTCTCCAAAAATGACTTGCAGTTGATGTTCTGTGTTGAACTGAGGTGGATTTGAAGAAGTGCTTGCATATTTTAGGGAGAAGTTGGTAGAAAACATTGTTGGAACACAAAGATATGAACTCCAGGACCAGAATGGGCTGATTGGAAAAGATTTATTGAATGCTTTCTTTAGAAGTAAGAAAGAACTTTGCAAAATGGTGATATAAAATTACCAAATAATGACAATGCTTTTACAACCATTCTCTGTTCTCCCTGGGGGGGTACAAAAAAGCATTAAGCAATGCAATGTTTTGGAAGAACTATTTCACATTTTTATTTGCTTATCATAYTTGTACGTTACAGCTAACTGAAAACTTATTTGAGGTATAAACGTAGCATTTTGAATTGCTATTTTTATTAATCACAATTATTATTACTATTTAGCCTAACTGTAAATAGAAATTTATGTGATTTTTTTTTCTCAAAATTAATTGTATTTTGAAACTTTGAATTTTTACACAGATGTGTGGTCCTAAATAATATGTAGCTGAGATAAGTACTTTTATCTCACCTTAAAATAGGTAGTTCAGGATATGTATTCAATAAACTTTTTCTTTACACATGTAGAACATGTGTATGGACATAAAAGAGACATTGCAAACAAGAAGAACAGGAATTATTGACAGGTGTAATTAATGATCTGGAGGAACTCCCGTATGAGAATTCACTGTGAATATTAAAGGCAACAATTTCAAAACTTTTGTATAAGTAATTTGTATAAGTAATATTTGCAGTTTTAAAATCTTAAATAATCCTACTGTAGGCACAGGAACACTGAAGGAGACTACCAGGCAGATGAGCCGAGAACTTTTTCTTTCTCATATCTTAGAAATCTGCAGAATATGTTGCAGAGGCTTTACTTCATTCTTGCCTTATCCAATTTCTTAAATGTTGGAAAACTGGGTACTCTATAAAGATACAAAGTGGAAATGAATGCAAGTCTTCTGACATGCTGAATTTCCTATTAATTTGTAACAAAAAATAACCTTCCTCTCTGGCTCTTTTTTAAAAGAAAAACATTAATGTTCTTCCTAAAAGACCAATATAAATACTCCCAAGGCCTAAGGAGAGAATCCCAAGATGAAAATCCACATCTGACAAAATACAGTTATTCTGATCTTTATGAAAAGGAAGAAAAGTCTAGTGTTGAGTTAAACTTTGCAGACATTACCTGCAAAAGCCTCAAGGAAAGCAAGATTTTAAATACTTATGAAGTATTAACTAGCTGTGTGAGGCTGTAGAAAGGAAGGACAGTTTCCATTACCTACATTAATTTCATCTCTCATTTTGCTCCACGCTGTATTGCAGAACTTTTAAAATTATCACTGGACAGATTTCAGTCCCAGGAAAATCATGGGGGTAGTCCTCTTGAAAGCCATTTAAAGGCTCCTGAAGGAGTAGGATTGGGATCAATGTAGCTCTGGCAGCATTAAAAGCCAATAGTATTCTGTGCAATATTAAGAGGACCAATCATTCGGCTTTACTCTGTGTTTTTTACATCACATCCAGAATGTTGCATCCAATTTGGGGACCCCAAAACTGGGAAGCTTTTGATCAGCTGGAGCAGGTTGAGCAGAGGGCCACCAAGATAGCAGGGGCTGGATCATGTTTGTGCTGTGAGGAGGGGGCTGAGGGAGCTGAGTTTGTTCCATCTGGAAAAGGATCACTGCAGGGAACCTAAAAGGAGCTTCGTACCTATGAGGGAGTTGCTGAGAAGTTTGCTGAAGCAGGACTTCTTTCCTAAGGTTCAGAGCTGAAATATGAAACAATGGTCATAAATTTACATGAGAGAGCTTTTGACTGAATATAAGAAGAAATATTATGAGGGTAATAACTAAAAATGGTTACCTGAGACGTTGCAGGTTTCCAAATCAAACCATACTAAACCCTGAGGCATCTGGTCTGCATTCAGTGTGGACTCTGAGCATGACTTTAGATTACGGACCTCCCAAAATCGTTTGCGATCTGCGCAACTCAGCAATTCGGTGATTTTAATGGCATCAGCCACTATGAGAGTACTTAAGCTGTTAGACTGAATACTTAGAGGCCTCACAGCTTCTAATGAATCATGCAGTGCATAGCCCAGGGATGTTCAGGTTTTGGCTCCCTTCTCTGAGAGAGAAGTGTTCTTCCAGCAAAGTATATGCAGTTAATCCCATGATGGGATTCAGTATTTTCCCAACTAACTCGTAATGCAAAGCACTTTTAAGTGTCATTTGTCGCAGAGCTAGTGCTGTAAAGCTGCCTGCCCTGTTCTACTCTTAAGTGTCAATGTCGTATTTTTCCTAGGCAGATGCCAAATTGATAAAAATCTGGTTTTTCTGCACAGCTGTTCCAATTGAATCCTCATTGCTACAACCACATTAGGAAACAAAGAGAGGTATTATGGTTGGAAGATATTTTTTTTTCCTACTTAATATCCAGATTGTTGGTGTGAAGGTCTCTAGTCTTTGTTTTGGCTTCCACTTGCAAACTGGGCATTGACATCTGCTAATTGCTAGCTTCTAAGGGAATTTGGTTTAAAATATACTGTTTATACAAGGCCAAATTCACTGTGTGTCACAAAGGCGAGATTGTTTTCTTTCTCCTGTTTTGTATTTACAGCTAAAGGAAATTGGAAGGAAACTGGTGGCTATCATGAACTGGAGAGTAAGAACAACAATAGATACAATCAAATAAAACTTCACTAATGGACCCAGTTGCAAAAGATGATTTAGCAGCTGCTGTCTCAGAGCATATACACAAGCCTCTTTTGATCCCCAGTTTTGGACTGTGCATGGACTAAAAAAGCTATAAAAACCGAATTTTATTAAAACTGTACTACATCCAGAACCTTGCAGCCAAAGGCACACAGGAAGTACACCAGAGGCAGCTTAAACATGAGTATTCTGGAGCTACTCATGGTGTATTTAAGAACTGTGTGTCAGGGTGCAGTGGAGTTCCTGGGAGTTAAATGAAAGATAGACTGAAAAGGATACCTTGCCTGCTGAAACTTGAGTTCAGCTCTCTGAGTTTCTCCTGCAGCAGCACAGTTGATGAAATCATCAGACCTCAGAGCAGAGTGCGATTTTTACTAGAATCTTGCCCCGCTGTGAGAGAAGTAGGCAAACAGGAAGACCCTCACGACGCCTAATCCCTGTCTGCATTTTGTGAATGCAGATTTGGTTCTCCTTTCTCTCCTTAAATCAGAGGAGTTGCTCACACCTTACCCCACAGAGGTTCTTTTGTAATTGGTGCTTTGTATAAGCAAAGCAGAAGTGAAGAGCTTTGGGAATGCCAAAAGCATGATTATTGTCCCACCCACACAAATGTTAAGCTGAAGTCACTAGAGTCTCTGGTGTGGAACATTTATAAGCAAGAGATATATCAAACTGCAACAGTCACTATTGCCTGGAGTATCTAGGAGGTTACAGCTGCAGTGGAGAAGTTTGTTTATTGCAATTTTTTGTTTCACTTATTTGTATGTAGTTTTTCACTGGAGTGTTGTGCCAAACATGACAGAGGCCTCATACAGAGCCCTGTAATCCTTAAATGTTCCCCCTTCCTTCACTACAACAATATGGAATGAAAACCTTCTCTTCTAAAAGTAGTCCCAGTTTGCCACATTAATTTCAACAAATTTCAAGATAGGGTTTGGTAGAGAAAACTGGTTTGCTTCCCTCAATTGTTACTTACTCTGTCATTGTGTCTTATTTAATTTCTTTAGTTTAAGTTCAGTCTTGGTTAACAAGATATTTCAGAAAAGACAAGTGGTTCTTCTGAGGCAGAAATTTTTATTGTTACAGTTGTAATCGTGGTGATTTATATTATGGTGTCTGTTCATCTTACCTCAGAAAAAAAAGAAAAGACGGTGGAGTCACCACTTTCATTGTTTCAGTTTGTCAGCATTGCATATGTCATTAATGTCATTTAATTCTGATTTAGAATCAGGAGGCTTCACTTTCCAGAAATGCCCTCTAACAGTGAAAATGGGCTTACTTTCTCTATTTCCTTTCTTTAAGAAAACAAATAACTAAAGAAAATAAAATACCTGAATAAAATAAAAATAACTGAAAAAAATAGATAATCTCTTGAATATATCTTGAAGATAAAACTTATTATGAATTAAGTAAATTTCATCTTTTCAACTCTAATGCATTTGTAAAAGCAGTGACCCATTAGAAAAATTAAACCTGGTAATGTTATGGCTTATGGAAAAATTCTCCAATATTTAATTAACATAATACATATTTTTTTTCCAAATTTTAACCATTTCAAAATGAGTACAATATTATCCCAATTATCAAGGTCTGTAAGATACTTATAATGCTGAACGTTGGTTATGATTCTTTGGAAACTCTATAGCCTTTTAAAACATTCTGAAATACAGAATTGTTTTTCTGCTAATTTTAATAAGAGCATATCCTGACACTTCATTAAAATTCCATACAACTTACTGCTGGCTTCATTTTATTAAATTTCATAGGACTTCTCCATAAAGTTTTTGTCATCTCTTGTTAGGACCCATATCTTGTTAAGATCTCATTAAGAAGAGTCTTTTGTTCCCATTTGTTCATATGCACCTGCTGGAGATGAACTGATGGTGTCACCAGGTGCTGTAATTGAGGGTAAATGTAAGATATTATCTGTTGGGTTTGCAGTGGAATTCTCTTGACTTTGAAATTCAGTTTTGTCTGATACACACATTCTGTAGTCAGTTTTGCAGAATGGTTTTTGCAGAAATATTAAGGAATGGGATGTCTGGAAGGTTAYGCATTACCTAAAGCTCTCCCTATAGATGTGATAGCATGGACTATGTTGCATATGCATTTCTCTCCACTCCCCCCAGTGGAGAGAACTAAGCTTTGTGCTTATAATAAATTTTTAATGGGAAATATGTGTGTCAGTACTGACAAGCAGCAAGCAGAATTTTTGGCAGATTTAATACATGGGCTACTGTTACTGTTGTTAAAAAAATCTRTTGTTTTTTTCTTAATAATCCTCTTTTATACATCACCAATTACTACATTTAGATCGTTTTTGTACTAGGCAAACTGAACTAATCAGATCTAACGGCCCATCTGTTCTTAAGACAAAAATAACACTTTGTACCAAAAATATGCACAATGTAAAAATGTCTGCATTGCATTTAACTGGTAGGTGAGAAAATATGTTTCAGCAGAAAAGCAGATGAGCCCCATCTTGTAGTTTATGTCAACTTTACTTTTTTTGCATTAATAATAGAGGATTTTTTGGCAACTTTTCTTAAAGAGTGATGATCCAAATGGATTTTTTATTGAGCTAAGATTTGTTTCTTATTTATTTGCAGCATCTATACAGGGGGATATTCTGAATCTAGTGACAACAGAGGGATTTTTGTCAATAGCTTCACCAGTTTCAGGGTTTCACTTATAAGTTATAACTAAACAACCTTTATTCTTCACTCAAATAAATGATAATTCTATGTATGTGTCACCTGTTTCCAAAGCTTCATTTAGGTTATTCAGTGGGTTCACAGATAGGCAACCATTTATTTTCTAGATAAGTTTTCAAAGCGAGTTTGCAATAAATCTTTGATTACAACAAGATAACTCTACGAGTGTTCTAGACTAAACTCATTTCATATGATAACATAATTGCTGTATTACACAACTTTAGTCTATAAGCCTCTGAAAATGGCTCACTTTTATTTCTAAGTTGTTAACAGCCTATAAAGAACTTCCAGTGCTGTTCAGAGAAGTTGTGGATTCCCCATCCCTGGAAGTGTTTTAGACCAGTTTGGATGGAGCTCCCACCACCTTGGTCTAATGGAAGGGGTCCCCACCCATRGCAGAGGGGTTGGAACTAGATCATCTTTAAGGTCCCTTCCAACCCGGGCCATTCTATGATTATGTGCTGTAACTTTGTTTTCCCCTTAATGAAATAGAAAATCATTAAAATTTCAAACCTGTGTATAAAAACATCAGCAAGAAGGTGCAATGGTATGGAACTTCAGTTACACTAGCTGTCTAGAACTGTTGCTATTTTGCAGGGGAGGGGAGCAGTCATTTTCTTGCAGCCATACTGCATTTGCTGATGGTGAAGGAGGGCTACGACTGCTTTCATGTCTCCCAGTTATTCTACAGCAAGTGTCTGGGGTGGCTCTATGATATGTATCCCCTATCGAGCTCCAAGACCTTAAGAGTGTGTCTTTGCTTGAGAAAGTTACCCAGAAGCACATTGCCTATGTACTTCTTATCCATATGGTCCTGTACTGCTTTGCTAAATACTGCAATATAAGTTTTCCCTCTCATTTTTTTTATCTTGTGTTAGGAAAATCTGACTTAGGGCTTATTGATCTTGGAAAAAGCTTGTGCTTTTGTTTAAATGAATGTGAATGAGGCATTCAGACCCAACTAAAAAATCCTGTTTTAACTTATCTTCAAGGGACTCTAGTACTCAGAAGCTGTTCAGACCCATGAACTTATAACAGTTAGTTACTGGAGATATGGCCATTGGAGAATGATGTACAAAAGACATTTAATGGAAATAATAGAGAGGAATGTTCATGGACATTGGAACTTGATAATACACACTGTTAAAGTTTTAAAACAGTCCCTTCAACAGTTTTCAGCCMGGCCAAATAGTGGTCTTTGAAATAATTTCAAGGCACAGTGTTGTAATGAGCATACCCCAAGGACCAGGGACCGTTCTCAGTATGGATGTAGCTGTCCTGTTTTGGAGGGAAAAACAGTTTAGCAGTTTGGCCATGAGATATTCGGTGCCAGCGGAGTTCAATGCCAAAGAACCATTCCAGGCACATTTATTAACATAGCTATAGCCAAAATAATCCAAGTATTGTACATTTTGGCATTTTTTCCCCATTTTCTTCCAGCCCACTGCTCACAGTTTTAGTACCCTGGAAGCAAGCAAAGGATTTAGGATAAACTGATTTTAATCCAGAGAGCCATACAACAACTTATACCTAAAATCAACAAACAGATTCTCCTTCTCAAGCAATTAATTTAGTGGAGTAACAGATTCAAGTTAATGCTCAGCAAGTTTTCAACTGAAGCATTTCAGCGAAAACATTTCTGGATTCTGGGGATCATCTGGGAGTTTTATCTTGAGATCATCAGCGTATTCCTGTGCATTTTCTGAGAAACATTAAGGTGCCTACCACTGAAAAAAAACCTTACCTGCCCAGACTCCGGCAAGCTCTAGCAGCTTCTGACATGCTCTGTCAGACGTTCTTGATCAAAGGGTGTGTTGAGCATTTGTTCCAAGTGACTCCTGCTCAGGGAGGATCAAGCACACTTCCAGCAGGCCATAAGGGGAGGTTTGCAGAACTGCTGGCTCAGGACACAGTTTCCAGGGAAAGCAGCTAGCAGAGGTGGCAGTTCTTGCAGAAGGGAACCAGGAGCTTTGCTGAGGGCAACACAGATGGGCTGAGTGGTGATGTTGACATGCCACAGGGCACAGTTCCAACAGCTGCTGGAGCAGCAACAATAGAGTTGTCCTTGGATAGAGGACATTATGAGGGATCTCCCAACAGAGGACACAGCCTCACAGACTTGGGGTTTCAGGGGTGCCTGAGGCCTCTCACTGGTACGGGGGTAAGGTGGGCTCCTTCTGTGCAGTAGGTGTTCATGAATGAACAGGTTGTGTTGCCAAGGAAAAAAGCTGCAGGAGGAGACAGACTGACTTCACAGGACCAGAGGTATTGAGAAAGAAGTTCACTGGATTTTCTCCAAAACCCTGCAGACACAAGAGCCTGAAAACCCAGCTGCCAGAGGCGAAGGCAGAATCTGTGCATATCTGGATAGGAAACAAAGATTTCCATGATGACCAAGGCTGGAAGCTTGTGACTTCTGTCTCCTTCAGCTCCTGTTCCCCCTGCAAATCTGCAGCTACAGAGCACAGCACTGCCCTTGTAGCAGATGAAGGACTGAGAGCTCTGTCAGACAAAATACCCAATGCGGCTGAGCYGAGCAGCAGTAACACGTAGTAGTAGCTCCAAACTGCTAAGCTCACTTCCATCCTAGGGAGATTTGCTGCTTTATAGCATTCATATCTGGAACTTTGAGAAGAAGCTGCTGGGGCTGACTAGTCCTTCTAATACCATACACTGCTGCACTGCCATGTGTGCACTGATACTTCCAGGGGATACCCGAAACGTATCAAGTCTGACTACATGACTGAGTGCAAGAGCCAAGAGCATGGAAGTCTGGATGGTTTTCTCCTTGATCCTTACAGTAAAGGAAATCATAGAATAGTTTAGGTCATGAAAGATCTTTAAGACCATTGAGTCCAGACCTTAACCCAGCACTGTCAAATACACCACTAAACCATGTCCCTAGGAGCCACATCTACATGTCTTTTAAACATCTCCAAGGAGGTGTTTCAACCCCTTCCCTGGACAGCCCGTTCCAATGCTTAGTAATCCTTTCAGTGAAGAAATGTTTCCTAATATCCAATCTAAACCACCACTGATGTAACTTGAAGCCATTTCCTCTTCTCTTATTGCTTGTTACCTGGCAGAAAAGACCAACACTAATCTCATCCCTTGGGTAATTCACTTGGGTAGTTTAGAGCACAATAAGGTCTTCCCTTAGCCTCCTTTTCTCCAGGCTAAACAAGACCAGTTCCCTCAGATGCTTTTGAAGGGCGTTAGGAAAGCATTTTAGGAAGACTGGATTGATCCTACAGTCAATGACTGCTTGCATACCAGATGTGGACAAAGGAGATTTTGTCTTCAAAACTGCTACCATTTTGGAGGAACGTGGTGGGAAGAAGTAGCACCCATCTGATAAAGTAGGGCATAAACACCTTTGCCAACAAGCTGACCAGTCTGGTGAGAAATGCTTAAATCAGTGGGAGAGGAGAATGACAACACCAGTACCCTGAGGAAGTGGTGGACTAGGCTGGAAAGCAAAGGGTGCAGGGTGATTTGACAGGGCGAGGCCTCAGAAACAGCATTGCTGCAGTGATTACATAGCAGTGCACAAACAAACCAGGAGGTTTAACAACTTCCTAGCACAGGTGATTGAGGAGCTGATAAGAAAAAAATTCTGCTGGAGCTGGTACTTACAAACAAGGAAGGACTAGTTGGGGATTAGAGGTAGGATCAATTTTGGCAGCAGTCACCGTGAGGGTGATCACCAGAGGAAGGAGTAAGGCAAACAGCAGGATCATAGCTCTAAACTTCAGGAGACCATGTATTTGGCCTGTTCAGGCACCTTTTTAGAAGATCTCTATGGGATATGGTCCTGGAGATAAGGGAATTCCATCAGAGCTGGTTTTTTTTCAAGAATCAGTTCCCCCAAACTCAAGAACAGTCTATCCCCATGTGCAGAAAAGTGAAAAATATTGTCAGGAGACTTTCATGGAAAACAAGAAGTTCCTGAAAAACATAAAAAAGAAGCAAGAGACAGGAGAAATAAGAGGTGGGAGCAGAGTCAGGTAGCTCATAAAGGATGCAGGAACATTTTCCAAGCATGAGGAAAACAAAAGCCTAGAGAAAATGTGGATCCACTGCTGAATGGGACACAGGACTGGATGAAAAAGAAAATGGGAAAGGCCAAACCGTGTGCATTTTTCTCCAAAGGTTTTACTGGTAAGACTAGTGGTTCCTGCAATTAGCAGAAGAGTCTGGAGGAAATTATTTTCCTGCCACTATACAAGGTAATAACCATGCAATACCAATTATTTCTTTATACATTGATTTTTTACTGTTTAAAGAGTGAGCAGACCTAAATGGCAAAGAACACATTGATGTTTGTTAATGTTAGGATAGTTCATTGGTAGTTAGKACAGTTTGATAATGTCAGGATACATTCATTGACATATCCATTTTTCTCCTCCTGAAAAGGTTATTCTAATGATGGATGAACATCTAAAAAGCTCAGGATTGTAAGCAATATTGATAAATGTATGGTAGCTTAGATAGTTTATTCATCTTAGGTCAATTTTTTTTTTGTATTACACCATGCATCCAATAGTTGTCTACTTATTTTTTGGGTTGTTTGGGTTTTTTTTAATGTGTGTATCTGTGTGTGCCCACAATCTCAGAAGCCCAATGTAACTTTAAATATTTCCTATCCATTTAATTTTGTTTACTTCTTTCTGGACCAGCTTTGGAATCTGTCCACCATGTTACAGTAAATGAAACAGAAGATTGCAGTGTATTTCTTGCTCAGGAAGACGTCTTGGGGAAATAGATTATTACAACATCATGAGTATTTCAGTATGAGTCAGTCACTGAGACTTTAAGCTGGTTTTGGTGTTCTTTTTTTAATGTAGAGATGCAATTTATGCCTTCATGAAAAATGACTTAGTTTCCCTTAGATATCCTTACATATGTTCATTATTACATTACTGATCACCAACAATTTCATAAAGATCTATTGGTAGCAGTTAAGCTGATTGTCTCACCAATGGAATTGGTTTTACATTTTATGTTTGCAAATAAATTTTTAAAAATGCAAAAATGAAACTTCAACAGATATAAAATCATACACAGGATGGAACAAAAAAGACTTGCTTCTTTCTGATATTGTAGAGAGGAACTGAAGACTAATCTTTAAGCACTCATGTCCCCATTTAGAAGTTATGAAACCCCTGTCTGTAGAGAAATCCATTTTTATTAAACATAATATTCAAACTTAAGATACTGGAAATGAGTTCCATTCATTAAATACAMAGAAGAAATAAAATTTTTTGTTTTCCTAGTATTAACCTATCATAAGTTATTAGTTTTTTTCTTTCTATTCGATTACATCAGTCTTGCTTTGTTATTCAATTTCTGTAATACTCATGGTAATTGGAGTATTTCCTCTCATTGTGCTTATTATTATATCTCTTATTACTTTTGTACAACCATCTGTTTTAATAAGGAATGATTAAAATTGTAAAACTGATAATCTTTACAATATTTTGATTGGCCCCTTTAGGATTTATATATGACAACAAAGAAAGGATGGGAGTTTTAACCGAAACCATCATGCATAGGTTAGAGAGCAGAAAATACAGAGGCTAACCATGGGTTTATTACAATTAATGAATGCTTCCTCCTTTTGTACTTTTTCTTTATTCTTAGCAACATGTCATATAGCACGAAAGCAGCAAAATGTATTATTCTATCTCTGATTCGTCTGTTCAGTTCCTACTACTAGGGGGTTGGGAAAAGACTTCCAAGTCTATACTGATATACAGCAGTTTGTCATCTGATAATAATGGGAAATCAAAGAAAAAAAATATCTAAAGGATCAATAAATTCCCTTGCACATTTAAACAAAACAGCTAATGTTTAGAAACAAAAACTTCCCTTATATCCTGGCCTACAAATAAATCACTGTTAAAACTAAAGTACGTATTTTGTAATTCTTATCTTAAAAGCTTGTGTATTTCATTAATCTGGTTTGCAGTCCTGCAACAGTAATACGATCAACTCTCTTCCTTTTAAAAGGAAAAATAATAACCAAAATGCTAATGCCACTCTCCTGTTCAAACTGTCATAAATAGCTCACTCCTATTGTGCAAATTTCACTTCTACAGGAATACAATCGGAAAGTTCTTCCAGAATACTCAAATACAGAAAATTTTGTAAATAGACTTTCTATGCACATAAGTCATAAGTTATCTAACAAATAAATTATACTTCATCATCTCTGATCAAGGCAATTCATTCTGATATAAATTAAAATTACAACTCTAGTTCTTTGATTAATATGGGTCTCCCAGTATATAACAAAATCCAGCTTCTCTGACTTCCAGTTTTTAAGTGGTATTTCTAATGTTTGTTCATATATCTAAAATTTTCTTAAAGCATATTTGGCTATTGGACTTTTTATTCAGGGAGAAACATTTTTTCAAGAGATGAAAACATTGATGGTAGTTGAATTACACAGATACAGTGCAAGAAGGAAAGAAACACTGCATGGTCAGAACATCACATTTAATGGTGAGAGGAGCRGGCAGTGTGATCCTCATAATGTCACACTCATTTCATAGGATGAATGAGTTTGTTTCAGCATGGAAATTTAACCGCAGAGTCTTTGTGCAATTTAGACTAGAAAAGGCCTCTGGAGATCATCTCTTCCAATACCTCACCTGAAGGGTCAGCTTAGGTCAGATTGCTCAGGACTTGACCAAGAAAGCTGTGAATATTCCTGTTAGTGGAGCCTACACACCTATGGGCCCCTGCTCCAGTTTCTAACCACTCTCATGGTAATAGTTTTTTCTTATGTCTAATTTAAGTGTTCCTTGCTGCAAGATGTGTTTATTAACTGTCATCCTGACTCTGTCCACCTCTAGGCAAAGTCTGGCTCTGATTTCTCAATGCCTTCCCACTAGATAGCAGTGGAGAGCAGTACAATCCCTCTGAGCTTCTGCTTCTCTAGGCCGAACAAATCTTATTCCCTCAGTCTCTCCATCTATGTCATATTCTCCAGCCTCATGACCACCTTGGTGGCTCTCCACTTGACTCAGATAATTGGGACAGTGTCTCTTTTTGTACCAAGGAGCCCAAACCTGGACATAGTGCTCCAAATGTGATCTCAAAAGTGCCATCAGAGAAGATACTCTCTTGTGCTACACTCTTGTGCAGCCCAGGATGTCATTAGCCATCTCTGCTGCAAGGACACACTAATGAACCACATTCAACTTTTGTCCACCAAGAGTCCCCTGTCCTTGCAAAGCTGCTGCCACCTGACTCCTGCCTGCACTGGTGAGCAGGGCTATTCATTCCAAGGTGCAGGACTTTGCATTTTACCTTGTTGAACTTCATGATTTTCCCATCAGCTTACTTCTCCAAACTTCTGATGAGGTTTCTCTAACAGCAGCCCTGCCTTGTGATTTATGAACCACTCCCTCAGTTTGATGTCATCTGTGAAATTGTTAAAGGTACACAATTGTTAAAGGTATCATTCATGTTGTTAATAAAAGTGCTAAAACTGTTAGGTCTAATGTTTACCCCTTAAAACACCATAGATGATCAGCTGCCAGCCAGGCTTCATACTGTTGATGAACCTGGTGGTCCATAAAATTTCCACCCATTTATACACTGCGGATTTCAACCATTTGGCTAACAGAAGACTGTGACAGACCATATCAAATCGAAGTTCAATATATACGTTGAACAACATTTACTGCTCTCCTCTCCTTCACAAAAGCAGACCTCTAATCCTAGGAAGCTAACTGGTTGGCAGGGCATGCTGCCTGTCTCTTCTTGTCTGCAGGTGCTCAGGTACGGCTTTCAGATGGATTTGTTCCATAATCTCCCCCAGAACTGAATTTAAGTTTTGAGAAACTCCTTCTTGTTCTTCTGCTTGAAAGTGGGTATATGCAGCCTTTCCACCAGGATCATGGACCTACAAGGCCAGCAGCAGACCTTGCCAGTAAAATCAAAGTTGGGGAAACAGAGGCTTGAGTACTTCAGCCTCCTCCAAGTGCTTCAGCTTTAGATTAATGTCGTGGTTTGACCCGAACTTGTGGGCAGTTCCTCAGGCCAATCGCGCTTCTCTCAATTTCACATATTTAAACCCGGTAAGAGGCGGGTTTTTGAAGAGGAAGAAGAAGTTTTTTTCTCAGTTCCGGTTTTTGTGGGCAAGAGAGAAGAGGCGAGAGGGGAGGGGTGGACCCTCGGAGCCCAGCCGCGGGGCTGGGGCCGGGGTGCCCCTGCCCCGGCCTCTCTGCCTCCTGCTCTTTTCTTGGTGCTGCAGCACAGACTTTAAATTGTGGGAAGCCCTGGGCCGCGGGTGAGTGTGGCTAGCTGTGCAGGGCTGGAGGCTTTCCGTTCCAGCTCGGTGCCGGGACGGGACGGAGGGGGGGGCCCTCAGAGCCCAGGGCCGGGCCGGGCCGGGCGCCCCTGCCCCCTCCTGTTTTTTCTACTCTCAACGCTGCAGCATGAATTTTGAGTTTCTAGGCGGGGGAGCTGTGAAGCCGTCCGACGCAGTTTTTTAAAAAGCCAGCAGGAGCGTTCGAACCTACAGCTAAAAATACTTCAAGCCGAACTGAAGCAAATACTGTTCAGTTAGCAGCGCAAAGAAAGCAGAAGCTTTTCTTCACCGTAAACTCTAACTAGTAACAGCAACTTCAGAAGCAGAGAGAGAGAAAGAAGTAAAAGCTGATCACGTGAGACGAAGCTCCACAGCCTCTAAAGATGGCTTCGGAAAAAGACAGAGGGCGGTGCCGCGCTCCCCGCGCGCAACTTAAAATACTTTTTGCAACGCCGTGGTAAAGACTGTAATATCATAACTGTCTCTTTAATCTGTTTGGGGTGCATGGGGGGATGGACAGTTTACATGTAGCTTGCAAGAGTTAAAAAGTGCCTGTGCCAGTTTTAAAAGCCAAGTAGAAAAAAGGTTTTTTAAAACTGAGGGCAGAAAAACCTTTGCGTTCAAACCAAAATGATTCATCCTTAAAAAATTAATAACCCCATGTAATGGTCCATGTCTTGCAGTGTAACAAAACTGTGAGTTTTCATGGAAGAGATGTGTCGCACCACAGCAGTTTTKTTYTTTTTTTTTCCCTTTTCTTTCAAGTCTGTTAATAAACTTTCTTATAGTCTRTAAGTTTTGTGCCTGCTTTGCTTTTTCTCTTAATGCTTATCTCACAAAGAAAACATCAAAGTATTGTATAATTTGTCTTTAAAACCACTACAATTAATCAGGYTGTTTCGGAAGAAGATGATACACACCATTGGTTTATGGAGAGTGGAGTGCCACAAGGAAGAGGTACTTCGATTCAGAGCAAGTTACTGCTATTGGAAGTTCAACAGCAGCAATAGGTACTAGTAAACAGAGAAGGCTGAACTTCTCTGTRTTTTGGTTAGGAATAAGTCAACCAATTTTCTTTCTTATTGGAAATGTGAAAAATAAATTTTCAAATAAGTTTATTTTTTAAAAAAATAATCAATGTCATTTAAACTTTCTCAGAAAAGTCTTTGTTTATGTCTAAGAAATTCCCATTAAAAAAAGAACAGATTCCAGCTATCCAAAATAGCCACCTACACATTATCATAATTTTGAATAATTTTTGATCCTGAGTTTTTGTAATTGGCATGAATCTTTGTAGTTACTTCTTGATTTTCTGTTATCCTGACTTTATATTGTTAATATAAAACACCAACACCTTATTTTCTGATACGTTTCGCAAGGGGTTTTTTTTGAAGAAATTATTGTACGTGACTGTGTGGGAGGCACACACACAGAAAAAGGGAATTGTTCCTTCCTAGATGTTCAAAGGAAGTTAGAATATCTACATGGAGTAAATACATGTTATGTATTCAAGCAGTGTAGCTCAAAATAAACAGAGGTCCTTTAACTACCTTAAGAGYGTAGATCTCCAGGTCTTTGGAAAGTAGATATTTACAACTGTTCTCCCTTTGATAAATGGAGTGTGGGTTGGTTTGGGGCTTGGGTTTTTTTTTTTTTGCTCGCTCGCTCTTTTAAAAAAAAAGGAATCCGGAGGAAATGGACCCCCTGTGTATAATGGTTTAGCAGTTAGAACACTCACTCATAGGCATAAAGAATTTGATTTTAAGCCCTTCTATGAGTGATGATGTTCAAATCCAGAGACCAATGTCTGCTGAGACAGTGCCCCAACCACCTGATTATCATCAATTGTGGATGACAGAGTGAGGAGCATATTCCACCTCTCATCCTGAAACTGTTTTCTTTCATTGTGAGGAAAACAATATATTGGGTCAGAGAAAGAGCATGTGAGGAAGCCTGGCTCTGTAACAGAATACTGAAGACTTTGCTCAGCAAAGGATTTGGATCCCAGAAGGCTTTTTGTGTCTTGCATTAAACATATACTAAATAATGTGAACTGAATCTAATCCCCAGAGCTGAGACCAAAATATTGTACTGTTCCTTCCAGAACAAAGACTCTAACCACACTGGATATAACTTTTATATTTCTATGTTACTTTGAAAGCAGATCATTATTGTTCATGGTGTTTCTGGAGACTATTCAAATAAACAGCTTGAAACTTCTGGAGTAACTGTTCTGAACCATGAAATGTCCAAGTTAAGATGGACAAACAGCTCAAAGTCCAGATTCACATCAAAAGACTTGTAAATATAGGATCATTTCTCTAATGATTTCTTAAATCTGACATTTCATTTACGAAGAACTTTGAGCAAGTTAAGGAAACCAATCTGGGGAAGTCTTATTCCTTAGTGTTTCCTTATCCATTTTAAAAACTGCAATCAGTATTTAGGGTATTTTCCAGAGGGGGAAAAGAATTATTATGTAGGTCTTCTTCTGTTGACTTTTAAAGTAGGAGCGATAGGTGAGCTATGAACCAGTGCAAATCCCATGTATTGACCCATGAAATAAGCAAGCAAAAAATTGAGTCCAGGAAGCTGTCTCTAAGGAAAGCAAATACCCTGAAGGCCTGAATTCAAAGCTGATTTTGCTGGAAATATTTACCATGGATTGCAGCAAACTATATGTGAAGCAAACACTTCATAAATGACATATGTACATATACATACATATATATATACACACACATGAAATCCTTATAAATGGACCAACAAGGAAGGAAGCCTATTTGCTGAAATATGTAGATTTTGAGATATTACAAGAGCTAACTAGTGACCAGATAATTAGGCATAAACCTTATTCAAACATCAGATGTGAAGCTGTGAGCTAGGATGGTGCTCATTTTGATTGCAACTGGAATTCTCATGGTAAGTAAGAACTGAAATTTTGAGGAACACGGATAAAAGAGCCCTTTTTTCATCAACCAGTCTCCAACGTTAATTTGCATTCACAAAAGTGTAGCAGATGGAAGTTCTTAATTTTTTACGAAGTTTCTGCACAATTAGATTAGATCTAATTTTTGCCTAATTTTCTTCCCCCACTGTTAGATGGACCACCCCATTCACTACCTGGTAATTAAATTAATTCTATGTGAATAAGGTAGAAAGTTCATCCACTTCAAATCTTTTTATCGCTTCCTTTGATTCTTCTTCCCCTAAACTCTTCATCTAACTTAGACTGAAAGCCTTGATTCTAAAAGCCTAATTATAAAGCAAAAACTTACATTGCTTTAAATCATTCAGAGGTTTTCAGAAGTTCTGAACATTACCACATTCCGTGTAGCTTGCTTTTGATATGCTTCCTACTTGTTCTCTGTGGTGAGAACAGACTTTCTGTTTTCTGTTTCTAAAGCACCAATGAAAACAGGGATCAGGACCACCACAGGGACATCTAAATACTGGTAAAAAGATCTAAACCACTTTACTATGAAGATGTTTGGAGAGTTGGGGTTGCAGAAGAGAAGGCTCTGGGGAGTCCTTAGAGAAGCCTCCCACTGCCTAAATGGAGCCTATAAGAAGCTGAAGAAGGACTTATGATGACCACATGTAACAATAGGTCAAGGAGTTATTGCTTTCAAAGAGGGCAGGTTTAGGTTACATATTAGAAGAAATTCTTTACTGTGAGTGGTTAGGCACAGGAACAGGCTGCCCAGAGATGTTGTGGATGCTTCATCTCTAGAAGTGTTCAAGAGATGCAGGCTGGATGGGGCCCTGAGAAACCTGATCTAGTGAAATATGTCCTTGCCCACAGCAGGGAGTTTGGAACTAGATGATCTTTCAGGTCCCTTCCAACACAAATCATTCTATGATTCTATGATTCCTGAAACAAGCAAGCAAAGACCACCCTCAGAAGACTTTAAATTTAGAGATTTTTTTTGAAACATCACAAGCATTAAAAAAGCCGTAACCCCATCTTTAATGGTATTTCTAGCATTTTCCACTTTGTGACAGGACAGAAACCAAAAGTGGGAAAGAACAAAAAAGTCAATATATTCAGATGCATATACTGTGCAATATTTATGCTAGTCTGAGCTAAGTCATTCACTTCTGTTTGTTTCTGTTCGGTTACAGCCATAGTGACCAAGAAAATCAGAACCTGGTGTCTCAGCTTTCCCTTGTGTTGTGGAGCAAGTACTCCAAAACTGGAGAACAAGCTGAGACAGACCAYAGCCTTAGCTTCTTCTTTCAGCACCAGGTAATAAGAATAACAAACATCACTGACTAGAAGTAATTGTGAGTAGAATTGCTSCCTCAGAACACGTTACATCTAATGGCATAATTCACTGAACAAGAGGCTAGAGAGGAATTTAAGAATATTGAGTTTTTCTGTCGGAAATCTACAATGTGTACTCGGACAAATAAAGTCACCTCTGTTGGTTGTCTGTGACCATTCTGCCTCTAGCTTTCCCTTTCTTTTAGTTAGTTATCAAGTATTATGTCCTGTTCCATGCCTGACACAATGGGACAGTGCTCTTAGCTGAAGTCTGACAGGGGTCCTGTACCAGATCATGTAGGGGTACTTCAATACCTTGCAGTTTAACTGACCAATTTACATAGGGTCTTTTATTTACAAGTTTTGACCAATAACAATTATTGAGTATACTATCACCATTGTCTATGTTATCTGTACTACTTTAATGTAATAGTTACCTGATAAATTCTGTCTGTTGATAGCCTGTTTAAAATTACTGCAACAATGCAAATAGTGCCAATAGCAGAAGAGAATGTTGGCAGAAGAACGAATTATGATGAAACTGCTTGTGGCAATATTACCTTACTGCAGCAGATATGTTTTATATAAAAGTACTCTTTTTATTCATTTCAAGGATTTTTCTGGAGGAAGCCCATAGGTTATTCTTAAAGACAGTGGAGACATGGACTTTTACAAAGCTTCCAGTTCTAAGGTTTCCCGGTGTGGAGTTTCCAAAAGCACATGTTCATCCTTTAGTACAGTTCCTAGTATTGAATGTCTTCTGGGCATTGTACTTTTTTTCCACTCTATTCATTTTAACAAAAGGGGTGAAATCTTTCTTAGTTTCTTGAATTTTTTGCTTTTTACATTCAGATTTTCCCATTCACATTAGCGAGGAATGGATTTTGCCTGCAATGAACAATAAGCCCTTATTTCAAAAATCCTTTCAGCCTGAGCTGTTGCAAGTTTGGTTGGAGTTACTAAATTTGGAGCTGATTCATTTTCCCTTTTGTCTACTTAATATCCCCAGTAAAAACCTAGCAATGGTTTAAGAACTTGGTAAGACCAAGGGTGATGATGATCACTCCTTACAATGATCTTAGACTGCTGGTGGCAARCCCTGACAGAGCAGGGGAAAGGCCTTTGCTATCTCATTGCTTTCTGTTTTAATTACTTTGCTGCTTACATTGTTGTACTAGATTTTAACAGATTTATTTTCTGAACCTCACAGGGCAGGAAAGTACTATTACTCATACTTTACAGATGGAACTGGTAAACACTGATAAGCAATGAAACGTTGGACATAATTAGTTATAATTGGACATAACTCTATTCTAGATACAGCTTTCAAAACCAGATCACATTGCAAATATCTGTTATGATAGGCTTGAGTATAATTTGATCATGCCTTTGATCAGCAGAATGGATATTACAACAATTCTTATGAACTTGTAGCTCTTTTTCTTGTCTATTCTTCTTGCTTAAGGTTTAGCACTGGATTTTTTAATATCATTTCTTGGTTCATTTCATGCATTATTATAATATATTTTAAAATACATTGATTTTTCATCCTGAATGGCCTGATTATTTTCTACAGGCTTCCCATTGTCACTCATCACAAATTTCTATTTCTAAGAAACTCACTCTCGTATATGCAGCTTGACCTAAAACTTATGCCAGAGTCTGTGTGCCTTCCATCCACTCTAGGCCYTATGTTGCAGGTGGGAAGGCTTTGGTCAAATCTCTTTTCTTTCTCTTTTTCTTTTTTTTATATTTATTCTTTTTTTTTCTCTTAACCTCAACAAGATCAGAAATGTTTCTGTATCATAACCTAACTGGAGAAGGTTTAAAATAGAAAGGTATATTTAATCAGCTTAATGTGTCATACCATTTTAATAGAAGTACAGAGAGCTATGGGGTTTGATGGCATTGCAGTGGCACCTGCCAGAACCAGGACTGCTCCAGAGTGCCATCTTGTGTCCCTGTGAGCTGAACTCCCACGCACCAATTTGTCTCCCCAGCAGCACTGAGTGCTGGTGGTTCTCATGTTTATTCCTGTATCCTGTGAAGATAGTATGAATTCAGAAACAGGCGGTTTGGAAAGCAATATCACAGAATCACAGAAAAAGTGAGGTGGGAGGGCAGCTCTGGAGATTGGCTGG
This sequence comes from Parotia lawesii, assembly GCA_003713295.1. NCBI lineage: Eukaryota > Metazoa > Chordata > Aves > Passeriformes > Paradisaeidae > Parotia > Parotia lawesii. Next base: position 351,386 of record RAHM01000122.1, read on the forward strand.
TTTAACCCCACCTTCTCAAAGCAGGATCACCTAGACCAGGCCGCTCAGGGCCATGACTAGTCAGGGTTTGAGTCCCTTCAGGAAAGAAGACTCCACAGCATCTCTGGGCAATCTGTTCCAGTGTTTGATCACTGTTGGAGTGAAACAAAATTTTCTTATGTTTAAACAGAATTCCCTTGAGTTCAGTTATAATTCATTGCCTCTTGTCTTTATCTCCACCATCTCATGGTCCCTGTGGCCAAGGCTGCTCCCAGCTTTCAAACTCCATCTAGTACTTCCTTGTTTGTAATTCCTAGCTCCAGCCAGAGCATTTTCTCTTCATCAGATCTACGACCCAACAAAAGTTAAAAAAGTTTTGACCAATGCCTTCCAGAAAATTTCTGGGCTGCTTATGCCCTGCTGTGTTATTGCTCTAGTAGGTCTATTTCTTCTTCCTGATCAGGTGGTCTGATACCCACCACAGTGCCACCCCTTATCCTGAATTATGCTGCCTTATCTGGTTCATCATCCTTCCCCAAGCAGAACTCCATGCATTCCCCCTGTTCCCTCACATGAAGAGCTGTTATCCCTTCTTCACTGTCCCAGCCTGTCCTTCCTAAAGAATCATTATCCATACATGGAAGTACTCCAATCAGATAAGTTATCCACCATCCCTGATTCCAATGAGATCACAGCCTGGCAACTGCAGACCAAACTCTGTTTACCCCTGTTTGTTCCCCRTGAGGTACTTCATAGTAGCACAGAATCGTGAGGATTTTGCAGAAACTGAAGGTGTCAAACAGGACCAGACCCAGTGCTGACCTCTGGATGTACACTGGTAATGAGTGGACTCCAAATAAACTTCACACCACTGATCACCACCCTCTAGGACCAGCTATTCATCCAGTTTTTAACATAACCCACTGTCTGCCCACCCAGCCCGTAATTCATCACCTTTCTCTGTGAGGATCTTATGGGAGGCAGTGCCAAAAGCCTTACTGAAGTCAAGGTAGACATTACTCACAGTTCTCTCCTCATTCACCAAGCCAGTCATTTCACTGTAGAAGATTGTCAGGTTGGTCAAACATTACTTCCTCTTTTTATATCTATGCTGACTGCTCCCAATTGCTTTCTTGTCCTTCATGTGCCTGGAAAACATCTGCAGGATTAACTCAGAAACCTGGAAGAAAGGTTATGAACATACTTAGAAATTGCTTTTAATAGGGCTAGGGACTACTCTTTTGTTTCCAACCAGATTTCAGAAGAATAAAATCTAGAAAGCTGAAGGACAGAGTAGTCTAAAACTCCATCTCATTGTGTGTTGTGTGACTTTAGCAGTTCATTTAGCTTCCTCAGGATGGACTAAGAACAGTTACAACTACAGCTGAGTCCAGCATGTCAGTCCCTGACTGCCAAAAGTACAGATTAAAACATACAAACCTAATCCAAAGTAAACTATAGAGATGTATTTCCAGCACAAAATGTGCACATATACAAACCCAAGACTGTGTCAAGATCTCCACACTCTTACCATCTGATCATTGCCAGGGGAATCATTCTCTCAGAGTACAAAAAATGTACCAAGAGTATCAAGGGACCTGTGCTGGGTGTTGATGACAATTAGTTTACACTCCTTGGTTGCCTTTTGTAAAGCAGCATTTAAGATAAACCCTCACACAGGCACCTAACACCTGACTTGCCTTGGGATGCTTTTTATTTGTTTTGGCTGAGGTTACAGCCCCAGATGACCCATTTGATTTTAAACTTAGAAGTCTTAAAATTGTTTTTAAGATAAGTTTCCATTGACCAACCTTTTGTGCCATCAGTGATATCTGCAGGCTTTTATAATACAAGAATCTGTAGCTCATACCTGAGCTTTCCAGACTGGTAAATGAAAACTCTATCTACTCAAAGTCAATTCTGTATTGAGTCTGAACACTGAAACTGAAACAATATCAAAACCGCAACTTTTTCAGTTGCTGACCAACCTGATATGGGCAGTAGGAGCAAATTCTTATCTAGGAACAGGAACCTCTTCAACTACCCCTGCCTAAAGCAATTTTTACTAGACAGATTCCTAAGTCTCTGACAATATTTACACTCACACAAATTCCCATAAATAAAGTAAGGGAATGCTGTTTTTCCTGTTCCTAGAGGGGAACTGAGGAACAGAGGAGTTAAAYAATTTGTTCCAAGACACACAGGAAATTTGTGTACAGAACAGGAAATGAAATGCAGTAAGCTGAAGCCCATTATTTTACTCACTTCTTTGTAAAAATGATCTTTCACCATTTTCACCAAAGTAGGCATAAATTAGAATTTCCTCCTTTCTTCTAATCTTGGAAGTTCTTATACAGATGCGGTGCACACCTGCTTCTATCTTAATGCATATGATGGCAAGTTCTAAATCCTTCTTGATAATGTCCATTATCCTAATTATTGAATTTTTCTTGCAAAAAGCTTAATTTAGTTTTCAATTCCATTTACSTCYTGTTATGCTTTTCTTTGTTTTATCTTAACTTTGAAGCTTAGCATTATTGTTCACAGATTTGCTCATGAAAGTGAAAAGTAAACAGACATTTTGCCAAAAAGCATTATTTCAAAACTCACTCATTAACACAACATTTGAAAAAAAATTAATTTCATACTTTAAATATCCACAGACTCTGGATGAAAATATATTAGTTCTGCTATTCTTTTCTTTCAATTTTTCTTTCAAAACTTAATTCTATTCTATAGTAGGGGGGAATATTTTTAGAATATTTGTCATCTAGCCCTTCATTATGGTTTGGGGTTTTTTTTAGGTCCTAGTACCTCCTTTCTCTTTATCTGTTTTCTGCCAGAGTTCAACATTTCATTCCAGACTTCTGTTGTGTGGGTAACCGGTGCAGTCAGTGGGCCTCTGGTTTCGATTCCTCAAAGCATTTAATCATCTACCCGGTGAATTTAAAGTGTTTAAGTCCCTTTAGGATTAAGTTAAACTAGAGCACATACACAAATGTTTCTGCCAGACCATGCTATCCCTTCATCTTTTTAGTCAACCATGTACATTGATTTATGTCAAAGACTTCAAACTTGGCTTGATTTTTAAGTTCACTAGAGATCCGTTGAACAAATAACTGTTCATGAGAAAATGAGATGGGGTTTCAAAGCTTTGAATGTTTCACTAAGACTATTATTGATGTTGAAATAATTAGACCTTTTCAATTAATTTATCTATTTATCAATCTAAAGAACAGATCAGATCATTGGCTTTATATTAAACTAAAAGTACAAATTTCTGACCAAAACAAATATGTTTTTGTACAAGCAGCTGTCAAAGTAGATTACAAAGAAAATTGAATTTCAGCTCTAACTACTGTGATCAATACATTGTTTCTATGTATTCTTCCTCATGAAATTTTTGAAATTTTAAATTTATGTCTCAGATGTTGGGTATTTCCACCAATATCCTAGCCTAAAAAAGAGAGGCTGGAAATCTTGACAGGCTTTCTTGTGGAAACTGCAGTGCCTTCTATTCTTATTCTCATTGGAAGTACTACAGATAACTTGTTGTGTAGTGTTTGTGACTGTTTTAATTATTTGATTAGAGCAACATGTAGAAGCCTAGCTGCAGAGAGGGCCCCATGACACTGGGAATTGCATAACACACAGCTTTGCTTCCTTTCCTTTTGGAGAGGAATGAGACATTCAGGGAGTGAAAATAAAACAAAAAAAACCAACAACAACAATGACCAAAAAAGAGCCCAAACAAAATCCGACCAACTCCAAGAGAGAGAATGATGCCATGCATTGATCTACAAAAACGTAGTTCTTCTTTCCAGCCTTTCCTTTCAAGACTGGGAATATTACTTTTACCAGTCATGTGATAACACTAACTAGGGTACAACAAATCACATCTATTGGGTAACTGTCTTAGAGGCTGACTGTAGATTCTTCATGAGAGAAGTTTTAGCCTCACTAAACTGAAGAGTGAATTAAAATTCCCACTTCACATGAGCGCACCAACCTGTTGTTACATAAAGACAAGCACCAGAGGCATGGAAGACTTTAAAGAGCCTATTTTTCAAAGAGTAATTGTAGACATCCACTTTTATAAGACAATTACACAATCAAAATGCCTGCAGAAACAGCAAAGAAGGCTGGTATTCCACAGACAGTCTTATGTTCAGCATTAACCCTGTAGAGATAATCTCATATTCACTTCAATGTGATCCTTCACCTTTTAACTGTCAAGACATCTTTAATATTTTTACTCACACATCTAATTTTCTTTGTGCAATGTGTAGTTATATTTCCAGCTCCATGTTTTAAAGCTTAATCTAAGGACCAGGAKCCTAAAATTTAAGCATTGCAGCACTGGACTTAAAAGCTCCACATCCCCTTATTTAGTTGAGTCCTAAGTGAATTCCCTAGGATCAGCCAGGAAATATGTGGCAAAGTCAAAAACGATATATCAGTCTCCAGGAACTTGGGCAAAAGGCCATTGTTTCTATCACTGTAGGTTAAAGATTCTAGTCCAAGCTGGAATATGGAAGTGGGGAAAAAAAAGTCTCCAAGCACTTTCAAAGAGTAGTCAGAGGGATCCTAAAAGCAAGCAAAGCTGCATATTGATCTTTAGTTTTTCACATATTCCTTTTCAGTATATATGAGAGCTTCACAACTGGGAGCAATTATGGACAAAAATTATTACRTGATGTATGAGTCAACATACAAATGATCTTTGGGAAAGGAGGTTCTTGAATGAGAGTTTTGGCATATGAAACGGTATAAAAAGCACTGCATGGTTTGATTGTTGGGGGAATTATATACTGGTATGTGACACCTTTGGGAAAAGTTCTGAGAAGTAGGTCAAGTGCTGTGAGTCTATAGCAGACTGGTTACTTATTCATTGGGATCAGCTGCTCTGAGCTTCAGGAAGTTCAGGTCTCAGCAGCTGCTGTGTAATCAGGGCGCAAAATGCTTTACAATGGCTGACTATAAAAGATTGGAATTGATTGAGAGGGCCTGAGTTATTGTCCTCCCGTGATTGCAATATGCAGCATATAGAAAATTCTCTCATGCTTAAGCCTTTCCTTTATGTTTCTAGTGTTCATGAAATTAATTTTAAGCCACCAAGGGTTTCTCCCCCCCTTTCCCATGTCCCCACAATAATTTCTGGTTCCAATTTAAGGGTTTTTTGGTGGGTTTTTTTTGTTTTTTTGGGGTTTTTTTAATAAATATGTTTTAGATGGATCTAGTGCTTGTGAAAGTTGCCAGCCTATTTGATCCTGGACTGGGGGGAGGGTAAACCTTAAGCACTGAAAAGAACTAGGACCTCACAGGAGGAAGAGGCCTAGAAAGCAATTGATAACTTGATGAAAAAGAATAGTAACGCCGGATAAAGCAGCAGATTACGTGATCAAAACAAAGCTGAAAATCCTGTCTGCCTCAAGTAGGAGCCTAAGGAGTCACTGGATGGCCAATATATACCCAATTACCACTCTGGGAGATTACTTAAACTGAAAATGGAGCTGAAACAGTTTTTCTGCTAAAGACCACTTCTTTGGTGAAGAGCAAGAGGTGGAATCTGAAGGAGGCTGAAACAGTTTTTTTGCCAAAGACCACTTCTTTGGTGAAGGGCAAGAGGTGGAATCTGAAGGAGAGTGGGTGAGAGTATGCCTCTATTTTTGGATTCGTCAGCCATCAGTGTTCCTCAGATCCCAGTGAGAACTCACCCTTCACCTCCCTCTTCTCATCCTTACAACTGGTCTAAAGTCCAGTTTACAATCATCTTAAATATTCTGAGATCTCACTGAGACCCTTTCTCTGCTGAGGCAAGGTGTTGTTTCATAATAACAAGGTGACCATTGCTGATAACAATTGCCATTTTGTTGTGCATGTTTATATCTTAAAGACACCAAGCTGGCAAAGTCAAGCGGAAGCAAAATAAAAGTTAGTTAGTGCTAGATAGCTACAGAGCTGTCACGGAAATCATCACATGGACACACACATAATACCACTTGTGCAAGGATCTCCGTTGTCTTTACGCAAGTAGGGAAAGAACAGTACCATTTTAGTGATTATAGGAGGGACCTGTATGGGCTATTAGATTTGGCCCAGGTGATATACCCAGTTATTAGAAGCACAGGAACAGGACGCTGGGGTGAAATCCTAACACTACAGAAATTACTGGGAGACTTGTCATTTTCCTCATGAGGGCCAAAACTGTACATTCATATGTTCTTTCAATGATTTAACCATAAAACAATTCTTTTTATTCAAATCCCTTTCTACGCACAAAACCAGACAGCTTCATAAGAAACCTAAAATTGTTTCTTTCATACATTAATAATAATTTACATTGATATTGTGGCTTGCCTGTGCTTACACATCCAGCTTACATCTATGCTTACACATAGAACTCCAATCACTCTGTCTGACTAACTTCTATGTTAAAATTTGACATAAATTAGAAAGGTCTTTTTGTTACCAGTGGCTAGACATGTATAAACCTAAAAGTCTTTGCCATGTCATGCCCCTTGTTGTTTTCCTTCCCTGTGAATAAAAGGGGCTAGGCTGGGTGAGAAACCAGATAGAGACAAACCAGTTCATTATTTGTTTCTTAGGATTGTCATAGACTTGTGGCCTTATCCATAAAAAGAGAGAAAAGAGGGTAGCAACAGACACAAAGAAGATGTGCCAAGGAAGTGTTTGTCAGCCTAGTCCTGATTTTTCATGGTGTTACAAAGGGGCGTATGGTGCCCCTAGGGCAGTAGTTTAGTTAATGCGTTCTGAGAGAGCCCTTTATTTCTTTCACTGCTTGAAACTAAGACAGCAGCTCTGAAATCAGAATTACATTCCCACAGAATCAGGCAAACATTGCAGGTCATGACGTTTTATTTATTTGATCCTCTATCCTCTATAAGTTTGTGTAGTGGTTTAAATCCAGTGGGCAAATCAGTCCCATGTAGTCACTCATTCTCCCCACGCAGGGATGGGGAAGAGTAAAAATGAGAAAACTCATGGCTTGAGATAAAGACAGTTTAATAGGTAAATGAAAAACCACACATGCAAGCAAAGCAGAACAAGGAATTCACTCACCACTTCCAGTGAGCAGGCAGGTGTTCATCTGCCCCAAGAAAAGCAGGGCTCCATCACACATAATGGTGACATGGGAAGACAAACCCCATCACTCAAACCTCCTCCTCGTTCCTCCTTCTTCCCCCAGCTTTATTTTATGATCATGACGCCATAATGGTGTAGAATATCCCTTGGGTCAGGTGGGGTCAGCTGTCCTGGCAATGCTCTCTCCCAGCTTCTCAAACACCCCCAGTCTCTGCACTGGTGGGGTGGGGTGAGAAGCAGAGAAGGCTTTGACTCTGTGTAAACACTGCTCAGCAACAAGAAAAACAACGTTGTGCTATTAACACTGTTTTGAGCACAAATCCAAAATCATAGCCCATACTAGCTATTATGAAGAAAACTAACTCTATCCCAGCCAAAACCAATAAATTTGTCACCCCTTCTTCCATACCATTTATGTCATGTTCAGGTCCCACACTATCTAATATAACCTAGTTAACAACCACCCCCCTTCCCAAGCCTTGATATAATACAGAACATCCCTCCTTTAGTCTATGGACTACATGTTAAATGCCCATAAAATATCCACTGAGTTCATTTAGTCCATGACTTTGAGTTCCATCTGTTATGGTAGTCACTCAGAACAGTAGAGGTGGTCTGTTGTGCGGAATTATTGGGCACCAAAACCAGCTCAGGTTAAGTCCCTGCTGCACTTGCACTTCTTGTAAGGCTTCTCTTTTATTGGTTCATGTGAGTCCTGTCATAGTAATTCCCATTGTACTTCCATTACAGCCTCGACCCCTGGTCACTTTGGACCAGACCACAGTGTTTACCATTGCAATGAACTCCTCCCCTTGCTCCTGCTCTGGCTTAGACTTATCCACAGACTGCAGTCCCTTWGGACTGTACCTGCTTCTTGGAGCCTTCTCTGTGAGCCCCAGTCTCTCTAAGAGTATAACTGCTGCAGCAGAGGTTTGGTCACAATCACTTTAAGACACATCTCTTTCCAGCATGGCCTTCTCCATGGGCCACCTTTAAAGCTCCAGCTGGATATAAACCTTACCAATGGCTGCAGTCCCTTCAGGTGTGAGTCTGCTCCAGCTTGGTCTTATTGTGGCTGCAGTCAGGGTGTCCTGTTCTGTCATGGGCTTATCTACGACCACACACTTTGAGGTGCTCCAGCATGACCTCATGTGAGAGCCTGGACTGATAGTGATTAATGACTCACATATTCAACCAGGTGCTGTAAGAGACTGTTGGTGCTAATGGCTCAAATAATAGGCCGGGTGCTTTGCTAGTGATGCACAGAGTGGCCTCCCAGGTGCGCAAGGGTATGCACATCTGAGGCTACAAGCTGGGTTTCCAGATAAGGGAAGAGGCTGATAAGAGGTGCTTAAAATAGAATCTTGTGAGGTGGGGTAACTCCCTATCATGCCAATGTCCTTCCTTACATGATGACTCAGCTGTGAAAACTCCCCTCCAAATGCTGACTAAGAGGCAGCTGCAACATCTTGGAGGGTGTCAAGACTCCCGAAGTATCCTGCAATCCACAACATTACATCAGCCAGAGTGAAACTCCCTGCCCCGGGGGAGGTACCTGGGCATTCCCACCTGAGCCTGACCATAATATAAACCTAATGAACGTGGTGTTTTGCAGACTGCTTCCCCCCCGCCATTTGATGGATACAGTCTGCAACGAACAAGACAAGACTGCAACCACTGAGAAGATGAGGATCAACAGGATGCTGGAATCTATAGAACGGTGATATATTTCTGACTTATTCTGTTTATCTGTCACTCTCTTTCTCTCCACTCCTTCTCTATCTCTCTTGACCTCACATTTACTCTTAAATAAAAATCTGTACTATTGATTTTGGCAGATAGCCTCATTTGCACCTTAATTTGAGCAAAGGCATCTCTCTAATAATTATAATAATTGCATCTCAACAACTCATGAGCAACTGCTGATGCTTCAAGGTGGACTTACCCAGAGACACACATGTTTGAGGTGTACTTTCTCTAGTGTGGACTTATCCTTGGGCCACAGTCTCTTCAGAGATACAGCTGGTGTGGCACAGACATAACCACGGCCACAGGCGCTTTGAGATGCACCTGCTCTGACATGGGCTTATCCACTGCCACAGATGCTTCAGGGCATCCTGCTCCTGCGTGGACACATCCACAGGTCACAATCCTCTTGACTCAAGTTCCCACTGCAGTTCCAGCCTGTCCAGTACAGGAGCATAGAAATAGCAGTGATGCCCTGGCCACCACCCAGCCCAGGTGTGTCACCAGGTGTTATCCCAGGCACAGCAGAGGGGGCTGTTCAGCATCAGAGCACTACAGAAAGCAGTGAAAGCAAAACACAGCCAGTAACCAGCACTAGTCTCCAACACAGAGTGAGGCAAGGAAGTCCCATGGCAAGTACAGGAGATAGTAAATTAAAAGCCCCATACTGGGTGCCAAAAAGGACTGTCGCAGTTTAACCAGCTAGCAACTCAGCCCCACACAGCTGCTCACCCACTCCACCATGGTAGGATGGGGAAAAGAATCAGAAGGGTAAAAGTGAGAAAACTTGTGGGTAGAGACTGAAGTGTGTTTGTTTTTCCTGCTGCAAACATGAATTAGCAGAAATTCCAGGACTGGCAAATAACTAAACTGTGAATACATCTCTGTGAACAAGAGTGCAAGCAGGGAAGAGGTCCTAGCACAGTGTGATTTCATATGAGTATGTTCAATAGTATTTATAAATTCAAATATGAAAATAAAGGCACCAAGGAAGAAAAAAAATCTCCCCACCCTCCCTATTTCAATCCTTTCATATCTGGTAGAACAAACAGAGCTACAAAGTAAGAACAKCTGTAGATAAACCCTAAAAGAGACATATGTGTTCCACACCTAACCACAGCAGGGTGTCACTATAACAGCTTGCTTACTACTTAACACATCCAAGTCCATATGGTACATTTCTGCCTTAATTGGGCATTTCCATGCTTTTGTTGATTTCTGTCAAAACCTTAATGATATTTAAATATTCTTTTGCTGATACCAAAACTTTTTTGTTTTAAAGAATTTCAAGCAAAAAATAAATTCTGGAGTAGGTGTTCAAAATATTTTAGTGACCTGAGAGGTTCTCTAGAACAGACAAAAATGCAGTGTTATTTTACCTACACTCATATTTAATTTCTTGCCAGCATTCAGCCTATACTGCTCCAAATCAAATAAACCACCAAGGCCCACACAGTGAGAGAGGGTTCATTATAGATCATGARCAGCTCAGGGTGGAAGTGCCAAAGTAAAAGAACAGATAGCATTGAAAGACAACAAATAATGTTTGTCCCATATCCTCCACATTTAGTGCACTTTTCTTAGATAGGCTGTTTTATTTGGGCACTCTGAGGAGTAAGGATATGAAAAAGAAGTGGTTTTCCTAGCTTTGTCTGGATGTAGAGAGTTATTTTGGTATCAAGGTGGACAAAGGGAAGTGTGAAGGGGGTTCAGGCATTTGCCAGAGTCTGGTGCACAGCTTMAGCAAGCTGAGCCAAAAAAGGGTGAGTACCAAAAGAGTATGTTATGGGTAGACCTAGCTAAGAGACAGCAGCGATCCTACTGAGTCTGAGCCAAGGATAAAAGGTTCTAGAGGAGCTGTCATGGATAAAATACAGTCTTCCTAGTCTTCCTAGCTAGGTTATTGTCTTTTCTACAGGCCTGAACAACAGGAAGGTGGACTTTTTTCTGCTTTGTTAGCAGTGAGGGTAAAGTCTGGAGCTTTTGGATCCTGACAATCCCAGTATCTTTGGCTAAATAAAAGAAGCAGTCCTTGTTAAAATATAGATCTTGTGAGGAAACACATAACACAGATGCACAATTACAGAGCAGTATACAGATTCTCCCTTTAAACTGAGAATAATATGAATACAGACTTTGGTGATGTTTCCCAAAATAAACTGCTCTTCAGTACACTCACAGCAACCTTATTTCTCCTTAGTTCCAGGTTCCTTCCAGCAGATATTCCTGGATGAATAGGGAAACTGGATAAATTGTTTAACAAACAAAGAGAAAAAAATGGCAAGGGTAAGTAWGAACTGTAAGAACACTTAAGTAAGTGTTCTGCAGTGTGCAGGATGTCAGTGACAGTGAGGGAGATGCAGTGTAACACTGTCTTTTTTTCAGACCACAGTAACTAGCAGTAGACACCTCTCTACCACACAGACCCAGCTAAGATACAAGGAATGATCTCTGTAGGGAATGTTTCATGAAAGAAGAACTTAGCCATGTTCACATCTTTCACAAACCAAGTTCAAGTAGTTTTCTCCCTTCCCACAGTTTGGATTTAAGCTGACTTTTAAATGCAAACATCTTGCACCCAATTTCTTTGTGAAAACACAAGAACAGATTGCAGATTTGATTTTAAAGGATCAGGCATCTAACATAGCTCATGCTACAGAGCCCAGATGTGGCCAAGAGAAAAGGCTTATTTTTCTTTCTGTGTACAAGTTTCACAGCAAACACTAGTAAATTTCACACTTGACTGTTTTAACTTCTGTGTTCAAGACTAGGGAACTCTCACAGATTATTAGAGTTCAAAGATTAAGTTAAAACATAATGAGTCACGATAAAATCTCATAGATTATCCTTGGGGTAAAGCATTGATTAATTCAAGGTTTTAATCCTTTTTATAAAAATAAGAGGGTTTTTTAAGGTGTTTGAAGTACTTGACTCTACCCCTCGGCTTCTTGTAATTCCACCTTCTGAACTTCTTAATCAAGATTTCAGTAGTTTAAATTGCAGAGTTATTCAGGACCCATGAGATGTAGTATATATCAAATCCCTCTCTAATAATTTCCTAACCTCATGCAAGCTCTTTTTAGTAAAAACAGAAATCTCCAAAGACACAAGATTCTTGAAGTACTACTTAGTTGAAATTACCTTGACTTTGTTCACCATAGCAAGCCACAAACTGTCAAAACTCTCTTTCAAGTAATCACTTAGACATCTGAGAGGAGTAAATAAATATGTATTGCAAGGAAACTTACTTAAGTATCTTAAATTCTGTTCTGGCATGAAAACAGAATTGTCTCTAATGTAGGTGAGTTGAGCAGTTTGATATCTTCCTCCTCTGCGGATCATCTGGAAAGCCTAAACAAGGCTCCTGTTGCTAACGCCCCTGAGGACAGGAGCCAGTAAGCAATATCTGAACCTGTTTAATTTGTGAAGGGCACTATGAATGCAGCATGACATTCAGATCCGTTCAAACACTTGCCAAACAGGGTACTGCCACATCCTGCTGAAATCATARTGTTCTGCTTACAAGACTTTCCCTGGAAATTGAAAAACTACAGCATCATCCACCTGAGTAGATACAAATCCACAGCTCCCACCTCTTCAGATAGTGCCGTTGCTGCATGGCTTTCATTGAAGCTGTGCCATTTCTGTGCAGCCAGGAATGTGAAATTTGTTTGGCCTGCAAAGAAAATTGCAAAGGGGAGGCTGTTTCTGTAATCTAATAGGCAAAACACTCAACTGGAGAGGAGAGGAAGCTAAAATAGTCCTTTCCTGAGGGCCTGCTTAGAACATGTATTTTCCATGCAACAGTTTTAGGATAAAATCCATTAGCAACTTTGGAAGGAAACACARGAATGTTCCTGTTTCCACAGTAGACACATCTCACTGTCTCAAAGTTGGCCTCTCCTGCTTAATATTTCGTTCTGGCCCCAGTTCTTGCACCATTTCTTGTACAAGGACTTTGTTTTAATGGATAGGTGTAAGATTGGCATGGCGTAAGACTAGTCAATTAATGGTGAATTAGACTGTCTTATGATAAAAAAGCATCAAAGATGTTCAATATTTAGAACAACATTTTGAATCCTGAACTCATCTAGTGGGTACACAAAAGCACCTTGCTCACAGCTGCAAAGAAGTATCAAAGCCTAGGGGAACACAGGGTACCAAACACACTCAACATTTCCTAGCAGCTGGCTTAGATATCTTCTGGAAGTCAATAAAAGTAGTCACTTCTACATATTCTTAATGTTATTTGAGTTGATGATTTTCACCTCTGGAATGTCTTTATAAACTTTGCCTACAAAGAAGCAGCAAATTCGTACACTAGCTTTGGTCCTCATTGCAACTTTGGGAAAATAAAATATCCCAACTTAAATGCTTAAATCTATATCTGAGAGAACTAAAAATAATGTCTAAAATTGTAGACTCCATAAAAAGACAGGAATGCCGGCTTAAGAGCAAATTTCAAGCTGGCATGAAATTTTCTAGTGCCATCCTAAAGAGAAGAGGTTTTTTTAATCCACCAAACAGGGAGATCTGTAGCTACAGGTAAATAGCTACACCTTGTTTGCCGTACCCTCTGATGGTGCTATAAGCAAGAAAGTGCTATTACAAATGACAGCTTATAACTCAAATTCAAACTCAGAGCTTCAGCCATGTTCTGGAATGTGTGCAAATCTTCAGAGTTTTGCATATAAAGTCCCATGAGGCTCACAAAGCCTCAGAATATTTTACGTGAAGGAACTGTTTCTCTCATACAATATTTGCTGTATTTTCTGAAATACAATTTGTCCCATCCTGCAATTTGAAATGAAATTGTCATTTTTTTCTCCATTACCTCTTTCTATATTACCTAGGCCACAAAAAACATTGGTCATATTCACACAGGAGAGCTTGCCAAAGAGAAGTGGCAGCATTGTGTCCTGAAAACCTGAACTTCCCTGTTCTCAATTTTCCTGTTCTCCTTAAAGTGACTGAAACTGGAAACAGGTGGCAGCATTGTTTCTGATGCCACAGGTCCTAAAGCTGAAATACAAGGATCTAATCTCTCCATACTAAATAAGAACAAACCAAAAGCTGCTCTCATTGATATTGGCTATAAATAAGTCAAGATTTGATAAAACAGGAAAAGAAATAGCTTGGCTCTGACCTTAGAGAGTCAAGACATCAGAAATACCTTGCAGGGGTCTGTCCCTCTGAGCTTGAAAAATCTTTTGGCATTTGGAGCCGCTAACTTTAGCTCTGGTTTTAGCCATGTCAGTGGTGTGGAGTCATCCTCATGCTGGACATATCAGGCCAGAGTATTTGGGAAAAAGTGAGCTTTACCATCAGGATAGCATATGACAAACGTTCATCAGTTATCTTTTCATGTTACATTTATGATGTTTGGATTTAAGATGTGTCTGTGTTCCATTGAGAATAAAACATCTGAATTCTAATTGAATGAGACTGTAAACTTGCATGTAATTATATTCCTTTTTAACACCTTACAATTTTGCAATMGTTTTATATATAAGACACTTCCTTATTTCACATATTTAAAATATTAGAGTTTGTTATTATTTTTCTTTGGCATATAGAAAGAAATAAAAGAACAAGGAGTGGAGAAAAGGACAAGGAGGGAGAGAGAGAAAGAGCAAGCAAGCACAGGAGAAATTTATAAAACAACTATGGCTTTATAAATAGAGGTCACAATCTCATATTCAGTCTTTCCTTCAGTGTATTTACAGAATTGTAACATGGTACTTTTTATGGTGTAAAAAGATATTAATTCCAGCATTGTTTAAGTGGGAGGCAAAGAAAGATATTCTGGTTTCAATTAGGAAAGACAGATATATAAACAGGTTCTATTGGAAGGTCCTGATAGGAACAAAAGAATGTGATATTGATGGACACGAGGGACTCAGACCTGCTCTTGTTCAAACCACTGGAAAAAAACTTCCATTGGCTTCAGCGCTGCAGGATCCAGCACATGCCTAGGTCACGAACAGGTTTAGCAGACATGTTGAAATGGCTTTGGTTTCTGAGTACTGATGGCTCCATCCCCAGGAATCTGGATCTCACTGCCATTACCCACAGTCAATGGCAGCCAAAGGCCTGAATTTCTGCCTTAAGAAAGGTTGAAGCCTTGCCATAAATACTTTCCAGAGAATGGCAGTTATTATGGCAACAGTGTTCCCATTGCTCTAGTTAAGATTGTGTCAGCATTTAAATTATAAACCCCTGTTTTCAGGGGTTTACATCTTGGCTATAAACATTCACCGAGAGATGAAAATTGGCATTCACTGCCCTATTTTTTAATAACAAAACTTGGAGAAAATCAGACTGGGTTTTTTATACTGCAAGAGGGAAAAGAGTTGGAGGCTTGTGGGAGGTGAGGTGCATTTTGGTGCTGTATAACGTATAATGTGTTTATACATAGAGATGGAGTGAATGTATATTCCTAAAATGTAAAATTTGCTCTGCATTTTTTAATTACATTTTTCTGGGCAGTGAGAGATTTGTTTTAAATTAATTTGTGTAAGAGTACTAAAAATAAAATGAGAACACTGCATATAATATATTTCTTACTAGCTGTATGAGTTTTAATAGGGATATTGCAATGTGCATCAAAAATACATTGCCTCTAAAATGCTAACATTTTTGCCCTTTGTAAAGATGGTCATGCTTTCTTTTGTTTTCTTCTGAGTACAAGTAGTCCTTTTTTAAGATGTAGAAAACAAAGTGCATTTACTTGTAACTACTCTTACTTAAGGTGTCTTAGATGATACTTCCACYTTGAGTGTTCACATACGAAAACACCACTAGCCAAATAATTCATCCTTTAGCAGGAGCCAGAGGTGCATGCTCCAGCCCTGATCCTCTGCATGCTAACCTCTGGCTCTCAAAGGGGTGGTGCATACTGTTCTCCCTGAGTTTCTCTCATTCTAAAAATCCTTTGAAATCCCTCTCTATTTTTCTCTGACATGGTGTTTTTGATTGTGTGTGATTGTGGTTTTRATTGTGTTTTGAGATGTAAGTTAATACTTGGTGACTGCAAGAAATACTCCCCACTGAAGTGCAATTTTCTTGAAGGAGAGTTTTACATCTCTCATGAAGTTAAGACAGAGAGACCAGATTCACAGAACAACATCACTGAATATGCAGCACTGCTGTCAGATGAAGGTACCTGAGGCCCATGCCACAAATTGAAAATGCAATATGAAAACTTTGGCAGGAGTGACAGTTTCCAGTGCTCAGTGGAAGTTGTGAAACAAAACTGTTTCAGCATTCCCAAGGCCAAAAGGATCATTATTTCCTTATATTACGGATACAGAAGGAAAGAACTGGGGAGAATTACACATCCACCACCCTAGCAAKAACTAGACATATGTCTAGCAGTATATCTCAAGCAGGCAGCTTCTGGAAGAAGACTGAAACCTCCTGTTTCAGTTTAAAACAGAATATGTGAATTTGAAGTCCTTCCAGGCTTGGATGACCAAGAYATCTTCTCATTCTTTCCATTTGTAATCCACAACTTCAACGTGGCCAAGTTCCTATACCAGGATAGCCAATGCATCAGGTCCAAATCTGTGGTCTGACATACCTTATGTTTATCTATAGATCCTTCTACGGAAATGGACGTTGTGTCAAAGTTACTGATACTGCATTGTGGTGKTGGATAAGTATGTGCTTATGTAGGTGTATTGGCACTGCTTATAGGAATAAAAAGACCTGGAACTAATTTTTCCCATTTCTAAGCCCAACTAATTGATGTGTAGCTACATGGCAAATCACAGGCTTCAAGCTGTGAGACCACTGAAGGAAGCTACCCATCTGAGCAATGAAGACTTTATTACACAACAGTAGGGGAAGAAGGAATAGAAGTCTCCGGTAGACAGTGCCTGGTCCCTACAGTCAGCAGGAACCTTGGATCTCTCACAGACTAATCTAACTTATGGATTAACATTGCAGGTCTGCAAAGCTCGGGAGCCGTGGAAATGGCAGGTCTGCATAGACTGGAAACAAATAAGGGGAAGGTAATTACCACAATTCATTTAATACTAAATGTAAATTAAAATGAAGTATTCCTTTGTTTCATTTCTGATTAAAAGAAAATTATTTTTAAAAATGGAGTTAGACTCATAAATCTATTCTGCTATTCATTGTCTTTAATACCGAATATACTACTTTCAGCAGTGGTCTTATGGGTCTGATAGGACTGTGACTACAAACAATAACCATCACTATTTTTCCTTGAGTGGATGAGGATACACCCCTTAATCACATCTTTTGAAATTATATTCCTGGGGAAAAAAGGCTCTATGGGATCTTACACCTCTCTCATCCTTAATAATTTTCAGAGAGTACAGAAAGGTCAATATGATATTGAGTACCAGCTCATTATGAGACACTATTGAGCATGATAATTGTTTGAGCTCTTCCATAACGTGACTACGTACTTCAGTGCATATATTAATGAATAAGCCATTATTTAAATGCCAATTTGTCTCTGACTGTTATAAGTAATAAGCCTCTGAGTACATAAATTCAGATAAGGCCCTTTAATGTAATGTATACAACACTATTTCATCTGGTGAAATGAGAGAACAAGTACCAGCTAACAAAATAGAAAATCATCAGGTCTTTTTTCCTGAGGCTGTGGAGATATATTTTTCCTGTTTATTTTTCCTGTCAGCAAAAGAAAAACAAGTTGAAAAACAAAACTGAGGCTGTCTGGTACAATTCAGAGCAATTAGCACCACAGAGATAATGAAAACTCTCATTTATTTGTACTGACGCTCTGCTACTTCAAGGCAAAGCTTCACTGAACACCAAGGCCTTTTTCTATTAGGTGGTCAAATAGGACCATCAATCTCCTGCTCTAAAGAGTGTCCAGTATAGTTTCAGAGAAGATAAAAAACGGGAATGATGGCAAGGGAAATGAAAGTTAGTAGGTACCATTGATTGGAAATTGATGCCAAGTCCAGTCATTTCAAATCATGTGCGAGGGCCACAGAAGAATCATGACTATGATAGAAACTGTCAAGATGTGCAGACCAATATGTTAGAAACTGTAAACCTGCACAGAACTATAAAAAGGGACGAAATAATGTAAAAGGGCAACTATGGACATAAAGGTACGGCAAAGTTACAAAGCTTGAATGAAGGTTTAGAATCTGAATATGATCAGGTGAAAAATGGAGAATTGTGGGGACATTCAAAACTAGAGAAGACAGCGGACAGAATCTAAAAAGACATTTTTCCAATAGTGTCTTGTATAATAGAGTAGCGGATGATCAACTGAAGAGGTAAGGAAAAACCTGTACCTAGATGAGTTTAGAGAAGTAAGGAAAGACTGAAAAAAATAGACATCATGGATGAATGAAAGGAATCAAGAAGGCATGACAAGGAGAAAGCACAATATTATAAAATACGATACGGGAGTGTGTGTTACATGGCCCAGTAGTGATGGAAGAATGGGTTAAATCCATCCTGCTAAATCCATTTTCCCAGTCAAGAATGAAAGAAATGGAAATGAGGATCTGTTTAAATAAAGCCCAAAGGTACAGTCAGGGAAGACTGCTAAAGGGTCAGCATAGCCACTACAAAAACTATAAAATGAAGATAGTAAAGGAAAATAGCATGGGGAAAGAAAGGAAGAGAGAGGCAGAAAGGTAGAGAGAGAGAAAGAAAAGAAAGGAAAGAAAGGAAAGAAAGGAAAGAAAAGAAAGAAAAAGAAAGAAAAAGAAAAGAAAGAAAAGAAAGAAAAGAAAAAAAAGAAAGAAAAGAAAGAAAAGAAAGAAAGATACAGCCGTAATTTGAGCAAGAAACCTGCAGTATGCAGACCTGCAAAGAACAAAAAGCATATTCTCTGTTCCTCTTTCCTCTTCTCCCCCTCTACAGCTGCACCAGTACTGCTGATATACACAAACCTCTGTATCTATACATCTACTCTCACACAAGATTTGAAAAGTCAGAAAAGGTTTTGTTCAAGTAATTCTAGCACCACAGAAGGTGAATGTGAGTGGAGATAAGAGGGTGGTTCTCACTGGATAAAACTCTACATAATAATCTATTGAATGGCCCAATTTAAGCCGATCTGTGTTGATAAGAAGAGAAAATTAAAAACAGTAAAAGTAACCAGAAATTACAGGTACTGAGCCAAGGAAACTTTGGTCATGCCAGCAGTAAAGCAGGAAACATATCACAATTTTAATGCTAGACTACAGATAAGGAACACTTAGCAATTCACACAGTACTTTCCCCATAGTGGCTTTGCATGTCAAGCAAGGGGAAGAGAYGAAGGAAAGAACCAAAATCATTAAAAGAGTGAGGAAGATCAACCACTGCTTTTAAGGAAAACGATAAGGATGAAAAGGAAGCAGGGCAGTTAAGGCACAATAAAGACACAAATGGGAAAAGATCAGACAATTTCGCGGAGATATTAGATGTAAAATAGGTATTAGATGTATAATAGGTAATAGAAGTAGAAGTTTGAGACGATGGCTATAGGTGATATGCAGTCTCAGAAACTCCTAGGAGAAAACAACATTCTTGAGATCAAACAAAAGATACAGTGTAGCAATATAAACTTGTTCAGAAAAGCAGCTTAGTAAAGCAGTGCAGCTTTTGCAGGCTTATTTTAAAACTCTTTAAAGCACTGCAAAAATGTTGATTAGCTTTGGGCATCTAATTGCATCAGTGTACTAAACTAGCCCTTGGATTTTAGATATGTGGAACTTGGAAAACTACCAGTGCAGGCTTATACTTGGATAGATAGATCTAAATACCAACAGTATCTCCCAACTGCCAAGAATCAAGASATAATTTGCTTACCTCTATTATTTGTATCCCATTCCCTAGGCAGGATCTGCTAATGACTTGTACAGCACAATGTTTTTCTATCAACACCRCAATTTTTAGGAGAGACCATAATATTAACTGACATTGCATTTACAGCTTCAGAACATTAAATTTATCTAAAGTAAATATTGCCTGGGATTGCATCTAGGCACTGAGTAAAAAAGTACGACTTCTTAGGCGAGACTTTTTGGGTGTAAGTGCCATGTTCTGAAGATTTGTTCTGCAAAAAAAATTATGCTGGCATTTAAGCCTGCCGAAAACCTTGTGTTCACTGATAAGTAAGCCGTCCTCAGGATGTGAGTGACACTTACAAGAACTCTAGGGTTTAGGTTTCTCTGCATGAAAGATGAATGTCCTTCACAAAGACACTTGTTTATTTATTTGAATCTGGCCATCACTCTGAAAGGATCTGGTCCTCAGAGAAAACAAGCTTTTTTCCAGGAATCATCTTCATRTGAGAATATACTGGAAGGTGAAATGCAGTGATAATTTCAAACATACTTGCTCTGGCTCTTCCACTGGAATGAATGTGACTGTAATTCTACTATCTCTAGGGGAAGAACCATCAATCAGGACACTCCACCAGCAGTGTTTGTTCGGCACATTCTTGTGGGGAGTAGAGAATTATGAAAGAATTTCAATGTGTTTACACTAAGATTTAAATAATAGATGAACTGGGAAGATATGAATCATGGGAATCAGTTGTCCCATCAATGCAGCCTGAACTGAATCATAGGACAGTTGGTTTTTATTTACGTATTTTTGTAGTTGATGACAAATATACAGTATAACAACAAGTTCTGCAGAATATGACATACAGTAAGAATTATACTCCATGTCATGTCATTATTCTCAAAAAAGCACCAGAAGGAATCAAGCTGAGCATCTTATTTCTGGAGGTTACATGCAAACAGGGTAAGGGACAGTTTCTTTGTCACTGAAGGCAGAGGAGAAAGAAAACAGTACAAAAGGGCAAATAATTTCCAAAAGGAATCAGCAGCCAGACAGAACAGATAATTGAGCAAAGCAGAGCCTGTCTACAGCTTGGCACCACCTTTTTTGAAAGCAGGGGGACATTTATAATTTCAGGCATACAGCAGTATACCTCTGTTTGGGACTTCTGGCTGAAAGTTTATAAGATACAGTCATTCCAGTATTGCATTAAAAATCAAATTGAAAGGAAGATATTTAAAAGTATCCCCTAACAGAGAAGAGACGGGTGCCTGTCACTGCTGGATACCTGCTTGAAATACAACAAATGGCAGAACACAATAGAAGGCAAAAAATTTTACAAAAAGGGGCATCTGCATAATTTTAAAGAAGGCATAATTTGGATGAATTATCTCCATTTTTTTGATTTGTGTTAAATCTTTAATTCTATTTAATTTTTTTAAATTGAGGTAATAATAGTAGTAAAAAAAGCAGGAAAATACAACATATGGCTATTTTACAAAAGCAGATGTTGGCTAGAGGTGGGCTGTTCTCCAACTGCTCCAATTCTTGTCCAATTAGTGGTCAAGAGAAGGGATAAACAGTTGTGTTACACCAGTCTGTCATAATATTTCATCTTAAAGATACCAATTCATGGTGGTTTATCAGATATAAAGAATTGTTTATCCCCRCCTATTTGTTGAAGGAACCAGCAATTTGTTATGAAAAGGAAATTTTAGAAAATTAATTRCTTTCAATGGAGGTAGAGATAACAGTGTCATTAGTGTGCCTATGTGGCAACATGAATATTTACGCACTAGAGACAAAAAATGTCTACTCCCTCTTCAAAGGGAAAAACTGCATAAGAGAAATAAACTAATTTCAGATATGCACATGATATAGTAAAGTGAATTCTACCATGGTTTTTCCTCAAGAGAGCCAAACAAAGATTTTTGATGAACAGCAACACTTAAGAACATTTTTGGTACTACGATGGACCTCAGGATGTCTAAGTTGATCAGCTGAGTTCCATGGATACTGGCCTTTGCATGCATTATCTCATAGTTTCTCTTACCCTCTTTTTTATCTTGGTTTTGTAAATGCATACCTCGCCTTCTCCCAGCAAGGTGAATTTGAGGTTTTCAGTGGAAACATGACTGGTATTTGCTGCAGTAGGYGCAGTGTCATTTATTTATGCTGAAGCAACACATTTACTATCAACGGAGTTCCCAGAGCCTAGGCCGAGGAAGATGGTAGAAGTTACACAGCAAGATGCAAGTCAAACACTGTGCGTCCTTTATTCACTACACCGTGAAACATATGGCACAATACACCTGGGGAGCCACCCTCCCTCATGGTGATTCATCCTGCTGAATAGCACAGCAAGTTCAGTCTGGCATTAAATGTTAGCATATGCAGTCTGGCATACCAAGGAGCTCACTGGAATCTGAATTATTGACAATGTGAATGGTCTGTTTGGAAACATCAATTCAGATCAACATCACATAGCAAATGAACTAGCCAAAAATAATATGAACATATTACAGTCAGATTTTATTCCTTAGCTGACAAAAAAAAAATCCCACAAGAACTTTAACATCTGCTTCTCATCTGTCCTGATGATGTGGATTTATTACCTTTGCATCCAGGTGTGCATCATTTCTTGTTACATTTTAGCATCCAATACTCATGTCATTCATTTCTAGGAATATCAGAAAGAAACGGTCTTTCAGAAAAGAAACTGACTCAGGATGATGAAAAAAAATAGTTTTAATACTGATGGCAAATCTAATATTGGAAATAAATAAATTTCAAAATTGAATGCTGAAAAGATTAAATAGGTGGATAACAAAGGTTAATTGCAAAAGCCGTTTTGGACTGCAGTATAACAGGACTGTCTGACAGTCCCGTGAATCCATGTACCTTCTTGTGCTTTTTGCAGTTACTGTCCAGGCAGCTCACAGGTGCGGGGGCAATCAAAGGTGATCCCTTATTTGTGGAGTGTCATTTTCAGTATAGCACCTGGGACTATGAGAGAGACCTTAAAAGGACATACAACCTAGGAAGAACACCGGTAGTAGGAGCATGGCTTTGGCTTTGGCTTCAAAATGACTTGGGGTTCAGATTTTTGAAACATTTGCCCTCAGTAGAATATCCTGGCTCATGCCATCATRAAGGCTGGTAAAAGTCCCTTAAAACTAAAGGGAGGGAGGTGAAAAAGATGGAGAGTAAAGAAGCCATTATAAAATGCCAGTATGTGTAACTCTGCAGTTTGAGTCTGATCCATGCTGGAGTTTTCCATTTCATCCTCTGAAGAGAATATGACAGCAGGAAACTTCTAGTGTCAACCTTCATCTACTTTTCTGCATTTAGTAATGCATTTTGACTGAACTTCTTTCCTGCTGCATTTCTTCCCACAACTTTTCTCATTTAATCTCATCTTCCTTCAGCACCTTGGACTAATCCTACTGCTGCCTGTGAAATTTCTGAGTGTGTCGCTGCATTTGTCAAGAATCATCCAAGTTCAGAACTAGAAAGATACTGGTTATTTGCTGTACAAATATTACAAATATGATGCAGCATAAAGTAAGAATTTGTCCAGAGTGAGATTTAGATTTGAGATTGGAATCTACAGTGACAAGAAGAAAGCTGAAGGATTCTTTGAGGTTTTGTGACCTTAGAAATCCTCTAATGGGGGACAGGTTGCATATTTTGCAGGGTCTTTTTTTTTTTTTCCAAAGGCAACCCTAACAAGGATTCTTGTAAAAGGGTGAATATATGGCAAGAGTACCCCAATTCTTTATCCGGCCCCATAAAAACAGATTACAGCCATAGTCTATGAATTAGCAAGCTACTTTTTCCATTTTTGCATACTAACACAAAAGTATCTTCCTATGCATTGAACTATGAACAAAATTTTGTCAAACAGCCTATAGAGAGGGTCATTCTCTTGTATGTGTATTATCTTTTCATAATTTAAGTTAATTGTTTAACCTTGCTTGCAAGTAGGTAAAGCTATAGAATGCAGAATTTTTTCTTTAAAAAAGCATGTTATCTATTTGCTATTAAACTTTCTAAAAAAAATATAATAATTTGGCCCCCAAAGGAGGCTAATCATGTAAGAATTAAAGGATTAGCTAAGAAAAAAATTTCTGCAGATTTATTCAGAATTTAGAAAAATATAGTACATGT
This sequence comes from Parotia lawesii, assembly GCA_003713295.1. Lineage (NCBI taxonomy): Eukaryota > Metazoa > Chordata > Aves > Passeriformes > Paradisaeidae > Parotia > Parotia lawesii. Next base: position 375,182 of record RAHM01000122.1, read on the forward strand.
GGCTAAATATTGCCAGGAATCTGCATTTTCACATGAATCCAGTAAAAGACCACAATAATATATTCTGAAAAGGAAATGCTTCATATTTACAAAAAGCAATCTTTTTATGTAATTTCCAACATAAAGTTCTTTATTCAGTCTGCAGGAACTAAGCAGAGCAACTACAATTATTTAGAGTAAAAGTACTGAGGAAATTAGAAGATGAACATCATGAGGTATGGGGGTAAAACCAACCCTTAAGTGGGATGACTACGATGAAAAGTAGCAGGTGTTAAGGAGAGAAATGCACATCTCTTTTACAGCAAATTTCACAAATTGTCACTAGCAAAAAAGTCAATTGTTCAATTTTTCACACAACCTGTCTTTTTATTGGATTCAGTGGCCTGGAAATTTTGACTAAATCTGTAATTTTTTTCAGGATATAGAGTACAATGTAAAGGAACAGCTTATGAAAGTAGACCAGTTTATTTTTTTATCCCTTATGCTAATTTAAACCTTGTCTAGCTCCTTATATGATGCAAGAGACCAAGCCATCTTCAGTAAAAGCTTTCATATGAAACTGTTTTAACTTTAGGAGACACTATACTATTCTTTATGTATAATTATTTTGATGCAGTAATAATACTAGTAATATCCACATTATCCRCGTTTCACTCTTTAATGTAATAAGTAAACAGTAAAAAATTAACCTTCAAAAAGCCAAAGAAAATTACATCCACCTTATGATGAGGAAACTGACTTTCAAAGAGTTCTCAAATTCAAAGATATTGCATGTTAGCATAAATAAAACCCATACTAATAACTGAAGGAGACATAATTTTCTTTCTTGTGTCTATTTTGAGATACCTATTTATATACAGTTCATGGTATTAATAGTGATGATTAATGAAGACAAAAAAGAGGCAGCAGGCACAAAATGGAAAAGTGTATTAAATGGACAGTCTCTTAATTTGCAAGTTTAKGTGGTTTACATTACTTTCCTGACTACTCCTTTCTACTGACCTGTTAACATAACACCTACAATCAGATGAGCTGCATGGGAGATGATTGTGTTAGTGGACTAAAAGGGGAACAGGTGAGAGTGAGTTAGCAGATGGAAGCTCTAGATGCCACTTTACAATGGCAGGAGAAATTGTCTGGGTATTCAGAGACCTCTGGTCACAAGCTACACAGACATAACAAGGAAGCCACTAGAGCTTCCTTGATTGTGATCAAGCTCATTTGTTTTCTGTACCACTAGCAGACTATAAAAGCTTTAAATATTAGAATTTGAATATCATCAAAAACATAATCAAGGCTGAGGTGTGAAGACTAAAGTTTTTTGAGACCAGTGCAGATAATGGAATCCATCTCTCAACATTCAACAGGAAAAAACTATRTAGAGGTCTTTTTTCGTGTGTGGCTACACCAAACTATCTATTGACAGCTTCCTTCTTCTTAGGGGAAAAATAGCTAAGTTAAGTTGTTGCTGTTGTCGTTGTTGTTGTTATCATCATTATTATTATATTTCTTGTCCAAAGTGTAATCCGAACTGGAAGGAGCCACAGAGTCAGAATTCTCTAACTGCTTTCCTCATGACCAGCTTGGACAAGAGCTACATCTCTTCCTCCTCTGCTCAACACACCATGTTTCATGGTTCTAATGTCTGGGGATAGCGTCAGTAAAATCAAGCAGTGAGATTCTCCTCACAGATAGACTGAAGTAGTGAATTTCTGCTGGCAAGCCCAAGGAAACCCCTGAAAGCTTACATAGGCAGGCAGAAAGCCAGGTGTCAGGCAGGTGTGATTAACCTTCTAACGTATTAAATAAACATGTCTCTAGTAGAAGCTTTACAAATATTCAGCATTCCACAATCTCTTCACACCCTGGTTATAAGAAATTGTCAACAGAATTTTTTTAAGGCTAGAACCTGTTTTTACAAGGGATTCTGTACTCRGCTCCTTGTCTATTCACATTTGTATGTAAAGGCATAAACTGGCTGACAGAGGGAAGTATGACAAAGAATTTTGACTCAAGCAGAAAAAAAAGCCTGCAGATGAGATATTTTCATTTTCTAAATGTTACCAATTTAGACATACTTCTCAGCATAGCAGACAGAAATTAAATATTAATTCTCTTATGGTAATAAAACTGCAAAACAGCCCATCTGCAATGGACACTGCATCAGTGGTCTGTGAATCATGAAGGACCAACCAAAAAGGCATGCAGATGAAGGTATTTAGGTAACTGAGTGTACCCATACAGTTTTTTTCAGGTTTCTAATCAATGAAAAGAGAAAAAGAGAAGAAAAACCCCAAATCACCGAACAAAAAACCCCACAAACCTTTATGTTAGTATAACTGGAATAATTTTTCCAACCACATCTGTTTTCCAGGTCCTAGTTCAGTCTCCACAGTCACACTGTTGAAGCCCATTTTATCACATGCCCTTTTGTATTTCCCACCAAACGCAAAATAATGTAGTGTGGTATTTCTCTTCCAGCCCATTTCATTTCTTAGATGGCATGCAAGAACAGTGATGTTGCTCCCTTCACTGCAAGGGAATGTTTAAAATGTAAAATGAACGAACTGAGTTTTCCCCTAAAGAAAGAAAACATTTGTATTCAAAGTTTCTGATTACTATTCCCTTTATTTGATTAAATTTTGCTTGTTTTGAGTTGTAGATTTCTTGGGTTTTTTACAGAAAATTTGAACTCTATGCCAAGCCTAGGCTGATACTGACCTTTCAAATTTTCTGCTACTAAAAAAAAAGGGGTTGGTGTTCAATTATCATAAATTACAGTGATAGTTATCATTGATTGCCAAACCATTTAGAAACATTCAATAATTAATCTTCACATTAGCCTTGTGACAGAGGAATAAAAATGCAGTGCAGCTTTCCAGAATCCAAGTAAAATTAAAGCTCAGGAAAGGTATAAATAACCTATAGGCTTTCTACAAACTCTCTCTTACTCTCTATGGAAGATTTCACACCAATACTAATTTTGGCATGCTTACATACTGCTCTATTTCCTTTTTCAAAAATAAAATAATGAGCCACAGTGATGAGCAGTTCACTGTCATAGCAAGGCAAGATGCATTTTCAGAATTCAGCTCCTAAGCTTTTGCTGACTTTTTGAGTGTTGCAAGGATATAAGTCTGAAAACCGGCATTGGTTTCTTCTACAAGAAATGAGAAAGAGGAATTCTAAGTCATAGTGATTCCCAGCCCAGAAGCTTTGGGTAGGACTTAGAATGACAAAGAAAATTTTGTTGTATTTCTTTGAGCATCCAATTTCTCTTTGGGACTATGAAGTCAGCATCACAGACAAGATGAGAACTTCCTGATCCCAGAGTGTTTTCTCCCCTCTCAGATTTGTTAAATAATCAAGACAGTTTTTCCTGTGATTTACCACTCCTTCATAAAGGTTTCTCTAACCCCTCTTTCATTACGACCCAAAGCTCCTTTCACCTTTGTAATAAAAATATGAAATTTGACTTTTAATGGACACAATTCAACACTAGATTATCTTATAGATAGTAAATGCAGAGGAGAAAATGAGAGCAAGAAAGTGAACAAGTCCTTAATCTCTATTATATATGCCAATTGAACCATAAGTGAAAAGCTGTTGCACCATTTCGAAAACAAAAATTTTGCTTTTTCTCCCTTTTTTCCTTTTTTTCTTTTTTTTTATTTTTATTTTTGTTTTTGTTTTTGTTTGTTTGTTTTGTTGGGGTTTTTTTGTTTGTTTGGGGTTTTTTTTGGTTTTTGGTTTTTTGGGGGGTTTTTTGTTTCCTCTGGATGTTCTGTGCTTCCCTTACCTGGCTTTGGGGGACAGGATGCACAGACCACAGACTACTTTCATCTAAAAGAGTTGTGTTAAATCATTCCTTTACGGGCTTTGGAGTGCTAATAAACTTGCCACATTTTTTGTATTCATCTGATTAATAACTAGCTGTAGGGGCTGGTGAAACAAGAACCATATTTTTTCCAGAGTTGACTGGTTCTGAAGCTCATGGGAATGATAAATTCCAACAGAGCTGGGGTTCTCTCAAAGCCTTCCTCTGTCCCATACTACCTACAGCACTGTGGTCACTGTGCTGATTTGGTAAAGTTACTAATTTATCTCGGGCTGTACTCTTTTCCAGTGACTAGCACTTCATTAGGGTAAAAAGCTTCATTGTGAAAGGAAATATTCACTGAGAATTCAGCTTATGAATGGAAAAATACCAAGTTTTCTACCAGCTTTCATGTTATATTTCTCAGGAGTAATAAAGACAAAAGCATAGCACTACATTTTTCTGATCCACCAAATGATCCATCATGGTGACGCTGAAGTACTAAGAGGTGAGAGAGCTGAATCCTGACAGARTGAGGTCCAGTGTATGTTACTAACTTTCACTTAATTAAAAAAAAATCTGATTGTAAATATTTGACTTCAGAGCTGTACAAATGCCTTCCTTTAAACACATCTTCCTACTTTGATCTCAAGAAACTACATAAAATTCCATATCCTTAGACTGCAGTTTTCAGCCATTGACACTATTAAAAAACTAGGGAAAAAACTTTCTTTTTTTTCAGGGCCATAAGTCAGACTCTAATTAACCAATTTTTTTGTAATTTTCTCCAATGAGCAAACTGAACATTAGGCTGCAAACAATCATGGAAATTGCAACCCCACAGGAATTTGTTTAGCAAAGTTCTAAGTATCCTTAAAAAGAAAATGAAATAGAAGGTGGAATTAACTTTAGGGAAGTTGAAATAAACTTTAACAGCTTGGCTACAGCAAGAATAGCACACATTTTTAACTGCAAGAAAAATTCATTGGGTGAACACAGTGCTACCAAGAAAAGTTGCAGATTGTCCCTTTCTGTTTTATCAAATCAAGATGTGTCAAAATACAAAATATGTCTGTATGGAACAAGCAGTAGTCATAAAAAGTTTAGAGAGCTCACTGCAAGAGAAYTTGATGTGGTTCAACAGTGAGCATTATTCAAGTCAATCCAGTTGATGTAATGGTTCCTTCTGACCTTAAGGGACTCTGTGTATCTATGAAAAATTCTAGTTGAACATTATAAAGCTAATTAAGAAATATTACAATTTTAATGAGCTCTTAACAATTCATTCACTTGACGGCTGGAGGTAAAAAAAATAAGAGAGAAAAAATTATAATGCAACAGTGTCATGAATGTTTATACTATAAATAAAGAACATTTAAATAGCAGATCCGTACATTAGATCTGGACTGCAAGTAAATTTTCTCTACCTTTACTACATTTTACAATATGTGATGATCCTTGAAACCTTAAGAGAGACCTTTTATTTCTCGTGACTGTCCATGGCTTAGCTACGGTATCGTGTAGTTTGTGAGCCATGAAGGAAACATAAGGCCCTTGCTGATTTGACAACGCTGAGGATGTATTTGCTTTACACTGGACATTGTCATGGACTTGCCCCATACAGAGGTTAATCACCATCTCAGGAAGGGCCACTTTTCAGCAAGTGTGAGGACACAAGTTGCCAGCTATCAGAGCTGATGTGTTGCTTAAATGATTTAAAATATTTATTTTAAGTAGTAATCTGTAAAATCTGCAAGTATCTGGGTTCACTGCAAGTATTGAGTTACATCTTATCTACACTTGGTAATATCCTACATGATGAGAAGAAATTCTTCATTATGGAGAGAAACACAGRCAGTTAATATACATTGATTTTAGATGAGACAAATCACACCTTCACCTTGTCTAAACAAGGAGACTAGATAACAAGCCTAAGTACAGATATATGTGTAAATCCCACAAAGGGAAAACACAATTTGTTTGGAGGTTCGATGAATAGAATCAATTTTTAAAATATAATTTTCTGTTTATTTTAAAACATCTGCCACTGTGAGGAATGAATGTTCTTCTATGTTTTCAAAATGGAAAATAATCTTGATTTATGATAGTTATGGCATAGTAGTGGTTTTGTTTTCAGTTTAAATTCCTCTCTTTGGTGATATTCACATGTAAACTGACAAGCGTCAGATTTTTAAAGAAGAGAGTTTGCAGTGAAAGAGAGAAACAAAGAGCTATATTTACTGAAACTGTTGATGTGTGTGTGTGCGTAAAAAAGCACTCAGTAACACACCCTGAAATTTTGTGCACATTGTTAAAATATGCTTAGTTTAAAGACAATTCAAAGGCACTTTATTGTTATAGAATTGAGGCATTATTCATGTTTTTAAAGAACATATATGTAAAATAAAATGTCTCAAAATAGAAAATCTAAAGTAAAAACAGAAACAGAATTAAAATATGATGTTCTGATTGCCTTCTCAGAAATATCGTTTATTATTTCCAATTCATGCAAAACTAAAAGATAAAAAGGGCATCCTGATAAATTACCACATTACAATAATTACTTGTAATAAAATATTAACACAGTCACTCATATTTATTAAAAAGAGAAATAGTTTTCATTCAAACATTTTTGTCTAATTCTTGTAGGGAAATATTTGACAATGACTAACTTAGCATGCATGTCACAATAGAAGTGACTGATTTTGCGTATCTAGATAATCATTATATGTATGCTTGCAAGCATTACAGAGGAAATTGCTATCTGTTAATGACTATTTTTTCTTCAGAACTTTCATAATTTCGCTRTGTTGTTTGTATTAGTTCAGTGTCTTGAGGTTCCTGAAGAAAACGAGACACCAATATTTTGGTAACATATGACAACACAGTTGATGGAGGAACGCAACTAACAGACCTGCTTGATGTCAGTCACATGGAAGCTTCTGCAAGGCCCTGCAGTGTGTATGGGAAAAGGTCTGGCTAGATCAACGTGGCTACCACAGTACCAAGGCTACAAGAGGCCTCTACTTGCACATACACAAGAGGTAGTGCCAGTCCAGCTTGTCTACCTACCTGCCTGGAAATCTATCCAAGACCGGCACTTACCACAGGCTTGCATCAATAAAACACTGACTTTAAAAGTGGCTGCTGCCTTGGGGCTTGTTCAAAAGGCAAACTCAGCCTTTCAGCCTGCGACCCCAGGTACTGTAAGCTGAGACCTTACAAATTAAAGTGTGAAGTGTTTAATGCCGTTTTCAGGGTAACATTGCACATACTGCAGCTTACAAAGCTTAAAAAAACCCAAGAGAGAACAGTTCAGAAGAAAGAATATCACTCTTTCTTCTAAATTGATGAAAAGCCAGGGTCTGGAGAGAAAACATAACTTACCTAAGGTCACACAGGAAGCCCGTGACAGAGTCAAAAATTGAAATCGAATTTCCTGACTTTCAATCCATTGCCTCAGCCAAAGAGGATCTTTCCTCTCTTATTGATTTAATTTATTGGTTTATCTTTTTTTTTATTCTGAGCATCTGGTTGACTATAAAACAAAATGGTTCACATGATTATTGTAAATAACTTTACATTTTGATGCTATTTTCATTACTTTTATGTGTCCTGAAGATACTTCAAATTCGGCATCTATTATATATTATCACTGAATAAGTACATTGATTAATTCATAAAGATGTCGTAATTAATTTTCTTCCTTAATTTCCATACAACAGATCAATTTTCAAGAGAACATACCATTGTTTTACACAGAAATTAACCTTGGGCACTTCAAATAGTGCCTATGCATATGTACTTCATTATCTGTAATTTACATGCTATGTCAAACCCTGCTAATTCCTCAGAGAACACAATCATACCATGAACAAGAAGCATTTTGATGTCTTTTACAGAATAATATTAAGAATAAAGAGGGAAATGGCACAATCCCAAATGCTTCTTTTCCTTCTACTGCTCAAGATGAAGCTACCATCCTCACTTCTGCTAGACCTAGAGTGGCACCCCAAGGCGGAAAAAAACATGTCAGGATTATTCACAGGCTCATCACATACCTCACACAGGGAAGTTAGTGTTAAGCCACAATGATACAAAATCAGGTCAACAAAGGCCTGAGTCTGCAATGTCTGCTTTTAGTTGTCTAAAAATGACAGGCACTGACTCAAAATATGTGAAAATTACTTTTATTAATCAGATCAGGTACTTCAGTCCTAAGAAATGTCAATATCTATTAAGTGTTATATCTCACTGAAGAGATGAAGTGAATCAACAAATTCTATAGACCATACTAGAATCCCAGACTCCTGTGATGAAATACAGAGATTCCTAAACACGAACAAAACAAGAGACTGGTTCATATTGGGGGCCAATTCCATTTTTTCTGTCTGAGGAACTGCAGATACATGTTTTGCCCAAGCCATTCCAGAGAAGAAGCTGAAAATGTGTCTGCATTATTTAGAGATTCATTATAAACCAGGGAAACCAAAAAAATCAAATTTATCTATGTATATTTAAAGAAGAGCACCCAAGAACTTCTAATGTAGTAAGTTCCACAATTGTATCCAATTGTAAGCTGTTGTCAATTGATCTGAAAGTGKTGGGTTTTTCCTGTCTTTCTTAGCTTAATATGTTTCTTTTATTATGTATCATATGAGCAAGATAACCTATGGCAGAGTTGACTAATCTGGAAGACACATCAATGCATGTTTGGTTGAAGTCTGTTCTTTCATCTAGTGGAGACCCGTTCATTGTTCATTTCATGTGATGGTTACCACATCAATTTAACTTAAACATTTTAAATGTTCTCTTTTGGCTCTTTTAGCAATGAACTTGTCTCCCTAAGTATTTGTACAGCATATGTGTTAAGTTAGCTTCATCCTGAAGTATTTTTTTAAGCATACGCAAGTAACATACACACAGGTACTTCATATTCTATAGGTTCTAGAAGGAGAAAAGCTCCTTTCAGCACACAGAGATTTCCTGAACAGAGTTTCATAGCAGTTTAGCTAATTATTAATAAGTTAAGACATGATGAACCTACCTGCCTTTGCTATTTTTTCATTCAAAAAAGGAATAACAATACCTGAGACTATTGAAAGTGTGAAACAGACCTTTTGACCCTGTGARGTTTTAACATCAAGACTGTTCAGGAATAGATATCCAGGAGTAGAGAAGGCTGTCTCTAGGGAAACTGTCAATACTTAAAGGCAGCTTATGAGAAAGATGGAAAAGAACATTTTAGTAGGGCCTGTAAGGATAGTACAAAYGGTAATTGTTTTAAACTAACACAGGGTAGACTGACATAAGATGTAAGGAAGAAATTTTTTTCAATGAAGGAGCTGAAACACTGTCACAGGCTGCCCAGAGAGGTGGTAGATGCCTCATCCCTGCAAACACTCAAGGTAAGGCTGGACAGGTCTCTGAGCAACCTGATCTAGTTGAAGATGTCTCTGCTTAGTGCAGGGGGGCTGGAACTAGACGGTTTTAAAGGTCCCTTCCAAACCAAAGCATTCTATGATTCCATAATTGATTCTATGATTCTATGATTCTATGATATTTGTCTAATTGCTATGTAATTTAACAATCTAACTGAGTGGGTAGAATATTTCCTTGTTGCTTTGAGCATTAATAGTACTTCTTTTAACCTTCATGACCGACAGAGATTCTGCTGGAATGCCCAGAGGAAAAAGGAAGGTGGTAGTCATCTTGAATATCTTGTCTGGAACATAACATATCTGTTACCACTATCAGAACTCACACTAAGAAGAAAAGGATTAGAGAAGACCTAAAATATCTTCAGCCTTATATAGGATGAAGAATATTCATATGGATATACTCGATCTACACAGGACAGACAACTGCACACATCACTACAGGAGACAAGTTATCAGGGAAAAAGACCAGCCTGGTTAAACCAACAATTTAGGCTGGATCTTAGGGCAAAAAAGAGATTTTATCATCTCTGGAAGGAGAGTCAGGTATCTTGGCAGGACTATAAAGATATGGCAAGGWYATGTAAGGAGAAGATTTGCACGGCCAAAGCCCAATTAGAACTTTATTTGGTCACTACAGTTAAAACCAAAAACGTTTCTACAAATATATTGGCAGCAAAAGGAGAGTCRAGGACTGCCTTCATCATTTGTTGAATGCATAGTAGAATAGGGGATGAGGAAAAAGCAGAGGTACTTGATGCTTTTTTTGCCTCAGTCTTCAATATCAAGAGCAGTTGTCGTCAGGATACCCAGCTCCCTGAGCTGGAAGTTGGTGATGGGGAGATGCGTGAAGCCCCCACAATCCAGGAAGAGATGGTTAATGACCTGCCTTGCCAATGAGGCACTCACTATGGGCCCTGATGGGATCCACTCCAGAGTTATGAGGGAACTGGAGAAAGAACTTGCCAAAACACTCTCTATTATCTACCAGTAGTCCTGCTTAACTGGAGAAATTCCAGATGACTGGAAATTGGCAAATGTAATGCCCATCTACAGGAATGTTTGGAAGGATGATCCAGGGAAATACAGGCYTTACCATGGCTCCAGGCAAGGTTATGGAAGAGATTATCCTGAATGCCATTACACAGCGCATGCAGAACAACCAGGGTATCAAGCCCAGCCAAAGTGAAAGGCAGGTCCTGCGTGACCAATTGGATCTCCTTCTGTGACAGGGTGACCCATTTCTGTAGGTGGATGTGGTCTATCTAGACTTCAGTAAAGCATTTGACACCATCTTCCACTGCATCTTCCTAGAAAAACTCTCTGCTCATGTTTTGGATAGGTGTACTCTTTGATGGGTAAAACACTGGCTGGCTGCCCAGGCCCAGAAAGTTGTGGTTAATGGAGCTAAATCCAGTTGGTGGCAGGTCACTAGAGGTGTTCCCCAGGGCTCAGTTTTGGGGCCAGTTTAACATCCTTATTGATGATCTGGATGTGAGGATTGGGAGTACCTTCAGTAAATTCCTAGATGACACCAAGTTGGGTGGGAGTGTTGGTCTGCTCGAGGCGAGGAAGGATCTACAGAGAGACCCGGAAAGACTTGGTCAGTGGGCTGAGGGCAACTGCAGAAGGTTCAATAAGGGCATCTGGATCTGGCACTGGGTGGTTTGTGTTTAGTGTTTTAGGGGTTACAGTGGCAGTGCTGGGCAGATGGTTGGACTGGTTGATGTTAAAGRTCCCTTTCAACCCTGACGATAGTATGATTCTAGGATGAAAGTATCATCTCAATGGTCCGACAAAATGAAGAAAAGATTAATGAATCCAATCTATGTCATTTATTTCAATCACAAAAAAATTAACTATTTTAAACATGAAGGTTTATCTGCAGATAAATGGATATTGCTTTTTCTGTGGAAGTACAAGGGTGCTAAAACATGTACTACCCTGAAATTTTCTTGATCTGCTAATCTTACTACGTTTTGTGCAAGACTGCTATTTTACTACTGTGTGTGAGAGGCCAAGTATCCTAATGACTGCTTCTAGCACAGTTCCTGTTTATAAATGTCAGGTAATTCAGTAAATTAATTAAAATCACATTACTTTTTCAGATGAACATTCACAAAGACCAAATTAGTAACAGAGGGTCATTTCAAACAAATTTGTGAAAATCTTCAAGTCATATTTGTCATAAATCCTATTTGTCAAAGAATGAAAAACAATGAAGAAAAGCAGAGAAATCATCACTTCATAAAAATACTTAATAATCAGTTGAAAGAGTCAAAGTTGGTGTTATTAAAGTGAAAAAATACAGTTTGTCTTTTCAGGAAAAAATACAGTTTGTCTTAGCACTTGCATTAGGGAAGAAAAAGGCATGGAACAACTGATCCCTGTACAGAAAACTGAAAATAGTTCGGAAAAACGAATCTTGATTTGCCAACTGTTTTCCTCTTCTTTGCAGTCATTATCTACGGTAATGGGCTGAGACAACTATACAGGAAATTAAGATATACATTTGGATCATTGGTAAATGAGCCATTAGATAATAGACGACTGATTTGTTCTGCTTACATATTAAACAGAATACTTCCCTTTTAGAAAGGAGAAGAAGAATTAGCTGTGAATTGCCTCGTATTTGTATGCTTTGGTGAACTTTCCCAGAATGTAGCTTTAGTAGAGTTTTTTTGTTCATTGATCCAGGACAGTGAAGTAAAAGCATATATCAATGCATATCACATGTAATAATGACTGTAGATATTTTGATTTTCTCTGTTGAAGGCCTAGCAGATGTACATAAGAGATAGAAGATATCACATATTACCTATGAACATCAGACGGGGTGGGTGAGGATGGTGGAGAGAGTTCAAAAAGTTATTTTAAGTTTAGAATACATTTCAAAATGGTTGAGGATTTTGGCAACTGGGAGATCCTTTACTTTTGCACAATCATGTACCACATCAGCGAAAAATTAGGCTGGGAAATCATATTCCCAAATTTCACTTCTGCATACTCTAAACTAAATTTATGCTAAGTAAGATGCTTGCACTARTAAGGAAATAACAAAAGACCAGTTTCTGAGAGAAGAGCATCTCTTTCCCATTATGATCTCTTTTGAAGTAGCTGCTTGACTAATGAATTTGTACACATCCCACCTCCAACCTTCCCCATCCCAATTTCCATATGTGTTTGCATTACTGAGAAGTAATTATAATGAAAAATACAAACCTCAGTGAAAAGGAGATGGGATGTGACAGCTAAAAAAAGACCAAATACACCAGACAACTCTTCGTCTTACCATTTCTTCTGACCTTTCAGCAGCCACCAGACCAAATGAATAGAAAGATAAGGTCAACAGGTAAAAAACAGACACAACAGGAATTATTTCATTCATTGATCTTGACGGTTGGACAATTTGAACAGAGTACTGTATAGATAGTTTTTCTTAATGATTCATCAATATACATAGAAAAAATGCGTTCCTTTAGAGAAAAGATTAATTTATGTGTCAGTGTCCCATTGTCAGAGGCAAAGAATGGATTGAATCTGTTAGTCATTCTTTGACCAAGAGCATAAAGAATGTACACAGATTTGTCTCTTTCTAAGAAAAGAAGTTATGGAGGTATTTGCAGGACTTATCTTCAAGCACTTACACTACACATTATTCTACCTAAACTCTCCCTACAATCAGCTGGATGAAACACTCCTGCAGGCAGGAAGTTTAAAGTGTCTTAGTTACATTTATGCTCTGTCTCCTAGATAATTTTCATGCTATTCAGTAGAAATCTTACCCCAAGAGCCTAATACCAGATAGTTAAGTTTTTGGATTAAATCAAGTAGGAGAACCAGTCTTCCTAATTATTTTCATGAGTTTAGGATTGCTTCAGGACAATAAACTAATAAACTTACCAAAATACGGTTAGTAAGATGCTATTTATATATATATATTTTTATGACTATCTGTAAGACTGGGAAGACACTTTAAAAAGAATGGTTGGAATGAAGATTCATTCACAAGAYGAGTCTAAGCAGATTGCAACATCATTCCATATGAAGACATACAGGTCTTAAGTATCTAAAAGAAACAGAACACTCATTGCAGAATTGAAGGATGGAATCTGATTTTAAAACAGCATTTTTACCATAGAAAAAAGTAGTCCAGAAACTGGGCATATTCACCATTCAAGAGACTACAGAAGCAGTATATTGAAGACTGTTGGAAAGCAGGCTTTTTGATCATTGCTACTGGATATCAAGACTTTTTAATTGGGATATTGGCAAAAAAGGGGAAAGGAGAAGGGGAAGGGGAAGTTGAAAGGAAGACGAAAAAAGAAAATATAACACATTATTATGCCACAATACAATAATTAAAAATTAGAAACTGAAACACAGAAAGGTCAACTGGCTTGCCCCAAACAACTCACAAAGCCTGTGCCACAGTCACTGCCAGAAAAATTAACTTTAATGTTTTTCATCTGCAAGTTCATCGTTCTTGTTAGAGGTCCAGGTTTAGACTATGTTCTTTTTCATTTCAGTAAAGAACTCAAATCTTGTAACACTATGCAACTAAATAGCACAAACTCAGCCAAGTTTAACCATTCCTTCTTCTTCTTTTTACATCACAATTCTTTCAGTCATAATAAGTAAAATCAGACTGTGTGCTCACACTGAAACCCTAAATAGTCACTTAGAGAAGTTGTTTACATCTCAGCATAGATCACTGAAAATAGCAAGCTTTAATGGAAATGCTGACCAGCCTTTCATGCATAGCTCTCAATAATGAAAGATTCCTGAGTGGCTTACTCTCTCATTGCCATCTAACCATTTTTCTTCCATTCATTAGTAGAACATCATATAACTTAACAGAGATTAACATACGTAAAGAATGCCATCCTAGAGGGATTTCTGGAACAAAGGAATATTTTTCTATAGTTGGTAGTTTTGGTAAGAACTCCTTTTCTAATCTACAGTAGTTGTTAACTTCACAAAGAAATGAATTCTCTTTCTTCAGGTTTTTAACCAAATGCTCCATTTTTTGGCTTTGTGTCTTGGGCTTGTGGATGTCTTAAATAAAAATAAAAGCACAAAATCCCACCCTCCAAGTCTCTGATTGCTTTTTATAATAGCTCAGTCCCTGAGGGGCTCAGCTTGTTATTGAAATTGTTTTCTTTAATGGGTATTTTGTGCTTTTCCCCTGGATTATTTTACTTACTTGGAGTGGTGAATGCATGCCAGTTCAAAAACCAAACACTGGGGCAAATGCTACAAACACATTGCCCAACATGTGGTCAGCATTTAGACAAGAATATAAAGCAGAGAATTATTCTGAGCACTGGGGAGAACACTCTTAATTCAGTGTTGCAGCAGATAAATTATCTATCTCATGATTTAGATTATGCTGACAGTTTCATTATGTATTTCCAGGCCCAAACATACTAATAAGTGTTGTAGGTTTGTCCCAGTTCAGTATAGAAACTAAATTCTGCCTTCAGATGAATGCTGAACAGACACAATGAAGGGCAGATGTGTTCTATAGGATCTTGGCACTGTCAAGGCACAACATCTGAACTTTGAATTTATTTCAAAAGCCTGAAAGCTTGTTTAGCTGACACTTGGGAGGCAGGAAGAGGGAGAGGATCTGATTCTCCTCTCACACATGTTTTAAGCAATTGTTGGATTTCTGATTTCATTGGAGTTACATCTGATTTACATGGCTGTCAGTGGTGGGATAGAGTCTATATAAAACTGAATTAGAAATCTAAGGAATATTCTGCCAGATTTCTGATGCTAAACTTGCCAAAGGAAGACAGATCAAGAAACAATCTAAAGGGATGGTGGTTACTGAGTTCCTGAAGGATCAGCTTTGGGCCTGTGTTTGCTGAATTTTTTACAAGGCTAGTGCCTAAGTTGTCAAAAAAGTACTTCATTGAGTGTTATACTGAATTCAAAATATTTTGGAACCGCACAATTCCTCAACGGTCTCTTATCCTACCAACGGCTGATACTAACTTTGTCTGTGTCAATCAGTCTTTTGTAAATACATTCTGCAATTTCAGTTTTCCATCTATCATCATACCCTGAACAAATCATCATAATATATTAAACAGTAATGTATTCTATTGAAATGAATCCATCAGTGTTAAAGTTTCCYGGTTATGTCTTCTCTTTAGGATATTTACTTCATCTAGTTTTAGACACTTGGCCATCTAGSAGCCCTAATTTCCCACTACAGGCAATGGAGAACAGATTCCACTTGAGAAAGATTCAATAACATAAGATTCCTGGTTTAAAAAGCCTTCTGAAAGACCTGTCTCTCTACGTTAACTTGATGGGTTCATTTGCCCACATAATTAGACAGCTAAACTAGGATTGTCTGACCATGTGTTGCCACACTTAATCTGACGTTACAAATTCTTATCATGGAGCTTCTAATTTCCTGCACAAATTCTTTCATCAAGTTGCTTGTAGTTTTGAAGTTAACAGAGTATGTACTTAATGTCCTTCAACTACTCTTTGGAAGGAAGCACCTAACCCATTGCATTCCCTTAGCCATAATCTGGTTTACTGTATTTACAGTAAAGTCAGTGGACTTGCTGGATGAGTAAAATCAACTTTATATTTTCAGTTTCTAGGACATCTCACTTCAACCAGCATTAAAACATGAAGAATCACTGCGATAGTATTTTTCAAGCCCATGTGACATTGTTGGGAGAGTATTTGCAGGAAGGGAGCAATCAGAGTTAGGCATTCTTAGATCATGCAGTAATTTTAAGACAAGCTCAGTTTCTAGATCTTTCTGAGGCCTCTAATATCAGTACAACTTTCTGTAGGCTTGAATCCTGAAGTTAGTAGCCAAGGTTCTAGTTAGACTACTCAATTTTCGTGTTACTCACAAGAAAACTCAAAGCACAACTGCACAAAATTGTTGATGCCTGAAAGCAACCCAAGTAGCAAGAACAATGACCCAAGTCTTGCTTCTGTTTCATGTCAGAAAGATAATGTGTCATTAATCTTCACAAAAAATGTCAATACAAGTTTAAATTCGATTCCAGCAATTATTTTTAAAAACTTGCCCTGAAAGTAATTAATTAGGAAAAAAAATCTTACTGTTACACTTCTACTGACAGTCTAAATGAAAAAAAAAACAGCCTGGAAGTATCTCCAACTGGAAAAAAAAATCAGATTTCTGTTGTTTCTTGTGTTCCCTGTTATTGCAGAAAGAAAAAAACACAAGAATAAAACAACACCCTTTAGCCTAAAACACCCAAAATCCCCAAAGAGGAGTTTCCTGATATTGCTGTAGCTTTGCTCACCTGTTGTGGGGAGAAGATGAAAAAACAAAATTCAGCAAGGAGTGAATGCATTTGCTGTACTTCACCAAGGACAAACTGTCTGCCCACCTTAGGAGCAGCAACACCAAGGGAGATTGGGGTACTGCTCCAAGGCAGACATGAAGCAGGATGGAGTGGCATGAAGGTGCTGTGGTCATGCTGTTGAAAACAATGCGGCTAATGGGAACTAAGCCAAAGGAATAGCCCAGACAGTAACTGAAAGGTGAACTTTGCTTCATTAACTCAAAAATACATATTATTTTTCACTCCACTACACACCTTAATGACCGAAGTCACTCAAAGTCCACTTAAGCATGAAATGATATGAATTGTCCCCTTTCTCAAAGAAAATGATGTAAATGTAGCTTAGGTGAGGAGGGAGGTCAGAGAAGACACCATCATAACTTCTGAGATCAGTCAACATGCTCATCCTGTCCTCTCCCCAGAGGGATGGCTCTTGGGTAAGAATCTTACTCTGTGCACTCTAAATATTTCTTTCAAGCTAACTCTTATTGGTAATTAGAGCTCGTCTGAACATCGCTTCAAATTCATTTTTACATTCGGTAAACAACAGCAATCGATGAACCTTAACCTGTCACAGTTCTCTGTTACCAGCAGGTTTGTTAACAAATGCCTTATTCCATGAGCTGGAACTGAGTGCAAGTCCTCCAAGGGCGTTAGCAGGGCCTGGCAGCATACTTGGGAAGACAGATAATGCACCAGCTGAGAGCAGGGACGCTGTGGGCGTGTGCCCCTGAAGGGTCAAGCCACCCTCTGACACAGTGGGCTGGCCAGTGGGGTCCCTGTAACAGGGCACTGACAGGCTGCTGGGGCGTAAGGGACTCCTCTTTCCTGGGGCACTGATAGATGGATCAAATACAGAGGGTTCAAGGACACCCCCCTTTCACATGACACCTGTCTTGGGGGGGTTGCTGTCAGCTGTGAGTTAAACTTCCCTGAAAAAGAGAAGAGGATTGTTCTCATCAGTCTCATACTGGGAAGGGAGTTACTGGGAAGCATCTCTGACGCACTTTCCCCCTCCCACTTTGCCAATACAATTTCAGAAAAGCAAAAAGTCTCTTACTCCATTGTGCAAAAATCAAAGGCCATTTTGAGAAAATGTAGCCCCATTGCCCTACGACTAATATGGAGAAATAAACAAGAAAATTTCAAAAGAAACACATCTTCTGCAAACCATGGTAACTTTTTATTGCCTATCTGTGAAGGAAATGAGCACTCCTATCAGGCTGGAAGTGATTAAAAATCACAATGAATATTTTAACCTTCCACTTTTTCATGCAAATTATTTTGAAACTTAATAATGACAATTATATTATTTCAAAATCATATTTCTATTATTTTTACTTCCATGTACATTTTCAAAAATAAATTTTAAAAAACATTAAATACAATACTGCCTATAGTAAAAGCTTCTAAGTCATCTTCTCCCTTGCTTCTGCAAAACTCTCATTATATATTTATTCGAATATATATATATAAAACATATTAATACTGCAGTTCATATGGATTAAGTTATCTGTAATTTGCATCAATAAAAGTCAGTACTGCAAGTATCGTACAACATAAAATACTGATTCAACTCCCCTTAAAATCAATGGGTAATACTATAAATCTGACAGGTAATACAGAAAATATTATATATATAATAAATAATAAATGTAGGCCATCCACTGTTTATCATTTAAAATTGACCTCAAGAGAACGGAAAATAGATATGRACTTTGATTCCATCCAATTTAAATTCTAATTTAGATTCCAGATTAATATCAAAGCTGAAAAATTATCTTGTCCACATGGATTTTTACTATTTTATAATTCATAAATGCAATAATATAATTTTTACTGCACAGGACATCCAAGCCAAGAGAAAAAGAGTCCTTATTTTCATATTCTTTCCCATATTTCTACAATATTTATGTTTAAAAATTGGATTTTCAAAGACAATAGGGAAAATGCTGGAATATATAGTTTAATATGTAGGACAAACTATTCTGTTAAAAGAATTGATTTTATACTTTATAAACCTATATGAAGCTTCAGCGTGGAGCAGACATAAAGATGCTGCAAACTTGAATCAATAACAATAATTTTAGTTCTGTTTGGTAAAGAAGAAAATATGAAAAGTTCTTTCCTATTTGAAAGGCATGAAAGTAAGATAACTAAGCATAAGTTGGCTAAATGTTAGTAAATTGGAAGTGAAAAAACCACTCCAGATTGCAAAAAACATTTTTCTTTTGTTTTTTAAAAAAATTATTTATGGTAGGAGGATAAAATATTTGTCAATTAGCACGTTAAATTTAAAGACAACTTTAACTGAGTAAATACTGCAACATGCATTTTACTTTAGTAATGGTGAGATGAAATAAAAGTGTCACTTCTTTTAGGTCACTATAAACATAAGTATGAGAAAAGTAATTTTTGCAGTCTTTGGATTGGAATCTTTTGCTTTGGTCTTTTTTTATCTCCCTCAGAAGTTTGGTTACTCAGTGAATCTGACATGGATTCTAGTGGGTTTAAACTTTTTCATTTATACTACACATTCAATTTTCTACACAGAAAAGCCCACATCCAAACTTTGGAGTCAGCAGAGCATGCAAGAAGCTCAGACTTTGGCCTGCCACTTTTACACACTAAATTCAAAAAGGATCTGTAAAACTAGACTGAAAAGTAGCTTGTATTGCTCTCTGCACCACTGATCAACGTTACAGCAAGGAGGAGATGCGAGATACAGCTTTACTCTCCATACAGACCTGTGTCGAACAGCCTGTGTTTGTCTAGTAGCTGAGTAATCTACTCTCCATTCCTACTACTACTGCAAATCTAGAATGATATGTGATTATCATTTAATATTTACAGGAAATCTGAAAAATGGAGAATGAGTTTGGAAAAGGCGCTGAGAAGCAGACTGGTGGGAAAGCTACTTGCATTTATGTCATCTATGATATTAATAATTAAAATTAAAAAATGAATGGTCTCAACAATACGTTGTCTTTAAAGTTAATAAACAAAACACAATGTATGAAATGCATACCAAAAAAATCTGACGTTTATGCATCTTATGTAGAGAAACTCATATTTTTAGACTGGAAATTAATATCCTTTTCTTTGTTAAATATACACACACACATATCCTCAGAAACCCAAAACAGTGGCTGACTTACAGACCTGTATTGTGTGGTATTGTGAGTTCCAAGGAGGGTCTATCAAGAACCAGTCTCCAGCATGGTAAGCACCCTGAGGAGAAGTAATTAGGTCAGTGTCTCCCTGCAAATAGCCCACAGCTTAGAAGCCATATGAAACTGATGGAAGACAGAGGCAGGTAGGTTTTCTACAATGTCATTAACCAGGTGTGGAGTATTGTTTTTTCAACCAATTGTTTAGCCAGTGCTACATGAAGAAAATTTGCAGACAGTGCAGAAAAGCTTAAGAAGGGATTTTGTGCCTGAGGAAGAGATAAGCAGGCAATTGTGACTGCYGCTTCTGATAGAGTAAAGATTGAACCTTGATAAATCAGCAAGTGTGATAGTGTGAGACTAAATGCTTAGGGCTTGAAAGAGAGAAAAGGGTTGAAGATGATGTGGTGGCGAAGGGACAGCCAGGAAGAGGCAGCCAGAAGGGAAATCCAGACAAGGCATGGTTTGATCAATGAACCAAGAAGCTGAATCTAGCAGCAGCATGTCAAATGGAAATTTGTCTCAATGTCCTATTTTACTTGAAATATATTTACTGTGATAGATCCTACATTATGTGTATGTCGCTCTTGCTGGGGCAGGCTGCTTCTATGGCAAGACTGTCTGATACTGCTGGGTTTTATAAGGGTTTCATGCTAACTTTTAAAGTTTAAGCTTCTACATCTTTTTCCTTTGGGTTCCTTTTGGGCTTTTTTCACCCTTTCTTCTAAGTTCCAGACTACTCTACAGATTTAGGATGTCCAAACCCTATATCTGTTCTGTAATCACTTCATTTCCACCCGGTGGAACACAATCTCCAGGTATTTACCACACATTCTAGTGTTAATACTGGGATGAGGAAGTTGTTCTGCCATTTTTAGAAGCTGYCTCTGAGTGTAAACATACCATGCAGAGAGAAATTGCAATTACTGTCTACTATTTCCACTGTTATTTAGGATAGCAGCTATGATAGATTATATGTGCTGAATTTCTCCCCCAAATGTGCAGTAATATCAGTTTGTAGACTTTTATTTTGTTTGACACGAAGTTGCTTAATCCTTGTGGGAGAAAATCTTCAGTACAACACAGCTTATGCTTTTTTAGTTATTTCTCTGTTTAGGATACACTATTGTTAAACTGCTAAATGACATAAAAACCTGGTGGATGTACAATCAAAATACAACTTTACTAAATTCATTTTCATATGTCTTATAAAGTTTAGCTCAATGGTGACTAAGGTTATTAAATTGAGTATTATGAAAAATGAGCAGTCATCTCTGGGTTACAATACGCTGATTCTCCAATATCTTTTAACTTCTTAAAAAAAATCCAAAACAACATAACCAACCAAACAAAAAATTACCAAACAAACAAACAAACAAACAACAACAAAGAAACCCCAAACTGCATATATTTTTTTGCTCCAACTGTGATGAGAGGGAAATAAAAGAAAGAAAGAAAAACCACTTGGAAAGTAATGATGTGAGAAAACTTGTTACATGCATATCTGCCTGAATCCAAAATGGACTTTACCTACTTCTCRCTGTGGCTTTTGCTCGCTTGCTGCTGGCAGAGGATGCTAAGCCATCCCCCAGTTCCCAGGGCTTTTGGGGTAATAGACCCCTCTACAAGGATAAAAAACTCTTGGAGATGGGAGCTGGAAATCTGACCTGCCCAAACATCGTGGCCTTCTGATCTGAGAGTGTAAGAAATATCAAGTGCTCAGGGGCTTGACCAGCAGGTCCCATCAGCTTCTAAGTCTGTGCCCTCCTTGGGACCCAGCACTGTGTGGGTTTTCTTACCAGGCAAGGCAGGCTGAGCAGAAGCTCCCTATGAAGCCTCTGCCTTTGGAGCTGCTTTTGTTGCCAAGTATTCCAAGCTGACCTGTTTCCCCAGCTTCGGTCACATCAAACTGCATCCAGGATTTATCCCTTGGCATGCCACCTGAGCTGCTATAGAGTCTGTCCCCTCAGGGCTGCTAGGAAATTTGTCATCTGACTTGGGACTGATGAGAAGAAAGCAGTAAACAACTTAAGTGTCATACTCACCAGAAATTTGCCAGCTACTCTGTTTGGCTTCTTTCATATTTTTAAAACTATCACATGAAAAAAAGTATATATTCATTCCAGTTAAATATTTTTCCCTTTAAAAAAAATTCTGACTTCCGTTGACAATTCCTAGACTCAGACGTAAGAAACATAGCTTAGTTTTCCCTCAGAGTTTTGGTATTTTGAACAATCTATGGGAATTCYACTAAAAATTCATCAAAGGACTTGTGGACTTTTTGTTCACTGTGTAGGAGTAGAGGCAGGGGGAGAAATATATTCTCAACATTCATTTTAAAAGAAATTACTTACATGTGGATGTGAAACACTCTTTTAATGCTGCAAAATCTACTCCATACCAAGGTCTATATTGCACTTAGAAAATCCACTATCAGTTTAAAGACAAAAAAAAAGAGGAAAAATATAACTAAATAAACGCCCCAACCTTTAATACAGCTGAATGCAAAATGGTTTCAAAAGTCATTGCCATCCTCAAATTAGAATATAATTGAATATGATTCAAACAATACATTTTCCTTTATTTGTACAGGGCAGAAGGTGCAAGATGCCTGGAAGCAGAATGTAAAGGCAGGAAGAGTCTTGGAGTACAGCTGCAAACTGAAAGTACAGGAGGGTGTGGGGAGAACAGCTGGAAGCTCAAGAAGAAACAGGGTCATCATGAATCACACTTCCTTCCTAGACTGCTTCTGGAGCTGCAGGGATCTTTATTATGAGTTTAGAGTAAGCTCCTACTCATACACTGCTTTTTTTTTTCTAATACAATATCTAACAGTTTCAAGAACTCTTCATGGGAAAGCAGCCAAATCTGAAGGAAGAGAATATGAAGGAGGCATGAGAATTACCTTCAAATATGCAAGGAAAGGAGTAGTCTCCACAGAGGTGGAGTCTAGGACAGGAAAAAAAAAAAAAAAAGAAAGGAAAAAAGATTTAACTGCAGCAAAGACAACTTCTGTTAGATAATCTGCAGAACTTTTTAACAGTGAGGACAGTGAATCTCAATAATGGATTATTTGAAAAGGAATATTCTGGCAAGCTCTAAGAGCCATTTAGTCAAGCATCTGACAGGAATGACATGAGTAGTGCTTATGCAGCTTTGGCACAAGATGGACTACATGAGCCTTGCTGATTCTTTCCAGATCTTTGAATCTGTGTGCAAAACAGAAGTCTCAGCTAATCTGCATTTTCAGGTTTGTTTCTGCCAAAAATAAGGGATAGAAAAAGGTAAATATGAGACTATGACTCTTAATATATCTGTCTGCRTGGTTCCTAGTGATGGGTTTTCTTTCTGTGTAAAGCAGAGAAAGCCTTTATTTATATTGTCCCATCCAGGTCACATAGACAAAAGTCATTATAATTCAGTTTCTCTGCATTGCAGGATCAAGAGCTGAGTCAACCCTGCTGGGATTCAACCCATGTTCCAGGGAGACTAAGTATTTAATATCTGATGTTTAAAATTCTAACCAAATAAAATTTCTGCTTGGAGATATACCAGTGTGTGGTCAGATTTTATTGTGTTTCTGTTTGAAATTCACCCACAAGTCTGAGAAATTCCTACATTTTAACCAGCACAGAGCACTTCTTATGTTGATCTATTTACCTCTTCTTTTCAAGACCATGCAAATGACCAGGATTCCAGCGTTTTTCAAAATTATTTTATACTCAACACAATTCCATTGAGATCCACAAATGCCTTAGATTTATGCCTGCTCAGTAGCTGATGCTCAATTATTAATTCACTAATGTCTGTAAAGTGCTTTGAAGATAAAAAACATTACATTGTAGAACTGCTAACTGATACTTGGATGCTACTTTATGGCTGCTGAAGCTGTTAGAAAATATGCTTGGAGCACATCCCCAAAGGCACATGATGAGGAAAGGTCATCTATGGCAGTAGTTTATGCAGAAAGGAGTAAATCAGACTGAAATTCTAGAACTACAGTTCTTTTTTAATGCAGACTCCAAAAATCAGTAGAGTTATGAGATCAGAATTTCTTTTCTTTGTTCAAAGTATGTTTAACTATTAATAGATCAAAAGGGGAAAAAATGAATATAAGGAAAAACTTAAAACAATAAGGTGGAAAGGATTTCCCACTAGCTTCTGGGATGGCAGGGCGCTGTGATTTCTGTCCTTTACTCAATTACTTTGTAGGTGGATGGGGAGCTGATTTGGAATGTGAAAGCACATTTAGAAGGAACAGCCCTTCAGGAAGTTACAGAGAACACAGAGAGATCTGCAATGGCCTCCAGTCTCTGCGACTGCAGAGCAATCCTGTTTGGGTTTTGCAATAGCACTGCTCTGCTGCTGCTCCAGGAAGATGCCTTCTTAACCCATCATGGCCTTTTGGTGGGGTGAAGCCAGAACCCTAAATAAACACCCAAGGAGATCTCAGCACACAGGGTTTTGCCTCCAGGCTCTGCCATCTGGCTGTAAGCACAGTAATGCCTTTATAGGATCCTCTGGTTTCCATCAGGCCCATCCTCCAGCTAGGTTACATCTGAGAGTTGCTCTTCCCTCTGCCTGAGATGTGTACAGAAAGGAGAATAGGCCTGTATTGATTTCCCACACGTCACCTCCGTGCCCAGACACACAGTCCCGATCATCGGGTACTTTGGGCGTTTTGCTACATTTCACACTTATGTTGCTGCATTACAAAACACTGCTCTCTACTCCCAGATTGCAAACGTTGCTGACCCAAACTCCTGCCACTGCTGTAGAGCACTACCTTTGAGAAAAGCTTGAAAGGGCTGTTTGGCTCTGAGCAGAGACCAGTTGAAGTGATTAGATAAAGCTTTGACCCCAAGTGTCAGACTCCTTTATTTGAACAGCAATTTGAAACAGCTAAACCTCTACCCTGCGTGGCAGAATGGAGTAGATGAAAACCCCACCAGACCTGAAACACTTTAGAAATGTGGAAGACAACCAGAGAGGTTTAAACACAGTGTTTCAGTTTGTGTCTGCAAGCAATGGAAACCAAAACAGGCACACACACACTCCCCAAGAAAAGGTCAAGAGGAAGCTTTTTCTTTGATAGCTTGGTCTGAAGCACTTGAGGGTTTTAATACTTCCAGTCAACTCAGCCAGACTAGGCTAACACTGAAGCTGTAATGCAGGCATTTAAGAACCTCACTTCACATAGAAATAGAGCATACGAGTTGAGTAACACAATTTTAAACAGAGGATACTAGAAGAAGTCAAAAAAAAGACAAGTGACTTCAGCCAAGTCCTAGTTTTAGGGGATGAAGCCCTTGATAAGAAGCACAATACTGAAAGGAATCTGGAACAAAACACTCAGAGAGAGGATATTGAAAGATGCACAATTAGCTATGTAAAACACATTTCAAATTTGGATAGCAAGGGAAGAAAATCAGTTCAAGTTAAAGCCCACAGATAGTTATTGAGACATGGTGGATATAGGAAATTTAAAACACAAGAAATAAAGTAAAGGATTGTGGAAGGCAGGAGATGTTCATTGCTGACAGCCTCTGAAATGCATCTCAGGAACCAATATGTGTAAATTCAGATGCAAGCAGAACAAGTAAAGATAATGTTTAACATCTGAAGAAAGATGCAGAAAAAGAAACATATTTGCCAAAATGTTCAACAGCCCACCAAATAAGGTCTACATGGGCAAAGCAATTTCTCCTTAAAAGCAAAATATAATATTGCCAAAAGAGAATAATGGACTATTAATGTGTGGGGAAAAAAATATCAGGTATGGTGAACATCATTTCACAGGCTACAAGAACCAGTAATGCTAACTCTATCTTCAGTAAACATGAACTGATGAAATCATGCATTAGCATGTGGGTGCCCAGCTAGCCCAGAGAGGAAGGTCTGCTGCCAGGAGCAGCAGGAGCAGGCTGGTGGCAAGGGCAACCTGTGGCCACAGCAGGCAGCGAGAGTGGCCAGGCTGTGCCCTCTCCTGCAGAGAAGGTCCAGTAACAGCAGCAAAGGTCAGCCTCAGTCCAGCCCACGTGCATGTCCATAGGGACCAGGCAAATCCAGTCCAGCAGGACATCAGTTAAGGGTCAGGATCAGTGAGGGAAAATGTCAAATCTCCAATGCAGTTCTTGAGCAGAGTGGGCCCAAAAAAGGCACCTCATAGTTGTCATACATCCATGTACGCCTTGTGTGAGATCTGGCCTTGAGCACAGGCAACCAAACCCCAAGAAGAGGATATGGAGGCCCCAGAGCCTGTTGCTTCACCTAGGGCAGTAATATGAGATCTGTATCTGTATGTAGTATATGGACTCATCATTATGCTTATTTTTTTTAGGAAAGCAGCTGAGGAAAAATACCTCTTTCAAAGGCATTCTGAAATATCAATAGCCTAAAGTCTAACATGCTACATCATACATTTATCAATGAAATTTTCTTGTTCTGGAGACATAAGAGTGCTAGTGGWGGGGAAAAACTGCCAGGAGATTTATTAGAGCATCTCAGAGATGTCACACATCCTCAGTTTCACATACGTTCCACTGCCATATAAAAAAGAAGCTGTGGCCTGCTGTGTGGACTCCATCCCCTCAACTACTATAGGTATATAGGCACAGAGAAATTATGTCCCAACAGTCACTCTATGAATGACACAGTCTACATGACTTGAACAGAAGTCTACATGACTTGGATAATGAGGGAAAATCTTACTACTCTGAGTTGAATCCTACTATTGCTCCCGGAGCATATACAAGGGAGTATAGGATGTAGGTCCAGCTTCACAAAACATTTGCTTTACCAGAGGAAAGAAGTTTAGTTGCTTATTATGCAATTATTTTATCTGATAGAAAGGTCCAGGATAATATTTTCTCTTTTCCTTGGCTTTTTTTTCCCATGCAAGACTTGCATGATGCCTAGCCAGCTTCTGACACTTGATGGTTCTTGTCTGAAATGATAAGTGCTCAAATATCACTGGTATCTTTGGGACCATCTCTTGGGTCATGGAAAAGAAAAAAACCTGGAGGAAAATAAGCCCTTGRTTCTTTATTGTCAAAGTGAAAAGTCAGGAGCTGATGCAGGAATGGGCTGATTTAGACTGAAGGTCAATCTGATCCAGAGCCCTGTTTCTGACAGTACCAATTGTTCCTCAGAGATAAAAGAGCAAGGACAGAAAAAACATGCTTATCCAGTTAATGTACTGCTAATTATAAAAAYATAAAAATAATATAAAATATGATATAAAAATCATGCAGCCACACTTCACAGATTATTTCTAAGAAATCTGGTAAGCAACCTTCAGTGAGCCAACCTTATGCTGAACCTTGGAAAACACAGGTTGTCTCAAAGTTCTATCATATTTAAAGATAGATTGTTAGTGGAAAGGCATCTGTTTGTCATATTACTGACAGCTGGATTGTCTGATGAGACGTCAATGATGCCTTTGAATATTTCATGATACTAAAAATTTGTTTACTATTTAGAGAAAGGATTTAATATCAAGTGTTTTAGCACTTTGAAAGGTGCTGAGAGTCTGGTCCCATAGCAGTGAAATATGTGGTTTGCCCAGCAGCTGTTGCTGAAGCAGTTCCATTTTTGCATAACATCTTTAAATAGCAATTAGAGCTGAGACTGAATCTGGGCTTCCCAAGTCATACTACAGAGTCCAAAGAATGAGGGTAGCTAAGCATTATTTGCAGGAAATTTATTCTCTTAATTTTATACTTCAGGTCAGTCTTCTGCATAGAAACTCCTAGAAATCTACTGCTTTGCTATATAACTTGTCTGTAGTTACCATATCCATTAGCCAAAAGCACTCATAGGGTTTTATAATGGTGCATTAGGACATTGAACACTCCAGGGAGAAAATGAAGCTAATGTAATGGCAAATGCCTTTCAAAATATTCTATTCTGTGCCTTTAAATTTCAGACCCTGAAAAGAAAGCAAAGAAAAAGGAAAAAGAAGAACATGAAAGGAAAAGATTAGCCTGTGACTGAAAGTCCAGCTGTGTAAACAAGTTTAGTGACTTCTTTTATCTCTAATTGGTCTTTTACATTGATCTTTCTGGTGCCAAAATCACACACTTCACATTAATTCTTCAGTAATATAGCATTATTTCTGGATGGAACTGGTCTGAAATGTCAAACTGCTATGTGTCACTTGCAATCTACTAACATTTCTGGTTTTTTCCAGTGAACATCAACAACTGTCTTTAGTTGTACTACTCTAAAAGTCTGAACAGGAAACAGGTTTATACCACTGAAAATGTGAATACAGGCACTAAAATTGTGTTAATAGTGCTATTCACTGCACAAGACTTAGAAGATACTCAGCTGGCATAAATTTTTTGGCCACATTACATTAACTTCAGAGATGTCAGGCCAGTTAATATGGTCAAATAATTGGCCTATAGACTTCAGAAGATATCTGTCTCACAAATGCAGAACAGGCTGTTGTCTTTTCTGATAGTTTAGGACCTTTGAGTAACAAGATATTCCTATAATTGTGTAGACTAGTCTGGAGTAGACACTGGGGTAGACACTGAAAAACTCCAGTTAGACAAAAAAACCATGTGTACAGGCAAATGAAAATCAATACTGATAAATGCAAGGTGATGCACGCTGGCCATAAAAATAAATTAATGAGGCAACAAGCAAATGAACTGTCTATCCATCTGACACAGATCAAAGGCACCCATATGTGAGAAAGGGGCATCAAAGCAAAATCACAGTCTGTGTGCAGCTCTGATCAGAAAACCAAATATTTTAGGTTATATGACATATGTGGCACAGTGAAATATATAAAGAAGATTGTGTCAATATAATGATGTAGAATTGCCTGCACAGTTAAAGGGGATTTGATAACATTACACATAGGAATGAAAAATGTGCATGAGAAACAATAGACTTCTGTTCTTCTGTCCTTCTATTTCTTCCACAGGATTATTACATAAAACTAGAAAAGTGTAAGTTCAGAAAGAATCTCTGAGGTACATTTTCCTTCTATAGATCACTAAACTGTGATTACCTTGCTGTATATATGTGTGTGTGTTTGTGTATAAAGCTTAGATATAACTGAGTTTAATAACAACACTGATGACTAGTAAAACAGTCATAACTAATACAAAATCTGGCATTAACTGATAATAAACATTATTTCATAACCAACCAGCCAAACATAATTCATGGTTTAAGATAGCCTCTAATGTTTACAGATTTGTCATATGAAAAATAGACTTTTTGCATTTAGTAAGTCCTTCGAGGCAGGCAGTAACTGTGAGAAATAGAGTACTAGACTAGATTAATGTCAAATTAATTCAGTTTGTAAATTTCAATTTTGCTACCAATAATTGTTTTCTATCAGTACATGACTAGACAAGACCCTGAGTTACCCGCTGTCATCATTCCTGTTTTGAGCCGGAAGGTTGGATTAGAGACCCCCAGAGATGCCTTCCAACATTAACAATTCTTTGATTCTATGATTAAATGGAAGAATACAAACAATTTTGTCGTACTAAACTTGGAAGAAACATTTCTGTACTAAARGGTGTATGTGGTTGAA
Organism: Parotia lawesii; assembly: GCA_003713295.1. Taxonomy (NCBI): domain Eukaryota; kingdom Metazoa; phylum Chordata; class Aves; order Passeriformes; family Paradisaeidae; genus Parotia; species Parotia lawesii. The sequence continues at coordinate 404,515 of RAHM01000122.1, forward strand.
TGTGTTAGAAAAAAACACACCAGAAGAAGGACTTAAAAGTTGGGGCTTTTTTTTCACTAATTCACTCATAATGGCATGTAAACCAATTTCTATGGTGTATAACAGTCCATGAGAGACAATTTCTTTCAGCCYCGAACTAGATTTAAATAAATTGTAACCGACATTCATTATGTGGCCTTAAAATGAAAGAGGTTTGATTTAGATAGATACAATGAAGAAATTCTGCTGTGAGGGTGCTGTGTGAGACACTGGGGCAGTTTTTCCAGTTACTGATCTGAAAAGTGGAGATGACTGAGGTCCAGCATCAAGAAGTCTTCTCCAGCATAGTTTAAGCATCCAGTGTAGATAAAGTTCCTATTGACTTTTCACAGCAGAGTTGGTTCTTCTAAGAACATGTTTTGGTGGGCCAAGTTAACCATCTTTCCTTGTGGAAGAGGTCTTTAGGCCTGGTCTCATCAGTTGTCTTTGATTTCTGCGTTGAGGTAGGTTTGTTTGGCTTGCAATCTCTGAAAGTAGATGCCCAATCTTAATTTAAAAAAATGAAGAAAGTAGACTGAAAGAAAATATTCCTAGTTAAGAAGCCAGAAATATAGATGTGATCACTGATTCATTGAGTTACAAGTGCTAACAGTGATGCAACTGAAGAACATCTTTCTCCAAAGGCAGACCCGTGCCACAGGAACTGAAGGAAAATGCCCGTGAGCAGATTTCACCTGGGGACCGACCTCTAGAGGGCAACACAATCATATGAAATGGCAAGGCAATACCGACAGGGGCACCATAAAAACTGCACCCTGATCAATACAGTTGATCCCCTCTTTACATCCTAAGCCCTTATTTATATAAAACCTAACTCAAAGGACAGGTTTTACAAAATGACACACGTCACCAGATACCCCCTCTATGGTTACTGTGACCATATTGTACCTTATGTGACACTCAATCATCACCATAAAATACATGACCTTCCACTCTAAAAATGCATCTCTTAAGCTTGAAGCAAACACAAATCTCTATAGGTGCTCAAGTTTTCTGTTCTCATGTAGAAGATTAGAATGCCATACTTGGATGTCCAAGCTCTGAGTCTACAACAGCCCCAGACTACTGATCCTCAAGCCCTTTTTTCAAAGCATTCCCAAACCCCCTCTCCCTGTGTGACTCAGTATGATAGTTTTTAAAGACATATATATGTGTAAATTAAATCAAAATATTCCCATAGTTGTTATCTAAGTATCCCAATGTCTTTCACCTACTACATCTCTACTTTTCTTGGATGACAGTCGCTCCACTGAAAGCATCTGCATTTTATATCGGAAAAATAAAACATACAGAACATATTCTCTGTGTTCCACTTGCAAAGAAGCAAATCCTATTAACTGAAAGAAGGATTAGTCCTCAAAGTTCTTTGTTAAATAGGTAATACTATASATATTTTGTTAGCAGGAAAATAAGAGCAGAAATGGCATATGATTATTTCTCTTAGAGCACTCTGGAAAGCATTCAATCATTTGCTCCTGCAGCCATTCACTGTGGACTCCAGACTAAAACTTTCATTTCAAGTGTCAATTTCTGCTGTTAAATTAAATGAAAATGTGGATCAGTGTGATACATCATCCTCTAAAGTAACTTCCAAGGAAATCACTGGAGTAATGCCATTACCGCTGCCTGCATTCTCAAAAACATTTGGGTGAACTGAAGTGTGCTTTGTTTCACAGGCTGCCAACTGAGATCTTCCTTCAGCCAAGGCTGTGAGCACCCTGCCTGTCACTCAGGGCAGCTCTACCCATGGGACCTGGGACTGGCAAGAGAATGTGCTGTGGCCTGGGCCTGCTCCTAATGCACAGGTCAGGCTGTAATCCSTACTGCAATCCCTACTGTAGTCCCGGCTCACACTGCTGCTGTCCGGAGGGGGACTCGGTTAATGGTGTCTGTACAGCCTTTCTGGGTGCCATGGCAAACTGGTGGTGGTGGTGGAGGGGGATGGAATGGGTGGCCACTGTACTAGATAGAGCCAGATCCAGTCCATTCCAGCCAGCTCCAAGAGAACTGCAAGACACAGCTGAGCACAGCTGTGTAAAATGTTTCATGGCCATGTGAGGAGTAATGAAAAATGAGTGAGAACCAGCCCTGCAGAGACCAGAGCAGTGAGGAAGGAGGGGCAGGAGGTGCTCCAGGTGCTGTAGCAGAGTTTCCTCTGCAGCCCGTGGTGCAGCCCATGGTGAAGCAGCTGTGCCCCTGTAGCCCACGGAGGTCCATGGTGGAGCAGAGATCCGCCTGCAGCCCCTGGAGGACCCCATGCTGGAGAAGAGTGATGTTTTCTGAAGGAACTGCAGTCCAAGGAGACCCCATATTGGAGCATGGAAAAACTGTGAGATGGAAGAAGCAGCAGAGAAAGGACTGTTTACGGACTGACTGAAAACCCCTCACTTGCCAACCCCTTGCACTGCTCAGGATGTTGGGAGAGTGGTTGTGAATTAAGGAGTGAAATTGAGCCCCGGGAGAAGTGGGGTGGGGGTGGCGGGGAAGTTGTTTTAATTTGTCTTCTTTCCCTCCATCCTAATCTGGTTTAATTGACAATATATGAAATTAATTTTCCCCAAATCAAGCCTGGTTTGCCCATCCTGATAAACAGCAAGTGATCTCTATGTGTTCATCAGAACCCAAGAGTTTTGATCTTATTTCCTCCTTCATACTCCCACGAAAGGGGAGTGACAGAATAGCTGGGCGAATATCTGGCAAACAGCCAAGGTCAACTCATCACAAAAACACTGAGAATAACCATGATTTTTCTAAGGAAGATCAATATAATTTTACTGTATAATATCTTTGCTGCGCAAGAAGAGCCATGAACTAGAGGATCCAGAGAAAAATATTCTGAAAGGATGCACTTCAAGGACAAACCTATGATGTGTCCAGTCAAGTTTGGTTAGGTCTGTCTCACAAAAACATTTGATTTGAACCCAAAATTCTTATAGATTTTTACAACATGAAATATACAAATGAATATTTTCAATATCTCCCCCTCTTTTTTCCTGTTTCATTAAGCTCACAATGCAGTCAGTTGGAGCTAATAGACACTGTCCTCTTCAACTTATCCTGGAATTATCTCAAGGAGAGGCAAATGGATATAGAACAGTGCTGTAACTGGTACAATATTAAATCTTCCAAATATCACCCATTTTATCAGTAGAGAAGAAACACAAATCTTTCACAATCCTTTGTGCTGAATTGAGAAATTCACGTACTTGGTATCTAACACGGACTTCACAAGGAGTCCTGAGCTCCCCATATAACAGGATTGTGACTGCAACCTAAGAACATCTCATCCCCATTTTGCAACTGAAGATCAATTACAGGTTTGCTCTAAAACCACTTCAAAGACTTCTAATCTACATTGGTATCAACCGTCTGGAAATCATCCTAAGAAAGCAATGAGATCTCCTATTTGCATATACGACCAAACAGACACTATCTCCCGGGAATGCATCTGGAAAATTCCCCAGTGAACTTCACAATCTCAGCACAATCGCCCTCATGCACTGATGCCTTTGGTTGCCAGTGTCTCCAAGATAATCTGAAACCTTAGGCTGGAGAAATTAATTCATGTTCTACTAAACACCACACACTGGCAGCTACCAGAGCTCTCCTCTAATCTTAACAAAGGGGAGGTACTTCCAGGATGTGTGGAGCAACTCACTGATCAACATTTCCAGGGACCTGCCGAGTAAATGAGAAGTAAAACAGGTGTGAAATTCAACCCAGTAGAGGGCAATAGACCCCAGTGTACATGGACAACGCTGCAGCCCTCAGTAAAACAGCTGTTTCCAACCTGAACCCTCGGATCTGCAGAGGCTAAGTAGATGGGGATGGAAGAAGAGAAGCCAGAATTCTGATAAAATCATTGATGAAATTTCCTGGCCCTAAGTAAAAAGCCGTTCTCACTTGCTCTGTCTGATAATCTTTGTTCTTCTCCATAACAACAAAATCGGTTTCAAACAAAATCATCCTATGGCATAAGATGTCACCAAATTTGGTAATAAATGCTGCTATTGAGCTGCATCACCTATAAATTGATCAGTGACAGGAATTAAAAGAAACATCTTTTAGTTGAGAGAAAGCCTTAYCAGGGTAAAACTATGAGGCTATGTTGGGATGCCTTGGCTTAGAAAACAGTAAATTTTTTTCACTTTTACATGGCATTGTAGTAGAGGTAGGAATGTGAGTTTTATTTCTAACAGATGAGCCCCAAATAGTGTAAAGGTAAAGTCAAAGAAGCAAAAACTGGCATTCAGGGAATATAAATAAAAGACACTGTCAAACTAATTTTCACTTAATAGGATAAAAACAGAGGAGAAAAAAATAATTTAAATGACAATGATTATTTCAAAGCCATGGTAGAGCACAAAGAAAATCAGCAGACAATCTTAGGACTTGTTTGAAAGACAGGGTCTTTCAGAGTAACTTTGAAAAAGTCCTGATACTGGTTACATCATCTCTAATGCTGAAGACTGGACTGTAGCTGTCAGCAAAGGGACAGTTGGGCTGAAATGTGACAGATCCCTCCCCAGTCCACCCCCAAACTGCAGAGCTACTGTGTTTACACTTGGTGCTAAGTTATACAGCCAGGAAGACCCAAAGGAAAAGTTATGAATGAAAAGTCAGTTGTCAGCAGAAAGGAAAACGAAGGCTAAATAACAGAAACAGAAGTGAAAGCTTTTCGGCAGAAAAAAATCACAGGAGAAGGTGTCAGGGATAATGCCATTAGCAGTGACAAATGGAAATCATTGATTAAGAAAGTAGTGAAAGCAGGCAAGGGAAAAATGTCTCTGAGCTTTTATTCAGCAGTTTCAAATCTTTCAAAGATTCCTACCACCCCTTCTTTCAAATGCAGAAAATACATTAGGCATAATGAAAGCACTGATCAAATCCTTGTCAGCCTATATAATGAGTTAGATCTTTCAGGAGAATTGCCTGTCTATTGTGATACAAGCCTAATATGTGAATAACAGTGATTTACTGTTATTGTTTTGGCTAGATTATAAGACTTGGAAAATGCGATTAGAAGCTGCTGTCGAGGCAGATAGTATTTTAATACATGTGCAGATCAAAGGGCCTACCTAGCCTAGTATTCTGAATCCAGACTTAGTACACAGAGTCTTATATTTCAGAAGATGATGTACTTATCCCTGATCCATTTTCTGGGAAGTCCACCACATACCAGTCTCTCCAATACTATTCTTTCTCCCTCTGAGTCCATTAAATTCTTCAGCAGAAAGAGCTCAACTGAAATCAATTGAAGTTTTGCCTTTGACTTCAACAGGGCCAAGATTTTCCCCTGCTCCTTTAACAATACTCACAAAAGGACTGATTGCAATTTAAAAAGCTGAATCCTAGCCCCCATTTCTGCCGCTCACATTTACCTTCTCAAGTAAACCTCATGTCCATAAGCTATTCTTACTTCTGGAGTTCCCACTGCATTCCTCTTCTGTGTGCCTGGCTTCAGGGTTGAAGTACTTCAGAAAATTGTCTGTCTTTATATTTTTTAATTTGTCAGAACTGAACACGCTGGAGGTACTAAAAAAATATTAGTGAAAGAATAAACGCAATAATAAGATAGCCAATTTTGTAGTGTAGCACGCTGAGATTCTATTTAGAATTACTTGCCAAAGAAATTCTAAGAAATTTTTAAATTGCTCATAAATAGATAAAATAGATTTCTGAGAAACAAATCAATGTCAGCTATTTTGTAAAAAGACAGAAAATTACCAATAATTGGAGTGATGCAGTCAGCTACTTATAAACCATTTATAATTGGTGTTATAGGGAAATATAATGAACTATGACACCAAACACATTATTTTTTTCCTTTTTTCTCCTTTTTTTTAAAGACACAGGAGTTTCACATGTTCTCCTGATACTTAATATCCCCAGTAAAACATGAAATCATTTTTTCAACTTAAACCAGAATTACGCCATTTCCAGCTAAACCAGGGTGATGTCATTTATCTTTTTTTCCCAAAACAAGTAAGAAAACAATCAAATGTCTTAAATGAGAAGGTGACTGCAGACAGTCTTTGCTAGTTTCATCCACTAATGAAGTGAATAGTAAGTGAATAGCAACAGTGTTTGACATTTCTATTGAGTCTTTCATCCCAAATCACCTTAATCAATTTCATATCCATTTAGACACATCTTTTAACACTTACATACGACTGAAATCCAACCACGGAAATGATAGGGTAATACACACCAAAAAAAATCTGTTTTATTTTGAAGTCCAAAAGGGGAAGGATTTTTTTAACAACTGAAGCTGTATGGGAAGATGTTCAAGGGACTGAGCAGACACTGCATCTATGATTACACTTGTAAAAGTCATGGCAGAACCTTGTTTCTCAAATGGATAAAGTATTTGGGACCTTAGGATTCTTTCCTATTCAGATGAAGATGATGCAAAAGCAGATCCAAGTTAAGAAGCTTGTTTGATCCAATCTTTAGTACAGGTGAAGTTTTTCCCATTTAGGCTTCTTTTTTTAAGCAGATAATAAGCCCCTCCTTCTTCCCTCCTTCCCCCATAATCAAAATAAATATTGTCTCAGTGGTGACAATCCATTGATGCAGCAGCTTGTTTTTAGCCCTGAGCCTTTAAAAATATGTTCATATGCTTAATATGACTAATTCCACTAATAATATAAGATAATTATAGGAAATTTAATTAAAAGCTAACAATTATCACCAATAAAATACCTGAACAGCACAAATTTATCTACAGTATATTGGGATATTATGGACAAGGTTAAGAAATTTTTGTTCCTTTGTCTCAGGTTTGTATTTATATTGGTTGAAACAGTACCCAAATGTTTTCTGATTAAAATAAAGGTTGTTTTCTCAGACTAGCTTTGTACCTTTTATGGAAGTTTAACTCCTTGACTTGTGAATCTTTGGGAAACCTAACTTCTACTAATCTAGAAAAGCAACCTCTTAAATCAACTACACGTATTCCTAATCTAGAATGATTCCATTTTTAGTCTCATTAAGTAATATAACGCTTTAAATTCTTAGGACATATCTCTTTTTTCCTGGAAGCATTACATTAAAATCTTTACCTGAACCAGCGTACAAGGACTTGAGAATGTGTACAGTGAGAAGTCTGGCGAAGCCTATGTTTACAGAAACATTTTTCTTTACACCATTCTCTTGGCAAAAGTAAGGTGTATCAAAAAAAGTGAGCATGTATCATGTTCCAGCAAATGAAGATCTGCATTCACTCAAGTTTGCAGAGCCTCCAGCTTCACTCTTTAGTATACGAGACAGACATGCAGGATTCATTGGGTCATATATCATGTTGGGGTTTTTTCCCTGAATATTCATCTGACTCAGAAAATTGTATTTGCCATCTGGGAAATACTTCGTATGACATAGTCAAATCAAAATTAGCTGATGGAAATGAAAGATGAAACCAGAGCACACTGCTCAGGCTGATCTGCCCAAGATGGCAGTACTGAAAGGCAGGCAGCAAAGAAGGCCAGGCAGAGTAATTTAAAACACTGACCAAAAAAACCCAGGCTGTTGCATATAAGTTTAATCACATTATTGTTTACACTATTTCAGGTTAAACTGAAATGTGCTTAAATGTTTTGGAGAACAGGGGATATATTATTAATGATTGCATAGGTAATTTTGAATGCTTTTATTAGTATCTAATTCTGTTAGCTAGAAAAACTATGATAAAAAAAAGAACTAAAACAAGATTATTTAGATGGGAAGATCAGTCTATTCAGTCTAATGTAATGTTTGAGTATTAGAGACACCAAACTTGGAGAATATTATTAATATACTACAGGGAGTGTGGAGAAATGATAAAAAGGAAAAATTCTTTTTCAGTGGAAATTTTTCAGTGGAAGAGTATAACAACAAGACACAGGATAAAGAAGTGGAGAAAACTTACTCAGATTTAGAGAATAATAATGGTCCTCTAGCAGATCTTAAAGTGAATATGCCCTAATGAATTCATGTACATGAACAAATGCGCATACACACAGACACTCGCATAGCCCTTACCTCTGAATTCAGTGTTTAGCTCAAAAAGCTTGACTGGATTAAATATAGAACAATGGAACATCATATGAAAAATAAATTCTTTCTGCTGATCAAAGTAATTTCATATATCTTTACATCTTCATGTCACAGTATCCATTTCACTTACATTCCACTACTGGCAGCTATGACATTTTGAGAAAATAAGACGTTTTTATAACTATATACTAATATAATAATAAGTTTAAGCAGAACAATGAATGTTCAGATCCTGTACATTAGAAGAGCTGGGAAATTACTAGTTCCATCTCTAAACTAGCAAGAGGGAAGGCATACATATAAAAGAGAAACCAGCCAGAAAGTTGCAAATTCCAGAGGGAACTGCAAAGCAAACAAAAGTAAAGGAAGGATTGTCAATTTCTGTCTGATTTTTGGTAAAGGCTTACAGTCCAGCAAACTTCCCTTTGGCCATTATTGGCAAAACTGTTTCCCTTGTGCTCTGCTCTGCCCAGCCTTTATGAATTAAAGAAGGTTGGGAATATCAATACTTAAAGCAAGAAATCTCTAAGGAAACCCATAATCTACATGAAATTATCTTGATTTACTAAATTACATCAGTTCTTTGGGTTAATAAAATAAGGGTAGACTGTGACTCTAGCAGGTATCCAGTCAGTGGAAGTGAGAAGGTATGGAAAAGATTAAAAAAAATCAAGGTGTTATATTCCATTCCTGTTATCTCAGTACTGCAGTGGGAAAGAGGGATACTCTTTAGTTCAATATATATCTAAGTTGGTTTTTGATTCTGTTTAAACCAGTTTTAGAAAACTCACCCAGAATGTTTTATGGAAAGCTACATTTCAGGGGGTTCTGAAGACCTCCCAGTGAATAAACTCTGTAATCCCTTCAGAAATTTTTGCTTTATAAATAAACACTAAAATGCTGTAATCCAAATTGAGAAGCAGGAATCAGTATGTCGGCCTTGTGGTTTCTCTCACTATAAGAAGATGGACAGATAATTTCTTCTTGCACACACATTAAGATTCATTAGTATGAACTCAGACATGCACCTGAGATGCATGTAGTGTGTTTGCTGTATCTCTGTTATATCTTCTTTATTCAGTCTCCAAATCATATTAATTATGGAAGTTATTTAAAATATTCTAGGCCAAGATATTCCACGTGTTTCAGTCACACGACTTCAGATACATAAAACAGGAGGTATGATTTTCAGGAACAGTAGTTGTTCAGCTGCTGAAAAAGCAGCTGACATTTATTTTAAAGTAGAGTTCCAAAATATATTCATTTTTAAAGACTATGTCCTTAAAGTATATGTGGAGCAGTGCTACAGATCTGTAATATCTGGCCATAGCTCCTTCTCTCCTTTATGCTTTGCTTTCAGTGGGACCTCAGGGAGTCATATAATTTTAAAATTTACTACAGAGTGGTGGGGATTTTGGTATTCAGGATTCTATAGTTCTTACTTGTTCCTACTTCCTCCCTGTTCCCCAGATTCCTTCTGCCCTTCACAAACCAGAGCCTGCTGTTGGTAGAGTTGTGCAATGCAGGTGGGTCTGTGGGGTGAGGGTGGGTAACACGGGCGTTTGAAGGTGCCCAGCAGGAGGATGAGAGAAATTCAGCATCCTCAGGCATGTCTGAGTGGGTGCTGCCCTGCTGTGCCCTGAGCACCCCCAGATCCCCTCCCATCCTCAGACACCTCCCTGCTCTGCTCTCAGAGGTCACCTCAGCAGGTACAGCTGGTAAGTTGGCTGCTGTGCCAAACCTTCCCATTTCACAGTCCCGTAGAACTCTGCAGAAATTTGATGTCATAAACTGAGGCAGATAAGATGTCAAAATACGTCCACTCCTGCTATTCCAGCTGTAGCAAAGGTTAGCTGCAGGGGGAGGGGGGGAAATGTGGCTGCTTTACTTGTCTTAGATTAATCCCCTACCCAGTGGCAATAAACAGTTTAGGGAGTTTGGAGTTGGAATTTTCAGAGGCAAATCACCTTGGGAAGGTGGATAAAGCTGGGAACTTTGCTATTATAAAATTTTGCATTCTTGTTTAAAATGTCTAAATGCAAAATGATGATGAACTTTGAGTATGTCGCACAAAACAAAAGCACCTGTCCCTCCTCTGCAGCTCATTCCTCTGTGCAACCTTCTGGTGTTACCCAGGGCATCAGTGGTCAAGGTGTTCCAGTCTCAGGTGTCTAATGAACAATCACAAAACTTTGTCTTAGTAAATTAGTATTAATTATTATAAAAGTATCTAGGAGAAGAGGAATACCATGAACTGAAGAGAGCCTGCAACTTTGATCCAAATCACGTTTTGGTGGCTCCATAGGCAAAGCCAGGGATGATATTTGGGAGTCTTTCATTGTCAAATAAAAATTAGCATTTTTACTCTACACAGAGGTAAATTATGCAGCAATCAGTGATGAGGTGAAAGGGCAGAATGGAATCAAAGGAGAGACTGAGATGGAGAAAGAAGCAGCAAAGTAAAAAATGTCTACCTAATGAGCACAGGAAAGAATAGAGGAACTCTTAAACTTTCACCATCCATTCCCTTAATCTCCTTGTCTTCTCTCCTGTAGTGATTTAATTTTGGTGAGGAGTCTGCAGTAGTCTGTGGAGAACAAGGACAGTGTAGTAATGGGTCTTCTACCAGCAATGGGCAAAGTAAGTACTTGCACTAAACAGTTGTTTACTAAGAAAATGTCACACCTGCCCACTCTTTCAGTGTAAGGAAAAGCAGCCTGTTTGTACTTGTGCCACTGAAGGACAGTTGAGCCATGGCCACTGGGGGACAATGGGGCATCCCTGGCAGCTGCTGGCACAGGGAAAGAAGGGTCTTGCATCAGGGTGTTGCAGCTGCAGTTTTACTCCTCATCCTGTAYATAGACCTTGAGCAAAACAATTCAGTGTTGTGCATAGATGAGAATCTGCTCTAAACCAGGACCAATCCAGTCCCCCAGACTGAAAGTTTCTGAACACTTTAGACTGGTAATAGCTGCCAAGAAAAACCTCACACTGCCTTTTTCCACATCATTGTCTGCTCATTTTACCGCCACATACCACTGACACAGGTGTTTTTGTCACTGTGCTGGCAACTGGATCAGGGAATTCACGGGGGTTAAAAGTCAACTTTCTGGGGCAAGTGGGAGACAAATATTTGTGCCAGTAGAAGGAAGAGAGTAGGAGTAGGAGAGAGACCAGGGCAGATAGGAGTGGGCCAGCACCTTTTGGCAGGATCTCCATCTTGCCATATTCCTGAAATTGTGATCTCAGGCAGCTGATGGAGAATGAGAAAAGGCCTTGTCTTACCCAAGGCATGTTCCCAGTAATCAATGTCTTGTGCAATAGCAGTCAGATCCAACACTTCCCACAGTCCCTAGAATTTTGCTATCCTTGTGCACTAAATACTTTATGAACTTCTTAGGAATAACCTTATTTAGTACATGTTTGACATCTATTATATTTTGTGGAAGTCTTTTCTTTTTCTTATAATCACACATTTCACTCTTGCTGCATTAATACTTYTTCCAGTCCTCATGTTCCAATCTGAAATTCCTATCTTTTTTTTTATATATATTTAGGCTTTCTGATGTTCTGCTGCCAAATATCTTTGTCATCTTAGACTGTATGCAGGGTAAAGCCTCCCCTTTTATGTGTGCCAGTAACTCAGGCAGTTCTCCTGTGCTATTCCATGTCTCCTCACCAGCAGTACAATCTCTCTCCAGGAAATGGAGAAAGCTAGCTTAAGTGCAAACTTGGGCTGTATAGATAAATCAGTCTTTATAAATTTTTGTTCTGCTTAATCTGAAACAATTTATGTAGAAAAGTTAATAGTGTATTTTCCATGAAAAGTTTTTTAATATACTAGTTTGCCTAGCACACAGAGAAGAGGATTTGCATAACATCATGACAAAAAACATCACAGAAATCTATGGCTTTAATTTGAAGGTGACATCAGAGAATGATTGAGTGAATCCTCAAAGACAAGAATTACGTGATTTGTTAAAAAGCTGCACCTAGATTTTTTTTACTAAATAATAAGGTAGTTCAGGGTTTGTTTGTAGAGTGGCTTGGATGAGAGAGCTAGCAAGAATACTCATTTGAATGTGGAACACAGACACAAATCAGGCTTTTCTACTGTGAAACCAAAAACTTCCTAGAATGAGAGTTGAAATAAAACTTATTAAGTTCTAAGTAAAGCTCATTAAATTGTGTTGAAACAAGTCCTTTTAAAGAAGTGAAGTTTTCAAAACAGCACTGAAGCATTTTATATTGAAAGAAATAATCTTTGCCCTTTTCTGGGCAAGAAGAACTGGGTTGTCTCAGAAGTGCTGGTAATTTTAACAGCTTGGAATGGATGGCCATGTTCTGTGCTATGAAACTGGAAGCATGGGAATTTTCATTGTTGTAATTTCTTTATTTGTATTACCAGAAACCAAAGATTTGCCCACAAAATTTGTAATGTAGGACAACAGAACACAGAACCGTGCTCTATTTGATCAAGTGCAGACATCTGCTATGTACATATTGTATAGCTCTGTCTACAACCGAGCTAAACAGTAGGATCAGCACCCACCCAGTAGCAGGAAACATTTCCTCCTTCCTAAAGCCTATGTCTGTATACAAGATGGATATAAAACTGCTTCTGTCTTTAAAGCTTACCTATACAAATACTGAAGATTGCAGGTATCAAAATGTCAGGCTAAGTGGCTCCAGCCACCCTTATCAGACAAGRGGAACGAGTCAATGGAGGCAATGTAAATCAAAAGTGGTCAAGGCCATTTTCTGGTCTTAGGAGACTGGCATCGTTTTGCTTGGAAACCTGCTGCTCCCCCAGAGTGAGCCCACACACTGAAGCAGCGTGGCAGGTGGCTCAGGATGTATCCCATGGCTCTTGGTGCTTGCTGCTTCCTCCTGGAAAAATGTCCTTAAATGAATGGGCACAAGTCATTCCTGCCTCTTCCCCAAGTCATTCCTGCCTCTTCCCCTGAGACCTGGGAATCGCCTCCTCTGTGACAATTCCCCAGCTGTGCACAGGACCTGGTTGGAGGCATGTGCTGGCCCCAGCCAAAGCATGCTAGGGACTGCTGTAAGCACTGAAACTTTCGGAGTCATTATCCAACCCCTGTGCATATTGCCATCTTGATTTACAGAGAATATAGAAGTTTGCCAGAGTTGTGTTAACAAGTGTGACAGCAATGTCAGTGCATCAGCAGTCTACCATGTTATGCTTAATTGTAGAGGTTAATGTATAATTACAAGGGGTATATTGCAGTGAGTTATTATGGAAATATAAATAGATGGAAGAACCTTTGTGCTCCAGTTAAGAGCCACCTGTTTAATGGGGTATTTTGTACTTGCATCCAGCTCCATCCTCAGAAGCCTGTGTATTAGAGAGCTCTTGTTATGCTCCACCATTTCCATCTACAGATGTGCTTCAGGTTTTTTGGCCTTTGTTTCCAATTGCTCCCTGCTGTATATACTACACTCCTAAGGGAGGAACACAAATTAACTGGATTTGTGAGCATTTATAATGACAAACTTATCGAGGCTAAAAAGGATTTCTGGATATCATCCAGTCTGGACCCCTCCAGTGGGTGGCTATGAACATCTAATAAGCTCCTGCTCTGAAAATTCAACTGACTCTCTTAAGAAAATGAGGATCATATTTTGCATTTACAGTTGAGTGTCCAAAGTACTGCAATGTGAATACCACCCCTAGGGAACATTAACTTTGAAAAATCACCTTACCTTTCTGAAACACTTTCACATCTCATACTTTCACAGCCTGAAATCTATTTCTTTTTTTATCAGATTCCAGAAGTGAGAAAAGTACTCAACTTTGATTAAAAGGGAAAGAAAATATTCCCATTTTACTTTCCAAGATTTTTTCTTTTAAAAAGTAAGTGTGACGTATATATCTAGTTCCATTCCTTGAAATGTTAATTTAGAAAGCCTTCCTAATCCATTTCTACACTCCTTTATTGTCTTATTTTCGTAAAAGAATGCTACAGTGAGAAGAGAGCTAGCTTTATGTCGGGGCTTTCCTTTTTATACTACAAGTCATAAAAGAAATTATTTCATTCAGAAATAAGGCCAGAGCAGCTGCATTGCCTTTGCAAAAAAAAAAAAGGAAAAAAAAAATTGTCTGTGGCAGATTGAAGCCATCATCTTTACACAGCTTCATAACAGAAGGTTTTTTGGTTTTTTTTAAATGTATTTCTTTCTTATTCTTTTAAATGATTGTATTTCTTCTCTGGCCAACTCCACTGACACTTTATCAGCACCGATGGAGCTGTTTGGAGGTAGGTGACACAACTGTCACTGTATCAATCTCACCATTAAGCTGTCAATTCCACAGTAGCATTTGGAGTTGAATCAGACAGTTCCATGACATTGCAACCAGAACGTGTGAAAGACACTTCTATTCCTTTGGATGTGTCGGAGACACTTTCATTTACAGAAAGGACCCACTGACACTCTAGTCCTGCACACAAGGATTAGTCAGACTCTTCATGGAAATCAAAGGAAGCGGGTGTTGGTACAAACTCTACCTCCATCAGCTTTCAGGTGTCCCAACTGTCCAGCCTAATTGCCCATCACAGTTAAACTTCCAGTGAACACTTTCACTGATATTCTGTTCCTTGATTTTATATCCCCACCGTCAACAACCTTACAAAGACAGGTTTATTTTTGATTTATAATAAGTAAGGTTGTAAGATATCTAGACCATTTCTAACAATAGAATACTCTTTAAAGCACCCCACTTCCCCTCCATATGGAATGAAGCACCCTGCTTATTCATTCTGTCAATCTCCTTCTGCATCAGCACCTATTCTGATACTTACCTTTTTTTTTTTCTAATTTAAACTTCATGCATTTATAAATCCCATTGGATAAAGGTCAGGACCTGCTACTAGCAGATGTATTATCTTTCACATTCTCAGGCTGGCTGTACTTGGGACAACACAGTTTTGACCTACGTCAAGATATGACAGTAATTAAAAGGAAATAATCAAGGACACTGCTGCTAGAACAAGAAGTCCCTATATTCTTGGCATAAATTTAAACCTTATAATAGCATATTAAGACCTGATAACAATGTTGGTGTGCACTTATATGAGCTGCTTACATGTGGAGCTGCTGTTGTAAGAGGAAGACAGTAACAATGTAAGTAGACTATACAAATAGTGGAACCACAAAGGAACACTTGAGGTCATCAGCTCCTACAATCCTACATCAGCTCACTTAAGTATGTGGAGATAGAAATTCACTATTAAACACTGTTTTGAACTCTGACTAAAGACATACCGCATTGGTCACAGATAGTTTTATAGTTATAACAGAAATTTGGATTAGATCTTGTTATTCTCAAAAGACATTCTTAAAACAAGGGAAAATATGTAATTTTAAAATTTTAACTCTCTGTACATATATGAGCTTTCTCTGTGTATATGTATATAGAGTTTTTATACATATTCTTACACTGGTATAGAGTGTGTATTTGTATGTATATTTATATAGTCTTACACAAGGCGTACTGACCAGCTTTTGCATGTAGCATCTTTTTCAAAATGCATAGTTGATGTCTCCAAAACTGGTTGCATTTGAAAGCTTTTTTTTTTCTTTACTACAGTTATTATTTTTATTAATCTCAGGAAATTAAAAAGAGACTGAAAATGTATAGGGTTTTACATCTGAATTCACTGGAAGAATGAGTCACAGAAGTTATTTCTGGCATGGTGCTTTTAAAATTAAACTCTAGAACATTTGTACTTTACCATCATAAACAGATTTTACCATTCCGTATTACTTTAAAACAATATTCTGTATGAGAGTGAACAAACTCTCAACCATGGAGATGATACAAAACCTATGGAGAAAGGAAATTAGAGCATAATGGAAATGATGGCTGGGAGCCATACCACCCAGAGCTGTTAGCTCATCCAAACAGAAATGCCAGGCTGAGCTGATTTGGTCAGTGCTTTGGTTAGGACCTCTGAGGAAACCTCCAAGGTTGCTGAAGGAAGTGGTGGCAGCAACATTGTAGGTGGCATGCTTTGTTCTTGAGTCATCACAGGGTCAATAACTTGTGTGATGGGAGCCAGCAGAATTTCTTGGAAGAGCTGTGGGCATGATGTGAAACCATGGTCCTKAGTAACAGGAATTATTTCAAGACCAACATGAACTTCATATGAGAAGTAGAACTGGTGACCCTGGGTACTGATCACATTTCAGAATCAGCCTTTCTTACACAATTTCTCAAAATTATTTCAGTATTTCCTCCTCTTCGGGGCAGGAGAATAAAACTGGTAATGCCAGGATGATGGAGTACTGAAAAAGGTTTCAACCCCASTGAAAGAGACTTTTACTCAAATCCTGTCATTAACTTGAATGAGATTTGGATCACATCTAGAGCCCTTAGCACAGAAGGACTGTGACAGGGCTAATGTGTTTTTGAAGGAGCTCTTCCCTTTTAATGCCCTTCCCATTTGAGCAACACTGCCATTGCCTTTCAGCCATAATCACCAGGCATTACTCAGAGATGCTGTCAGGCCCCATCCTACTCCCAGAGCAGCTCGACTCCAGGCTGCTCTCCTCCCCAACCCCACTATGGTGTAGTGACACTATGACATTACATTCTCCCCAGAAACAATGACACAAATCTGATTTATAACTGGTGGTAAAACTTTATTATTCAAGTTTAGATGTAACAGACATCTTTGCTGCCTGAAGATTGTTTGCATAAGAAATACACCAAGAACATGTTTGTGAGTAGAAATGAACATGCACTATGAAAACCAAAAAACAAAACAAAACAAAAAAACCCGAAACAAAACAGAACAAAAAACACATCCATGTGTTGTAAGGACAAAACATTAAGAGCCAGCATTCTAGAGTCAAATCAGGGCTACAAGTTTAATGATGGTTTTTAGCAACATGAAGTCATTCTTTACGACATACTTTTTTTTCTTTTTTTTTTTCCTTTTCCTGCTGGTGAATTTTCTATAAGCTAAATTTACAATGGCATTTTGAGATGTTTCCTTTTCTCCTGTTCTCCTACACAGAGCTCAGAGGCCAAAATGATAGGAATGGAAAACTGTGGTAGCAGTTACAATGTTTTTACTTTACTAATTGTAATTTTGCTCTCCTAGTACAGGAATTTCACTAAGTGTAACAAAGAATCAAATGAAACTGGTATTTATCTGGCTGTCAGCCATTTCATTATTGTCTTTTATCCTCTTAAAGTAAATTGGGGTGTGTATGATGTAAGGTAGCATCTTACAAACCGCCAACTTTCCAGAGCTGGCTGAATGAAATAAAAATTGTGAGGAAGAGGGTACAGAGGAATCCTATTCTGAGGTGAGAAAATTAAGTAAATAATTTTACTTGGCCCATCTTAACTTTAGAGAAAAGTTTAGAAGGGATTTCTCACTTATCTATCACATATGGGATATGCTGACAAATTGCTCACTGCTCTTTGCCAAGCATAACTGTCTCCACAGAAGCAGAAGGAAATATATCTACCCTTCTGGCTGCACAGAAGCAACCTTCTAATCTTCTTGGCTTTCCCTGACCAGTATTAGGAATTAGCATGTTAAGTCAGCCAAGAAAAATCAATACAGGAGCAAAAATGAGAATATATTTAGACATACTGGGCAAAAAGCAGATGGTAGACAACATCCCTAGCACATAAAGCAAGTAGTTATGACTACAAAACAACAGTGTCCAGTCCAAGGGTGGACTTGAAAGTCTGTCCCTGAACTGAGTACTAATCCACAGTTGCCAAATCAGTTTTTCCCATTGCACAATCACTGTGTTTCAGCACTGTATACAATTAGCATAGTCACTTGTCCTGCTGCCCCTCTAACTACAAAAATAATCTATTGCTCACAGTGTGTCTCAGCCTTTTGAGATGTCTCAATGTTCTCTCTCTTAAAAACTGTCACAATAGACAACAGTGCCTTTTTTAGGCAAAACCAAGATACATGCATCCAGTGTCTTTCCCCCTTTCTGAACAGTCCATGAAAAATTAAGGGAGGAGTTTCATCAGCACGGTGGCAATTAGGTGCAAAACTTCTTTTGGAAAGCACTCTGAGTTTAGCACCTGAACACAAACTGTGCTCTGGAACATCTTCATCTCCTGCAGCACTGAGGGGGCAGCAGCCACAAAGTGACAGCTTAGAGACAATCTGGTTTGCAGATGATGTCACAGAATGGCTCCATGTATATGGAGAGTTACTGGAAACAATGTGCCTGTTCCGCAATCTGATTAGTGACAGGCACCACAAATCCTCTAGTTTTGAAACATCTACTTATTTTGTGGTCCAACTTGAGATACGTTTTAAGATCTTAAACTACTGTTCCTTTAGTAAGAGAAGTTCACCACCTTGAAGCCACTGACAAATTGAGAACAAAGACTGTTTGAAAGTTCAATTTTTAGTGCTGTAAGTTGATTGAAACAGTGGGTGCAGTAATTACTTGTGTGTGCTAACATTGGTTTCCATCTGAAAGTTATTAAATAAGATTATTCTTTTCCAGTGTCAGGATTTGTTTTTCTTTTTATTAGTATCCATTGTGAGGGGGTCTGGAAGATGGATGGAGTCACCTCTCTTTTGTTAAGAAACAAAACTGTGCTCCCCCTATCCAAATCAAAGAGAACAGGCTACGGCAAAATCCCATTTCTTAAAAAGCAGAAATCTTAGAACATCTCAATATGTCATGGCAAGAACAATGAACTTTTTTCCAAATTTTATTTGCACCATCTAGGTGTGCAATAGTAACATTCAAAACTCTGTCTTGTTCTTTGCACTCATAAGATTTCATTTCTCCTCATCCCCAAACCCTGATATGTGTATTTCCTGTTATTTGCCTCTGCTTCTGAGTTTAGCAAGAAGTGTTATGAACTTCAGGGTAGTGCTCAAGTCTTAAAATGCACATGTCCCTCCTAAATATTTTGCCATGAAGATGCAGCTTCCATCAATGAAGAAGCCAGAGGAACTGGTCGGTCTTAAGTGAAGTAAGTCAAACCAGTAACTACTGAAAATCAGCAGGCAGCTACCTTTGAAGCCGATAAAAATCACTGATTAGTGAGTATAACATCTTCCTTGGAAAAGCTGGAAAGGACACACACTGGACCCTGACATAAAGAAACGAGGGCAATCTATTTCAGTCCCCATAGAAAAAAAAAGAAACAGAAAATACCCAACAAAAATAAATCCACAAAAACCAAGTCAGAACTTATTACTGGAGAACAATAGTAAAAACATAACCAGACTTTGTCACTGGTATCAAGCTGGAGTTTCATCTAAAAAATAGAAGAAGAAGAATGTGGCCCAACATCCTTTGCTAACCTAGAACACTACTGAAGGGTTACAGAACTCAACCACGAGCAGATTGAGCGGGACGTTCCATATGCTGCTCACCACTAAAGAAGCAATGGGTGGAGCAGGAAGGAATGCAGCCTAATGCTGAACAATAGCCTGTCTGTGCCTAAAAAATCAGAGAAACTGTGCAATAATGTTTCACCTCTGTGAAAATATAACACCTAAATACTGCCAAGGTCAGCGAGACCTTTGGTGATCAACTGTGTAAGTGCCTCTCATGCTTGGTGATGTTTGTTGCCACCTGCTTTAGGCACATTAGTTCTCAAAAGACTATCAAAGTGCTGAATGTTTAGGCCAGTTCCCTCCCGGTTTTCCTTTTGCCAACCCCTATAAGACATTTCCTATCACCTCTCCTTTTATTTTCCACCTCCCTGTTTATCTGGTTAAGTATCTTAATAAGTGCACCAAATACTAGAAGGGAGAGTGGTGCGATTCAGGTAAGTTAAATACAAGAACTTTTTTTTTTTTTTATGATGCTTTAGTTCAATTACATGAAAATCTGAGAAAGGCGGCATGTAAGTGAGATCAGAATAGGACCCTTTACATATAATCTCAAGTGAGGACTTAGTCCAGAGATATTTTTATAGAACATTTTAAAAAATAAAATGCATGAATGGAGAAATAAAAGACAACATAATATCAGAAAGACATTTTAAACTTCATTCGCTGCAACATTCATGAACCAGTTGAGCTACACCTGCCATCCAACCATAAGGAACTAAGACCCTGCACTGCGAAAAAGAAACAAACCCAAACAAAACAAAAAAGCAACTGCATAATATTGTAAAAATGGAGTGCAATGCTACTACAGAATGCAATAAAATATCAGTGCTGCATAGTCAAACAGCACTTATCAAAATAATTTCTGAAATGTTTCTTCTGAAACACAGACAAAGCAATAAAAAGAGGATATATGTTTATCATTTTAAGCATAACAATGTGAGTTAAGAGCTTAAGAATACAAAAGTACTTGGAATGAATAGTGCTACCCTTTTTTCCTAAGTAGGCATAAAAATATTTTCATTTCCTTCTTGTTTTTCATACCATTAATATCAACAAATTTCATTCATTTCATGTTATCGTTTACAACTTTAATGCACACACACAGAAAAAAAGATACCTACTGCAATAGAAATAGTTGCTTCATTACCTTGTTTGCTACATTTGCAAATGTAAACAGCGAGGCAGAGCCAGAACTGACTCTAATGCATGATGGAATATCTTTGTTGCATACGTACACTGTAGAAAATAATTATTCAATATGTCAGGCACCATTATTTGAAATGTAATACATTAATATTTACTAGAAAAATAAGGTTTTTTTCTATTTGTTCTCCCAACTTCTTTAATGAAATAAGTTAATCTGACAGTGCATCCAGTAGCTTGTAATATCTTCTACATCCCTGTGGCAAAATAATAAACTACTGGTTGGGACACTATAATGAAAATGATTAAAGTCAGTTCTTGTACACCCTTGTAGCAAGCATGGAGGCTCGTCTAACAGCACCTTTAACCAATTATTTAATATTTAGTTATTTAGCCCTATTTCCCTGAGCAGTTATGCTGAGGAGCTTTCCCTTCATGGATAGTTTTTAAAAAGCTTTAAGTATTAAAAAGTACTATGAAGACATTTAATGCTACTTAGCAAAAGCTGGTATGAGTCTACTGAAGGGATTGACTGGTATGTATAGCAATGTTAAGCCTGTGGAGAAGTAACCTTAGACTTTAAGGTTTAGAAATGTAATATATTAAAAATATATTAAAATAAAATACAGCAGGTTACCTTGTTCTATGCAAATTAAACCTGGAGTGTGGCTTCTGTATTAGATACTTCACTTGCACAAAATGGTTCTCCTACACTAAAGTGTGCCAGAAAGAATGTAGTGATAAAATGGTAGCTAAAAATCAGCTGAGTGTGAGAAACACCTAGATGACATTGCTGCCAAAGCTCTGAGGACAAGATGATCCTAAGGCATGTTGTAGGGCAGATATTTGCCCAAATTAAAGAAAAGAAAATGACCTTTTAACATCTGTATATTTAACATGTCTAGTTCTTATATACAATGTGCATATGTTCACTACACCCCTGCAGCAGTATATACATATACACATCTTTGCACTCTTGCAGTTATGTCTCTTACACAACAGCAAAGGTATTAATTGTCCAGTAAAATTTTCTCAAGGTTATTCGGCATGATTCACTGCATTCTGGCTAGCTTTGGTGGGCCATGTCCCACTGAATTATCTTCCTCCCCTTCTGGCCACCATCCAACTGTTCTTTTTTCTTGGTAACCCACTCATTTAAAAGGAAAAAAAAAAGAAAAAAAAAGAAAAAAAAAAGGAAAAAAATAAAGAAAAAAAAAGAAAATAACAAGGGATTTAATATTGGATAAGGCATGCTCTCTATATGAAGTGCTTTATAGGTCTTCACAAGACATTACAAGCTATTGAATTCCCATCAAGGAAACCTATTTCTGTATAATTGTGCTAAGTGCTAAGGTTTACTCTTTAGGTTTTCCATTCTTTTCAGCTTGTGCATTGTTCCTGTGTAGGCCCCTCTGGATGTGAGTTGTGAAGTCATACTTGTCCGTGCAAAGATGCTGGCATATGCTGCACTGGAAAGGTCCACTGTCACCATGGCAACTCATATGCAATGCATACATCACTTCATCCAGAAAGACAATGCCACAGTGCACACACTTGGTAGAAAGTTCATCTTGAGTACTTCTATCAACTTTCTCTGTTTTTACTACATTCAAGGGACCTTCATTTTTTACATTTGGTGGTGCCTTACTCTTTTCCTTGGAGGCACCATTTGCAGTTGGCCCAGGTCTGGAATGCTTTATCGCCAAATCTAGAGGAATGTCATTGTCTGATCCAACAGCTGAAAAATGAGGAGGCAGATTAAAGGTGGGATAAGGCACATAGTTTTGGCAAGGATTTGGTAGGCCAGGCACATGACTCAAGTAGTGTGGATTCCCAGGAACAGACAGCTTATATTTACTCCAGAATCTCAGCCAGTCAGCTTCACTCTGAAAGTCATTGTGTACAAACGGAAGTCCAAAAAGTGGGTACTGGTATTTTTCAATAGGGCTTCCAGGTGGAGAATAGTTTGGGTGTTTCGCAGGTCTCATGTATTTTTCTATCGGGCTGCCTCTCTCTGAGCTTCCTTTCCCTTCTGATATCGATGAACTGTTTCCTGGGTCTCCAGTACTTTCCTGAGGACTTTTTATCTGAATGTGCAAAGGTTGCATCCTTTTGTGAATATCCAGAGTTTGGCTGACCAATATTGGCTGCTGAGCAGAATGGCTTTTAGTCAATGAACCTGGGGCCTCATATTTACTGAGGCTGGGAAGCTGAATTTCTCTCTGGTGACCTTCAGGTAAATGATCCTCTGACCTCCTCTCTAAGGGGCTTCCATTGACTTGCTCCTCACTGCTACCCCTCTGCTGTTTGTTTAGCTGCTCAGCCTGAAGTGCCTCTGGGTTAAGGCGCTTTCTTGTTCGTCTCCTAATGATCTGTTCACCATTGTTCTGTTTAATGATGTTTAAAGGCCTGGGAGTCTGCATGGAACACACAGAGAATGAACAAAAGGAAAAAAGAAAGACACATTAAACAAATCTGTGAGACCATGCTCATGCAAATTTATCTTTTCTTTTGTGAAGAGTTATATTACAACAGTGTTACAGGAATGACCAAATTTCAACCCAAATGCTGCTTCATGGCCCCTCATGTTGAAAGTAAACTATAAAATACCTTGTTTTATCAACTTGAGTCAACTGTCTTACACATCCTGTACCTGTTTACTTAAAAAGACATGAGGTATCCAAGCTGTCAAACCATTTATTACCTGTTACTCCTAAAAAATTCTGGGGGAGATGTGTTGAAAGTGTGTGCTGAGAGCTAGGGGTGAGGTGGGAGATGCAAGGCCCTATGCACTAGTGTTGTTCTGTGCACCATGCCACCAGAGCTGCTCTCAGGCAGGGGTTTGCACAGGTCCCACTGGGACAAGGACTGAGCAACACTTACCTTGATACTCACCCTGCTCTGACACAGCAGAAAACACAAGCACACACAGGGCTTGCTGACCACCATTGCTGTCACCTAGCAAAAGGGCTGCAGGTCCACTGTGTGGTGAGGGGGATGATGGTGGCTGGAAAGGGACTAAGAAAGATGGAGAAGAAAGCCCAGGAAAACTATGCACCAAAAGGTCTACCTCTGCTTTGGTATCAACTCCCCCTCCTTCATCCCCACTGCATTGCCTTCTAAGTGTTACTGATGTTGTCCTACTAAGTCATTAGGGAGAGAAGGCATCCCCAGAAGGCAGGGCAAAAGGGATCTGTAAAGAAAGAAGCATCACAAAGAGGAAGAGGGAAGAAACAAGTCAGGACTTCTGTTTCCATTTGCTACTACCCCACACCAGCCCATGTTAAGTGGCCTGTTTAGAGAAGAAAATACCTTTGTGTGGAAAACAAAAAAACACTCCAAAAAAGGACAGCAGTCAGGCTTCCTTTAAAGGCTCTCCAAGAGAAAAGCAATAGTATCTGAATAGTGCTGTACTGTCAGTGTGCTTCTCTACTGGGCAGATGTTACAGCAACAAAAACTACCTAAAAGTCATCCAGTTTGGTGTGTTGGCAGGTGACATTCTTCTACCCAAAGGCACATATAATCCTGTCTTGGTTGGAGGCCAGAAAAGTGCCCCCCCTGCCAGTATTCCACTTATAGGTTTATTTAGAAATTTTAACATTGTTTTAAAAAGCAGATTTAATTTTGGCTTACAGTCAATATCCAAAGTAATTTGTACCTTGAATGTAACTAAATTTTTAATATATTCATAACTTCAAGCTAATATGAAAACATCCAGAGCTGGAAGAGCACCCATTTATTATTTGTAGAGATTTAGTCTCTCTCTTGACTTGCCATATTTCTCTCCTTTCACTTATTTATTTTACTGCAGTTGACTTATTCTTAATGGTTAACTACAATTTAGACAGTGCAGCTATTTTTTAACATTTTCCTTTCTATTAAAATGCTGATTCAGAAGTATATACACATTTTGATTTAGATTTTTAATAAGAGAAATTCAAATTTGGCAGAAAAACAGCACCTGAACCAGCCTTCTCAAGCAGATCAAAGTTGAGACAAAATTATGTTAGAAAAAATTACAATATTTTCTATGTAAATTCTATTCAGATAAAGATTAGAGTCTGCAGAATCAATAGCCAATTAATATGCATAGGCATATACTCTTTATTATAAGGTCTGTGTAATTTCCTCGCCCCTTTATGACAATTGCAACTGAGATGCTGTGTGAGATCTTACAATAATGTTTTTGCTCTTATTAAACGTTTATGTATACACTACAGACCATTTTTATATGGCTTCCAGATAACCCTCCAATATTTTGGAAATCATTTTAGTCTTACTCTTCATGCTACAGGTATGAAGTCTGATTATGGAAGTAGTTGAAAGAAACATATTCCTGCCTGAGATTAGAGACCCTCACACATTTACTTGAGGCTCTGGCTACTCAAAATTATTGTAGGTTTAACTTTAAAATGCTTCAGCTTGCCAATAACTGTACTCATCCGATTAAACCAGACTTTAGATGATTAAATGTACTCTTTAGTGGTCTAAGTCTACTCATTTTCCTTATTCATAGTAGTAAGGTGCAGATAAAAATATCCTGTATTTGGTTACAACCAAGGCAAATAGTAAAGTTTAAGCTCACTTCTTGATTTTCAGTGGGGCATAAAATTTAGAATATAGTGGAAACCTTACCAGAACCTTACTTTTAAAATGGCCTATGTCAGAGCCCTAATTATATGTGTTAGACATAATATATTGAGGATGATCACAAATACTTCTGCCATCTCTGTATCAACTGGCAATCTCCCTACTCCAATTATATGAGTAACTTAAAAAATTAAAACACCAAATTCCACAAATGGTTCATTAAATTATTGTGATTAGATTTCTTAAATGCCATGGGAAAGTAGAGCCTCCTCTAGACTAATCCTAGAAAATATGCTACGATTCTTCACTGAATTAGTCCAAGGATGTTGTCAAGGAATCACCATGGAACAAAACTTAGTGTTCCATGACCAAGTTAGAGCTATTAAAAAATGAGGTACAGCACCACAATAATAATGGTCAAATTCATGACTCTGGAGAGACAGCAAATGCAAATATTGTGTATGTGTTAGCAGCAAGATGCATTTTTTTCACTAAAACTATTTTAATAATAGATTCTTGGATTATTATTACATATTTCTTAACACAGTTGTTCGCATTAAATGAGAGAAATGTGAAAAATGTGCAAGTTTAATGTAGATTACCCCTCAGATAGGTGGAACATTTTTGAAAACACATTGAAAAATTATTCAAGGATGTCACAGAAATAGAAATTTAACTTATACCAGAAATCACTACCATGCTAACATTTGTCAGTCACTACCACCTAGTCGTATCCGATAGATCACAGATTTTTCTTCTTATTAAATAAAAGTGAAAAAGGGACCTTAGGCTTGAGTTAATGAGGATGGTAGTGCTAGACAGTAATAATCCAATCAAAAGGGAGCTAAAAAATGTGATAACTACTGCAGGTGAGTTTCACTCAGCATAATTTAGATGAACAGGGGTCTTACTGAATGGAATTCTATTCACTTGAATTTTTATAGTTTTGGACATTTCCCTAAAAACTGCATCAGCCTAGACCCCTGAATTCAAAACCATACATGACAAATACTTACTGCAATTTTTCATGAACAGACAGGCAGACAGATAAAATAAACTTTCATCTTTCTGGTGTCAGTCTAAAGAGCATCCCTTTGCATGGGACTGTCTCAAAAGGTGTCCCAAAGGAGAGATTTGTTGGATTATTTCAGACTCCTACTTATAAAGGAGTTGCTATCATACCACAGCAGAGTAAGGTTTAATTAAATTCTTTGTGTTTGTTTGGTCAAAGTTCAATTTAAGATATGAATGTCAAATATCCACTGAATGGCAGCTTATTGCTATGCTTAAACAGTGGAGCTTAGAGATAGTGCCAGCTTCTTTCTTTTGAGATGCATAAAATAAACTTTGACATTGTATTTCTAAAGAATATTGCTGGAAATGCACTAGTTCATTCCTACTGGTTCATAAGGATGATCCCAGTTGTGTTTGAATTCGAAACTGATTCTTGTAGCTTTTATCTATTCAACAAGCTTTACTAATGATCATGGTAAGGTCCAACACTACAGTTGAGGCTAGTATCCTTCAAAAGRGAAAATGGAGTCTGCAAATGAAGTTCTACAAATAACCAGACTCAAATGTCAAATTAAAAAGCCAAACTGTCCTTAAAATCTTTGTGGATGCTCATCACTGATCAATTTCCTTAAATTAGATATTTTATCTACAACTTTGAGAGGTGTCCAGGAAGATGATACCTGGAGCAAGACTCAACCAAGATGCTGACCACAGTCCATCTTCTTAGATGCTATTGGCTTGACTGGGCTGTTCTGGGCCTTAAAAACAGTAAGTGACCCTAGAATGATACACATGGTGGATAGAGCCAACCCTTCAGACTGGTGATGGTCATGCTGCTTTTGAAAATTGGAATTTTTTTTTGTTTTTAATAAGTGGGCTGGTTCAGCAGGATCTTGTGTAAACAGAATTATTGTATGGGCTGTAGACAAGACTACTGAGAAGCTTATGGCTCAAATTTAATTTCTGAAAAACGTTTTAAAAAATGCACACTCTCAGTCACCACATTTATTTCTGAGTTAGGCTTTAAGCCTGAACTGCCACATTGCCCTGGCAAACTCCCAAAGACTACCTCGGTTTCCATTTCTGAAAAATAGTAACACTTTTTAATTTCAGGGGAATGTTGTAAAAATTAATTAATTAGTCACCTGACTCTCCTATGTGTGTCTATTAAAGACAGCAAGGGTAATATTTAACCAGTGGGTCTTAACCTAAAAGATTCCAAGCATTTTGGCACTGATCCAAGGAAACACTTAAGCACGGCTTTCCTGGACCTGGACCAGAGCATTCAACATCTTTCAGGATCAAGTCAAGTGTCAATAAGATGAAAAGCAATATAGACAGACCATGATTATTACTTATTCCCTGACTGATCCTGAGGGATGGTGAATCTTCCCCTCACCAAGTGACGAATGCCTTCAAGTGAATAGCTTTTTTGTTGAGTTATTTATCTTCCAGCAGACTATAAGAACTGTAGAAAAAAGAACACAATACCCCATCACCCCATATCTCCAAGAAATTTACTATGAAGAATAAAGGGGGTAAGAGATGTCAAAGTATACAAAAACTGTTTCAAGAAATATTTTGATATAGATGTGATGTCTAATTTCAAGAATTTTGGGTTTTAGTATGAGGACTCTTGAATTTAGAGAGCTTTCATCACAACATATCATATGCCTTTAAAATGATTTCCCAGAAAAGAAATAATTTTCCCCTTATCTTGTATCAAAATAATTAAATGCATCACTGGTGATCTCAAACACATCTACTCACAGCATCCCAGCCTGTTTCATAATGAATCACATCTGATCCCAAAATGACCATTCTGCAAAACCCTGTTAGGAAATTAACTGCAGGCCAGGGAGTGGTACTAATCACACAACCAGACAAGACCACAGCTGCCCAGCCTAGCTGTGTAGCTCTTTTTTCTTCTGCACAAACCAGTAAGTTCTTCCTACCGAGTGAAGCTTCTGGTAGAGGCCACACGCGTTGCATACATATCCACCATTTGCATTCTTTCGCCAGAGAGAGGTCTTTGTGGTCAGGCAATTGGCACAGAAAACACCCGAGCCTCTACGTCTCTGAAATAGGGAAGAAAAAGGGAAAAAAAACAGGTCAGAGGTGAGTCACATGAACTGCGGAGTTAGGACAAATCAACACAGGAGTTTTGTCTCTAGACTGGCAACAATGACAGTATAAAACCACACTGCCCATAATGAGGTCAGGTTCAATCGTGCTTAATAGGCACCACTGATTTTCATTATAATTAACCCTGGAGTGATGGATGAGGTGTGTGAAACACCAAAGCCTTTTCAGAATAACAACTTTAACTTTTTGAACTTCAGGTTTTGTGCATTTAATGATGGTTTCTAAACAGCAAATTCTGAAAAACACCCTTGAAAGCTGACAGAACATTCTGTAAACTCCTCCTGGTTTCACAACAGATTATTTTTTTTTAGCTTGCTTTATTTAAAAGTGTGATTGGTAACAAGAATTCTGAAACACCACCAGTTCAATTAATTAACAGTTTGTACCTGTGTCATACTAATTCCTTTAAAAGAGATTATATTGAATACATGATATTCAGTTCCAGTCTTTTCCACTTACTTCTGAAATCAGTATAAGCTACCATATATTCCTGCAGCCCGCTATGAACAAATAAAAGTACGGTATTCCTTAATGAGACTTCTTCTGACCTTCATTTGAAACCCCAGAAAACACTGTCTCATCAACAGATAGATTTATTTGTTTTATATTAGTCAGGAAAAGAAGGGCAGAGTACAACTTCCCTAAATACAAATTGATTTTTAACCAGACTGAGCTGTGCATGCATCAGCTTTCATAACGATCCAGGAATATTTAAAAGTAGGCATGTTGATGAGTATTGCTCATTAAATATTTTCTATGGAATAATGATTTCATTAAACTTCTCATTTAAACAAAAGTCAGGCTGTGTTTGTGGGCCCAAATACTAATAAGCAGGAAATGGAATTCTTTTGCTGAAAAGAAAACTTGAATTTTAACTCTGTCCCGTTTTTGCAAAGGGAAAAAAAATCAGTATGAAACCTTCGGCATCTAAGATAAGAATGAGTGAGTACAGCGAAAACAGTCTGGGTGAAAACTAATTTTATTATAAATTAAAAATTACTAACACTATAAGTAAAAATTTCAGAGTTTCATAAAATCTGAGTAATTTATTTAACTTTAGTTCATACTGTAGAAGACTGGTGTTCATGCCAAAAAAATACAATGGTTATAATTGTACTCTGATACATTTCAAATGGAAAGCTTTCTGCAGACATAATTTTGGCTTCAAGACTGGAACACTTTCTTGGCATTGAAAGGGCATTTGATTCATCGGGTGTTTCACAATGTATCACTAAAAAGACCTGGTGAGCAGCCAGTTCCCTATAGGGTAATTTTTCCATCCAGATGCAAGTGCTATCAGAGGCCCTCGTCAGCTAAACTAATTATGATCTTGCATTTGCTGATGCCTGCTCACTCTAACATTCGACATCCTCCATTAATCATCAATACAAGGAAAATGAATGAAACGTAAAGAAATGAGGGCTGGTAAGCTGCACAGCCATAAAAATCTGAAATGAGCGCAATAATTTAACAAGATTGGGGAAATGTTTTTAGTGAGCACAAAGTCAAGCTAACAATTGCCCTTTTAAACCAAGAACACAATTTCATTTGTACAGCAGGTTGTGCTACTTTAAAGTGATACAATAAAATCAAGATTGTCGTCAAGATAATCTCTCTCTCACGCCCTTACATCATCCCCTGCTTTGTCTCTTAAATCAGTTGCAGTAATATATGACATTTTTCTCAATTTAGCTAAGGGGAGAACTAAATGGTAGTAGATGTCCTTCAGCAAACATCTAACTAGTTGTGCATATAACATGCAGCTCGCCCTGGAAAAGTGCGCTCGTGTACAAGTACACTGAAGGTCCCAATTCTTTTTGTGGCTGCATATCCTTGACCAGCTTCACCTGGCTGCTGAAACATTTTCCACAAGAGTACAATAAAAGCCTCACTAGTCTAATCCCAATTTGGTCCACTTGGAAGGTGAGAAGTTTCCAAGCGGAAATGACTGTATATGGCCAGGATTCAGCTACAACTGCAGAACTGTTCCTTTCCATTCCTACTTCTTGTCTGCTGGCCTATGGTTTCTTGGTGTGGTGTATTAACCAAGTGGAGTATTAATCTGAGTCAGTCTTTCCACCCTTTTATTTCTGTTTGTGTTCCCTAAGTTTGGGAAATACGCTCTACAAAATCATGAAAGACTATTAAAATATAGAGAGAGCAGTCTAGTTTGTATGATGCATTTCTACACACATGAAGGGGAACAGAAGGTAAAGTTACACTGAAATCTTSATTTAATGCAATGGAGCTAGTACATCTATAAAACATTGACAAAAGCAACTCATTTTTTCTCTCTTTTCTAAAGAAAGATCTGATTCAAACTGGTTATTAGTTCCAGTGAAATAGCACAGTGACTACATCTGACAGCAACTTACAAAATACACAGTAGGGGCTGTATGTATTGAAATCCTATACCTCTGCTTATTCACTACTTACAAATATTTATCCATTTAAGATTTCAAGTAGTCAGCTAAAAATCCTTCCCTAAATTTAATGCAAAGTATGCAAATTCATCTTTTGTGCTGTTCTAAGTGTTGCATCTTATCTTCCTTTACCTTCTCTTATTTCTGTATTATTTAAGGACCTTACAGGATAATCAACATTGATTATTTCAATACCAAAGTGTTTCAACATAGCTTACATATATTAATAAACGAAGAATTAAAACATCTCTGGAAAAACCTAAATGCTGCTACTTTGTTGAGCATTTTGGTTATGAAACAGCTATTTATAGTGGGGACACACAGCTTTAGAAAGGATTTCCTGCCATGAAACAGGACTGCGGCAGAACTGGACTAAAGATTCTTGACTCTCAGATGCTACTAACCACAGACTGGATCTGCTTGTCAAAATACACCTCAGAAATTTTGATGTCTGCAAGCAAAAAATGGAAGGCCTTTTAAAAAGCCTAAAAAAATGTCTGTAATCCTATTATCTTAAACAAATACAGTTTCTTAAAAATAAAAACAAAAACCTAGACCTTTTCTTCCCATATACCAAGTTTTCTAAGTTATTGGCCAGCAGAAATCATCTAATTTTTTTGTTGCTAAATGTTAATTAGCAATTATACTTCTACTGTCAGTGACAATACTTCTGCATGGGTCTGTTTGGCTTTGCATACTCATCACTTGAACTAGTCAATAACACTGGCCAATATTGCTGCTTTTCTGGGTAGTCTTGCATAGAAACAGGCACTTGAGCTCAAACCCAGCAAAGTCTGCGCAACAGCTATGGCCCACAGCCCCCATAAAACCCAGCCATGTGCTCAAGTGCTCTGCCAAGCAACACCCAACCAGCATTTTCAAGAAATATGAGAACTTTTGCTCTCCTTTTAATGTGACCATACCACAGTTAATTTCTCAAATCAGCACAGTAAAGGTAAGTCAACATGACTAGTCATGGGAGAGTCTGAGCCACAGATAAAAAGGTTTCAGGCTGTGATCAATGCCACTAGCACTAGCTGGAGTTATCAATGAAAATTTCATGTACATCCTTGGAAGAATGAGCCAAAAGGGTCTAAATAACTAAAATATGTATCTACTAAGTCAAGCTTTAATCATCTGGAGCCTTACAGCCACTACACTACAATCCCAAATCCTGAAGGGGCCAGTGCAGAGAAGAGCCTGTCTCTATTTCCATTCCAGTTCTGAGGTCTGGGCATTTAATATCACAGTTGTCTCAAATCACATTAGGCTGAAAGTTGGCGTATGTTTTTGTCAGCCCAGATGTAACTTTTTTTTTCTTTCTTGGTACTGAAAACTTTATTTAAATCAGTTCAGCTGTTTATAATTTGGAGATTTGCCAGTCTGGGGGGTGGGGACAGAGGGGATTTCAAGTTTTTTAGATAACTTTCTAACAAATCTACAGTCAGAGTGACTTTGCTCTGGGGAAAAAAAAGTATGCACACATTTTAGTATTTTAGTAGTAGCAAAGGAACAAGTGTATTATTATTTTTATGTAGCTAAGTTATGAAAGTTTGTAATTATTCACTGAATATGTCTTGCAGACCTCTCTACTAACTGTTTTCCCTCAGTAAGGACCATGTTGAAAGCATGTAATTGCATAACAACCCTTGATATGCAGAGTATTTACTCACATTTTTTATGGTTTCATATCTTGACCATTTCAAATTGAACAAGTCTGAAACTTGGTATATACAGCATCAAGCCTGAATGCCTAATTTTTTTTTAACTCCTTAAATGATTTTCACTAGTTACCAATACTTCATTGAAACGAGGCAATTATTAGTAGTGCTTTCTGCTAAGCAATAAACCAGCAGAGAATACAAGCGATTCGCTCAGGTAAGTCTTGCCAGGTTCAGGCACTTCTTCATAAAAACTGCTTTTGATTTTAAAGGATTCACTCTACAGTTCACATGATTTCAAACTTTGTAGCCATGCAGAAAGATCATTACACTCCATATTATACAGAAAAGTATTTTATAGTGTACTGAACTTTCAGTTTTAATTTCAGTGGAACTTCATGTAGCAAAATATATCCTGTAAGAGCACAGCCAAAAACACTGCTCAGGAACTGTGACTTTTTAGCTAGCTAGACTAAGCAACGGTGCCTGACACTGCTAGTGCCAAATACATCCTGTTTTTAAAATTTCTGCCAGAAGATGCTTTTAGAAACTCAAATAAGCTCCACAAGCAGCAGCCAAGCATTTTTCTTACATCACCCTCTTGGTTTTGGACACAACAAAACTTGTCTTATTGCTGATTACTTTCACTTCCCCAACACAAAACGACGATACGATGAGGACCGAGTGGATTTTTTACTATCTCTGGCCTCCCTAACATGCCAGAAACAGAGCACACTGTAATCACAGCTCCAGAACATGAGGAGCAGCAAAATCATAAATGTTGCCCAAGAATAAGCATGTGCCTGACCTATTTCCAGCAATGAAGTCGGGGAATGCAACCATATATGCCTCACTGAAAAAAAGGCAAAATGCTGGCTCTGGACGCTCTCCGGCATCTCCAGAGGTCCAAAAGGGGAGCTCCAGGAAACCTGCATGTGTGGTTCAGTATGAGCCAGGTGACTTGCTGTGGAGAGCAACAATTGTAAGCAGCTGGTTTCATACCTTTAATCATCAAGATGCTACCGCACAGTACAGAAAAACAGTATAATGCACTCATGGTTGCATCTGTCTTTGTTGCATTTGCACTGCCATAAGTATGAAAGAGCTTCTTGTTCCACACCTGCTACGTCATTCCTGCTTTGTTCTCCTTACATAAGCAGGTATTTGATTATCTTGAGTTTTGGTGAGGTTTAGATTAATTAAAGTTTAAAACCTGGGCAGCAAGACAGCATCTGGATGTTGGAGTAAGCACTACTTTCTTCTGTTTAGGACGGGAAAGGCATCTTTCAGACCTCATTTCTTTTGGTTGCAAAGGCACTCAGACCTTTCTGAATGTTTTTAATCAAAACTGCTTTATCTCTCTACTACGAAAACAGACACAACTATGTTTCTGTAAAGTTTCACATTTAAAAAATATAGATGCTTTTGATGTAACTATGTCTAAATTAAAAAGAAACTCATTGGGGTTTTCCTCCCTTTATAACCTGAACAGCTTTTAGGAATACACCAGACTCAGCAAATCTTTGTCCCAGAAGTGAAAAACTGAAACTCAAAAGGCAGAGTATTAAAGTAGAAGTTGTTTTCAACCTTAAGTATGAGTTAACAGATGCCTCTAAGTCAATTTAATGTGCCAAATCCAAACTCTTTATCTAAGACATTTTCAAGAACAATTGCATTAAACAGCTGTATTTGAAAGACACATAAGAAAGACATTAGGAAAGACAAGGTAAAAGAAAGTAAAAATGCCAAAAGGAAAGTCAAAATTATACACTTAATTCATATAGAAAGCTTAGTGGAATTTTTAATGCTCTATTGTGACAGCATCTTTTTATGATATATGCTGTATCATAAACTTTTAATGAGAGGAATCAGGGGGGTTTTAGAGAGAGAAAAAACCCAGACAGTAAATTAAACATTACTGCTAGCGCAGCCTTTCAGAATCCTACCCCTGATCCCTTAGGGAGAGTAAGTATTTTAATGTGCATGTAAACTGCAATTATTTTTTTATCAGCAACAAAAATGAAGATGAGTAGATTTTGTCCCAGCATTTGAAGCTATATTTTGTAAAGCTACCTTAGAGATAGCGGCATTCACTACTCAAAAAAACCACCCAACTCCACCCCAAAACCAAGCAGGAAACTACAGTCTTTTTGTGTCTTATCGAGCAAGAATGATTAAATAAGATACTAGTTTAGGATGATTTGTACCCAAGTAAAACAATGACTAATCAAAATAAATTTCTAAATTAAGAAAAACAGAGGTATGAAAAGAAGCCAGTAAATTGCTTGTTGTTGGAACTCCTCACTGACATCACCTCCTCACCTTTACGTCCTCCCTCAAGTTACAGCTGACCCAACCTTTCCCACTGTGCAGGAAGGGACCAGGCTTTGGACACCACCTCAGCCAGAGCCTGAGCTCCACAGGCAGGAATTTACCATTGCTTTCATCTTCTGTTAATAGCCACCTGCTAGGATCACTTAAATAATCATAATACACTTTACAAGGACTTATTAATTTTTCATTCACTTGAGCATTTATCAGTGAAAATTAGGGAGTTCAAATCATATTTCCTTGTCAA
The DNA here is from genome assembly GCA_003713295.1 of Parotia lawesii. Classification (NCBI taxonomy): domain Eukaryota; kingdom Metazoa; phylum Chordata; class Aves; order Passeriformes; family Paradisaeidae; genus Parotia; species Parotia lawesii. Next base: position 439,509 of record RAHM01000122.1, read on the forward strand.
TCCAAACAGGTATGGAAGGTAATTTCATAGTTTCCCCCTCAAGATCTGCAGCGGCAGAAATATGAAATAATAAAACTTTTTCTGCTGGTAAGATTTCCTTGTCACAGTTAGTGGCAGTTTATTTTTAAACACTGTGTGTTAAAAATGTAAATGATCTTCTGATGGGCCAAATACATACACCAAGACTAAATAGACAGAGATATATTTTTTTATGTGTATTATTATTTGTGTATTTATACCACTTATTTATGATAGGATGCATTTGTAATGAATACTGAGAAATATTTTCTGATTAGCTATATGTTAGCCTGGTTTACAAAGAGCAAAATACTTATTTAATCATTCTATATAAAGTATGATTTTTTATATAGACAGTTGCCTTCAATGGTCTTTTACTGGATATAATGTATTTTTATGGTCTTAGCTTTCAATTTGCACAAGGTGACCGCCATTAAATCTCTTCCAATGCTTCAAATAGCAGCCAGCACATTAYGGTACGGGCTCATTCTCGTATATTTTGCCACTGACTACCAGCAGTACGACAAAGACTTCCATGGGAGCAACCCAAAAATTTATTTTTAAGGTTTTATTAAGACCAATAGCCAAAAAGCAAAAAGCAACCTGGAAACCTGCATTTCCCGCACAAGAATGATGTCACTTCGCAGCAACTGAAACCTATTCAAGAGGAACAGAAATTCTGCCTCCAATAATTCACCGAGTCAATTACACAGGAAAGTACTGTAATGGGCTGTCCCCCGTCAAACAGCTCACGTACACCACTTCCTTCTCAATTACCAACTTGTCTGCATTGCCATCTGTAAAAACGAACGCATACCTTGTGCTGCCAGTTTCTACTCTTGCACTTCCATTAGTGGAACTGGCTGCAGCTGCTCAAGAAGAAAGCCCTGATTGTCTTTGTTTCCCCTCCATGTAGGCAACATTTTTCTCCTTTCCTTCTGTACCTCGGCTCAAGGTAACGCATTATCTTTGTTGAGGTGTGCTCACAACTCTTTAAACTGAAGTCTGTCTAAATTTGTGTCCTGTTATCTTTTCACAGTTTATCTAACACAGTAAAAAGCTGCCAACAGCATCTCTTTCAGCATCTTCACTGGAATTATGGAGTTAAGTCTTGCAACAGGTTTTATCAATAGTTTTTAAGTACTACTGTAAAAATTCTTAAGTTGCTGGATAAACAACTTCACACTTTTCTAAATCAGCTCGACCACCCAATTTTAAAACAGTATTTATGTGAAGCATTCAAAAATAAGATTTAAAAAGAAGTCTAATTTAGGAATAATAATAATAATAATATTATCCGCAAAAAATGGCTAAGTATTAGTTTGCGTAAGCAGGACAGAGGGAGCTTGGTTTGGGAACTGCGATCCTGGCCCCAAAACCTTTCTCTGCTTGCACTGCTGCAACAGATTCTTGCAGCAGCTCCGATGCTGAACGGCTGCTTGAAACCTCAGAGCTCGCACAGACAGACCACTGCTCCTTCCCAAACACCATTTGCTTCCAAACAAACTCAGCTTTTCTTAGAAAACAAAACTAAGTCATTATGAGTCTCTTGCATTTTAGTTTCAAATTAGAAACACAATATAAAACAGTATAAAATGTACAAAATTAGACTACTCTTCTGATCAGTAACTGGCTAAAAGTAGTATCCTCAGAACTAAGCATGCTGAAAGAGACACAGAGAAAACTGGAAATGCCTCCAACCATTTTACTTCTTGGCACAAAGGAAAACTACCCAACCTTTGCTGTCTCAAATAGGGAATCTAAATCAATAGTCAGACTTTGCTATAAAATGACTGACTTTCTGAGATAAAGAGTCATTATGATGGTGCCTAAGCATGGAATTAGGTGCTTAAGTTTAGGCATCAATACCAGAGGATTTATGTTCAAGAAAGCATTCCATGTACCCCTTCTTTCACGAAGTAATCTTACTCATTAAATGAACAGACAAAACTGGAGCAAAGCTTCCGTTCATATTTCCTTAAACACCCTGACTTTGACATGGCAGAAGCAGCAGACTGCTTTTGCAGATCTCAGCTATGAGCCAGTATGTAACTCTACATGTGATAGTAATTGAGGGTCCCAATCCCACAAGTGCTCTGCTGCAAGCGTGAGCACAAAGCTGCCGGAGTTCTCAGCTTCTGGCATCTGTTCCCACTTCCACAGAAATCAGATGGGCAAAATTAAGTTTTGAGGGAAAAAAAATCACAGACATTTAAAAAACATTCCCTGACCTTATTAAAGCCCACGTGATCTCTATTTATACAGAAAATAGCTCAGAAAGCCAGCATCTGAGAGGAGGAACTCTCATTTGTAGATTTTGGCTGAGGGCTGCCAAAATCAGCAGGGGAAAGGCTCCTCAGGGGTAAAAATTTCAAAAGCCATTAAGAGTCTTAGAAGCCTCAGTCCCACTGACTTTTGATCACATACATTCTTCCAAATTTGCACCCCAAATCTGGAAACTACACTGTAAGAATAACTTTTAATCCAAAGTTACAAAATTAGGATCTAAAGTTTTCAAAGAAGTCTTCAGGACTCAGAGAGGAAATGTCAATTAGGTGTCTACTCCTTGGTGAAAATCAGTGAGGTAAAATTTACTTGTTACTTGTGCTTTAAAAAAATTCCCCTTAGGACCATTAATTTTATTTAAAGAACAAATGTAACGAGAAAATGTTTCATATGGGCAGCTATAGCTCACATACTTGTTCAGCAACTGAAATAACTGAGTCTCATGCAGCCCCCATGAGAAAGCTCTCCCTAGTCTAGGATACAAAGCAGACTATGTCCACCTATTATTTTCAGTACACTTAGGACTGCAGTCTTATTGCAGATTTTGTTACGTGCTGTTGCTAAAATGACTTCCATTCAGAAACATCAACATTTGCCAACCCATACCACACAAATGCAATAGTTATTTCCTATCGTGAGCTTAGGGAGAAACTGTGGTATCCCAGACACCACGGTGTGGTAAATATTGAAAATTAGTGGCCTTTTTATAATGGACATTTTCATCTAATCCAATCCATTCCAAACACTTCCAGATAAAAAGACAATATGCCAGAGTCTGTGTCTAAGTGGTTGGTTCCAACATAATCATCTTATTCCATCCTGTGATCACAGTTTCAGCAAAAACACTTGATGGCTTCCTTTCTGATAGCTGTAGGAAGTAATAATGGACTAGAGCTGTGATCAACTCTGACAACTACCTAAGGAAGTAGCTCCTTATAGAGAAAAGAGGAAGGAAAAAAAACCCAAAGACAACCTCTATATCTGTATTTTTTAAAAGCTAACTCATCTCAAAGGGCCAAGAGCCTCCCAGGCTGCACTGGGCAAAGCACTGCCAGCAGGTCAAGGGACATAATCCTTCATTCTTCTCAGCCCTGGTGAGGTCACACCTGTGTGAGTGCTGAGGAGCACTGTGTCCAGTTCTGGGCTCCCCAGTACAAGAAATACCTGGATGTATCCGAGAGAGTCCAATCAAGTGTCACAAGGATGATTAAGGGAGGCAGTCTTCTATCACATAAGGAGAGCTTGAGAGAGCTGGGACTGTGCAACCTAAAGGAGAAGGCTCAGGGGGATCTTATCAGTATGTACCTGACGGGGGAAGGAAAGAAGACAGAGCCATGCTCTTCTCAGTGGTGCTCCGTGAGAGGACAAGAGGCAAAGGCACAAACTGAAGTACAGGAAATTTCATGTGAACATAATGGAAAATGTTTGTTACTGTGAGGGTTGTTGAACACAAGAGCAGGTTGCCCTAAGAGGCTGTGGAGTGTCTGTCCTYGGAGAAACTCCAAACTGACAGGACACAGAGCTGAGCACCATGCGCTGGCTGACCTTGCTCTGGGCAGTGGGGTTGGATTAGATGACCTCCAGAGCTGCTTCCCAGCCTCAACTATTCTGTGAGAGGCTGTCTTCAGTGAGAGGCTGTAGATTGCTTGTCACTCTTCTGTTCTATTAATTTCTAACCATTTTAGCCTTAATTGCTATTAATTTGCATTGCAACAGTAAGTATTTTAAATTTCAAGGCTATAAAAGTATTAATTAGAATAGACCAGACCAAATTTTACAGATTGCAAACTGCACAGCTATTAAAAATGAAGAAACCTACTTTCAAATTCCACTGCAAAAAAATTCAGAATGTTTAAAATGAACATTTTGAAGTATCTAATGTAGTTTTTACAAAAATATTTCACTGCTTGCTCTTTCCTATCAGGATGCTAATGCCTACTTGTAAATGAGACTCAACATACGGTGTTGTATAGCTTTCCTTAAAAAGACCATTAAGATGAGAAGAAGAGAACAACTGTTCTACATTTTGGAGACATTTCTCCTTAAATAGTGTTTATGTACTGCAAGCATCTCTTCCATAAACAAACCAGGTCTTTGGAACAAGTGAACACAATCTCTGAAGAATCTTTACCAGCTTCTATTTCTGGTACATGATGCATTGGGAATTTTAGGCCAACATGGGCATATGGTATCCTAGCTTGATAGGAAACATTTCATGGAATTCAAGACAGAGCCACAATACAATGACTTGAGACCTTAAAATCTGTGATACAACACAGGGTTAAAAAAAAAAAGGAGAGAAAGAAAAAACTGAAAAACAAATAATTCCTGATACAATACTAGAGGCAGTAGAGGCATGTAAAAGCACAAGAAAAAGGAAAGTCATAGTAACTGGTGTGCACAAAGGAATACTCTGAATCCCCTGTTAATCAAGCTTAACCTTGTTAACCAAACTGCCTTAACCTCTTTTTTTTTCTTTAGGAGAAACACCCCATTAGGAAATAATAATTTAAAAAAATCCAAAACAAACCAACAAACAGCAAATAGCAAACAATATTTATCTTAGGAACATTCATGAAGGATTTGGGGCTCTTCTGTCTTTGCAGCCCTAGAAGCTGGTATGCCCTCTGTTCTTTCTCTACTCATTCACGTCTGCCCTGAGAGAATACTGTTATTACTGCACAGCAGTGTTTCCAGCGGCACTAGTCTAGTTTTTCTCTTACTGTTAAGAAAGTGGCTCTTAAATTGCTTAAGACACCAGCTTCAGAATCTGCATTGTCGGAATCAGACTGCATTTCACCAAAGGAATTGTTTCTAATGCAAGTGGCAGGGAGAGCTTACTGCTGGGGGCAGTCATTCTCTGAAATGGCACAAGCCTGACAACAGCAGTAAGAGAGAAACACATAACTTAGCAGGGTTTTCCATCAGGAGTTCTGCATGCCGAGGACAAAATGTACCCACCCTGTCACATACTCAGGCTTTAGTTCAGAGCACTGTGAAGGACTGAAAAACGGCTTTCAAGAAATCAGGCACTGTCTGAAGCAGAGGCATGGCGAAAACTGTCCTGCCAGCCCACAGCTACCTTATTTTTCACATCCTTTGGAGTCTTCTTAAATGAAGCTGACTGTGCAGAAATGCCTTGTAAAACAAGCCCTCTGCTTCCTTTCTAAGTGGCACCAGCGAAACAGCTCTGCAGCCTCGCTCCCAAGCGGCTGTGGCTGATCCATATGCAACTGTGAAGAAAAAACCACAGGGCTGCCTGTACGTGTTCATGCGCCCGTGCACATCTTGGACACAGACTCAAAGACGAACTGATTGGTCCCATTCTACTAGTCAATTTATCAGGCTTCAGATAAAAAATGTCAGGAAACAGTTTCCTTTTTACCTTCCACCTGCCAGTATCAGAATTAATCTGATTTTGAAACCAGCCTGCAGAAGGCCGATGTATACAAATTTGAAATGAAAAGAAACCTTTAAATTTAGACATGCTGTATGAAATCATAGTTGCTACTTGTAAACAATCTATATTCAAAGCCATTTCTGTCTTACTGATAGAACAAAAACTCTGACACTTAAGAATTCGCTTTTCAATTTAATATAAGTTGTCTTTACCAATGAATGTCAAATTGTTTTCACTCCCTTTCTTCATCTTTATCACCTACTGGAATCTTTAGAAGTGAGAAGGAAAAATATGTACACTAGAAAGGAGCACATTTATAATGACATGCCTTTTTTCTAGAAGAAAAAAAATAACCTTCCATTTCACCAGCATCTTTGCCAAAAGCCATTTCAGGAACTGAAAAGAGAAGGGACTTTATTTCCGACGTATATTTTATAGGAAACATTTTTTGGTTCTGTGTCATGGACTAGGATTTCACACCTTAGTGGCTGGTCATACGGAAATGGACATGACTGTGGAAACTGCATGGCTGTGAAACCCTGATAGTAAAATCAGCAGGAAGATGAGGAAGGTGTGGGAAACACTGAATGATTCATGCAGTAACAACTTCTGGACCCTTTGAGGAGATTTTGAGATGGCTGCCAACACTACCTGACTATGACCAGCATCCTGCACCCTCTAAAGCAGGCTGTAAATCTGGGCACGATACAGAGGGAGTACTGCTCTTTTAAACAATGCCCACACATGTAAGTGGATGTGACATGTATGGGTTTTATATGGAAAGATCTTTCCAAATCAGGGTGCAATTACCAATGAGTTATACCTCTCAGAAATAATTCCTTACCGGGCCTTGCTTCCTTTATTAATAACAGTCTCAGTTAATGAGGGAGCAGCTTCCAGAAGTTACTATAAGCAGTGCAAAGCTAAGCAACTTAGCCACAACATTCAACAAATCAGTGCTTTGCAACTGACTCTTCCATTGCCAAATCAAAGGCAAATCCTCTCCTACTTCACACTCAGTTAACCTATTGCATAAAGTATAAGGAAAGTAGAAGACAGTAGAAAATCTATATAGTGCTGACTTGATTCCAGTCTGTTTTCAATGCAGAAGAAAAAAAAAAAAGATTAAAAACTGACTGCACTGAAGGTTTTTTTTGCTATGGTAAGGGTAATTCTTGGCTGATTTTATATGGCCTTGCCATCTATCTTTGGAGCCCTGGCACAGGTGTGGCACAACCAGAGCAGACATGGTAGACTTATGTTGAAGACGACCTGCATAATTTTACATTTCAGGAATGACAAGCCTGAAGCACAGACTGCCTGCACAGCCAGGGCTGTGATTTCTCCTACGTTTCAGTGATTAATGGCCTTGTAATGGAATACAAGTTTCCTACAGAATGTTGTAATCTCCCTACAAATTTGGTCTTGTCTGCTATTTACTGTCAGGTTGTAGGAGCAGCAGAGATCAGCACTGCTCAAAGCAGTCCCAGATACAGAGGGGAAGGGGCAGAAGCAGCTGGGCAGCACGAGGTGCAGCTGGGCAGGACTGTCACCATCAGCTGCTGGCACCAGAGGGCCTTGTGAGGGCTCTGAAAGGGTGCTGCTCCCATGGCAGGGACCAAAGAAACACAGGGAAACCATACTTTGGGCAACATAACTCAACAACAGGAATGAGCTATTTTAAAGATATGTCAGCCTTAAAAATGCCTAATCCCAGCTCTCATTTTGAAGTGTTCCTATGGGACGTATTTGCACACACACACACACGCCACCAATAAGCCAAGCAACTCACACCTTTATGGTTCATTTGTGAATCCAGTGCAGTCTGTGGATCGTGAATCACACAGTCCCTTCTTACGCAAAAGGTCAAACAGCTACAAAGAGCAGAGTGAGAATGAAACTCCTCCGTTTTTAACAATGGTTACTCACAGAAGGCAAGATGGGGATCCCCTTGTTTATCACAGAACCACATAAGATTACACAGATATTTAAGCAGCAAAAAAATGAGAGAAAGAATCTCAACATGTAACTTCAGAAGACATCACTATGTTCATTAGTGAAGCAATATGAAATCTAGCACTCACCTAGTAAAGACTCCTAGCCACTACCTCTTCTGAGTTTATCCATTAAACACTGCTGTCTTGGATAGAGTAAATAGCTGCCAGGAAATCTGCTCATACCTCAATATTCTGGTATTTTTAAAACACACAACCCTTTTCATGCATGAATATCCCTTAATGTGTCTGCTGGAGATTCCGCGCTTTGCACAGACTTGCAAGAAGGGATTTTGGATGATGCTTGCATTATGCTCTTAGGTTCTAAGAGATTTTAGTAATAATTCTGATCAACTAGTGCATTCCAGACTTTATTGCAAATCTTTCTTCTTCCATTTCTTCCATCAACCAACTAGTTAATAAGAGAATAGGAAGAAAATGTATGTGCAATGGATAGCACAGCATTCCAATAAGACGCAGAAGTGGACAAATAATACAATAGTTGGGAATATCAAGCAAAGATGTTAACATTAACTAGGTTTACTTTTCACACTACTTAAATATGAAAAATTAAAGTAAGAAGTTTCTTTATTTTAGTCTCAGCCAATTTTGGGCCACACTGAACGTTAAATAAACTATTATTTAATCAAATACAGGCATATTAGTCTCACTCCTGCTGACAACTTCAATTAGAGTATTTTTGCTTCATACAAAAAAAAAGAAAAAAGCGCATGATCTTTAAACTACTATGGCTTCTGCACAACATCTGGTTACAATTTTTTATATATTCAACCATCAAACTTCTATCTCCACATAACAGTTTACTCAAGATTTGTTTTAATTATCTTGCATTTCAAACTTCATATGGCTTTGAAAAAGGGGTGAAAAGATCGCTCATGATGCAGACAGACGCAAACTGAAAAGGACTATACATTGAAAGATGATTTTGAAACAGTTTTTAAAAATGAAAAAATCCTTTCTATCATTGCCTGGAAACAAGTGCTACTTTAACTGTTTCATTATACAATACCTCTTGGCTTGTTCATTAACAATTTTAATGGGTTTTAGCTGGATTCTAGGATTAAGGCAACCCTTATTAGCACTTTCATTGGAGCCATACAAGTTGCAAATATGTATTTTCTCTTTTTCTGGCCAATGCAACAGTGGGAACACTGTATTTCCAAAAGTGCTTGTTTAAAATAGAATACATAGCAAAAAAATCGTCTGAATGTGATAAAGTAAAAATAAGAATGAATTTTATGGTGGCACAGAAAAGCCTTGCTCATACAAAACAGTAAAAAAAAAAAAAGCTGTAATGTATTTTAAGCATGGGAGAAATCTAATTTATTTTCATGAGCCTGTTCACCTGTGCAAAGTTAAGCACATCCACAAGCTTTTCCAAGACTGGACCCAAGACAAAAATTAGGAAAATACCTGGGGTTCTGTTTTTATTAAATGTTAGAGCCTCAGGCACCAAAAAGGACATAACTATATTTTTCTTAAACAAGTATAGGGGTGCTACATCAAATCAATGAGTTGTCACTACAGGTAGAAACTATTTGTCTTGCTGTAGTGTAATCACTGTAAACTGTGGAGGATGTGAAACTTCTTATTCATTTATTTGCATTACATACATGGATTAATGGAAAAGCATTATGGAAAGCTGTTATTTATTTTATGAGGTAACTGCTTTCAAATACAGTAAATTAAACATATTTTTCCTGTTTTTCTATCAGTCAGCATCCATCATTCCAAGATAGTATATTCAAAGAATCTTCAGAGTTTTCCTTCTGCAGGTTTCTTCTGATGCCATGCATGGATTAGTTTAGACATGGAAAGTCGTATTTTATTTTTCCCTCTTCTTAAAGATGCTCCAAAGAAGCCAGAAGACATAGTTGCAAAAACACAGCTTATAACCATCAACTTATAAACTGTTTTGTTTTACTGACTCCAGTTCTCAGACAGAAATTCTCTTGAGTTTTGTACTGGAGCAATACACACAGCCTTTTTAGAATTTATTTTTAATGAGGAAACTTCATTTGAGTATTAAAGAGGGCCACAAAATACAATTTTATTTTGGTTCTCTAAGAAATTCTGGAATCAAACCCATGACACAGTCATGTCTCTAAACGGGGGGCCACCAGTGACTGAAGCATACACAATACACGCATGAAAAAAGCCACCAACCCTTTTCAGTCCATGGCCAACTACACCAAAATGAGTCTAATCTCTGAAGCCTACTTCAATTAGTCAGGAGGACCTCTGAGCAGGCCACCTCACCGAACTCCAGGCACTGCCTCCACTGGGATTGCAAGAACTGCTAAAACACTTCTCCTCTTAGGGGTAATATATGACACTTTGCTTGTAACCAGAAACAGGAAAATATTGAAGAACGCAAAACTCTAAGAACATGAACACCACTGATAAAAATAAGTCACCATTTTCACAAAGCCTTGGTTGGCACAGAGGATGATAACAGAGATGAACAAACTGTATTTTATTTGAACCAGCTTCACAATCTCAGCTTCAAAATTCTGCAGCTCCCTAAAAAACATGACTGATTCTCTGGGTTACAGTTGCCACCTCAGCCTCCCAGCAAAGCTGGTTCATGTTGATTGAAGTGAGGAGACATGAATTGTCACTGACCTCACTGACACAGCCTGTGAACAAAGGACTTCAGTATTCCCTGCCACCTTTTATTTCAGGTATGAAGAGCAGGATCGCAATTCAGAACAAGAGGAAGCCAGTGGTAAAACCTACTGCATGTGAGCCTCCTGCACACAATCTCCACCAACAATCCCAGGGTACATTTGGAGTGTGGTGGGAATTCAGACACGCGATTTTGATTAATGTTAATGCAAGTTGTGCGGCCAAATCCCTGTACACTACTTTGAGAGCTTATTCTAAAATCGAAATATAATTAAGGTTGCAACACAAACCAAATAAGGCAGGGAAATGACACTTCATTAGTAACCTATTGGGTGCAAGCACCAGAAGTAACCTGTTGCAACAATGTAGTACTATAACAAAATGTTTAAAGTGTTTATATACCACCACTCTCAGCTATTTATGAAAATATGGTAAAGACATCCAGACACAATTTAAAAAAAAGGATAGCTTCTGCAACTATATAAATTACTTCTGTAGATTATTTACTTGTGGTACTGGATTACAAGATTTTGCATGCTCTTCCCAGTGACACTTGGAGACCAGCACATTTGATCTCTTTGTAAATTTATACTAAGGAGCAGCCATGCATAATACAACAGACTGTCAATAGAGGAGATGAGGAGCTGAAGGGAGTAGGAATGCATATGAGGAGTTTCTGTTCAGTCAGGCTCATAGGTAATAGATTAATGATCTAAGATTGTTTTCAGTTTTCCCCCTTGCACAAATCTGTATTCCAGATCCTTATAATTGTGAATACCAAATTTGAACTCTAGAGTGAGAAAGGGTGCCATGCATAGTCCTTTGTCCCTAGCACTGCTTTTGCAGATGACTAAAGTGGCATTTCTGTGGTCATTCTCTTATTCCTGCTCTGCAGAAAACTGCCAAGCCAGTTTTGGTTTGGGTCTTTTGGTTGTTCGGTTCTTTTTGTTTGTGTATTATTATTATTATTGTTATTATTATTACTATTAACATTAATGCTATTATTTCTGTGGACTGTGTGCTAAGGTTTTTCATCCTTCTCCGTCACTTAAAAGCCAATGGGAAGAGGAGTTCTCTGAACTCTCAAGGAGGCAACAGTAACCTTTTTAGTAAAACTCAGTCGAAGCTAGCAAAGAAGCTAATGGCTACAGATTATGATCTGCAATTAGCCCCTTTTACAGTCTTTGCTGTGTACAAAGAATGGGGTGGTTTTGTGTGTGTACATGTGTGCATGAACAACACAGGGGAAAGAGAGGAAGTGACAACTGATAGCAGCAATATTCTGCTGTGCTTTACAGAACACAGAGATCACACAGGCAATGGTTCTGAGATCGAGCAAATTTCCTTATTATTGCTAAAAGCAAATGCAATTTAAGACACAAAATACAATTCAGTCCTTCACGTAAGATTTAGGATTATTATTATAAACCTCAAGCATATTGTGCCGGCATTCTGGACACATGTAACGTTGTTGCTAGCACTAAATTCAACGCTTTTAAAATATGTACTACAAAACAAAATCTGAGAAAAAGAACTGCTGCTTAATGGAAAAATATTAGGGCAGTAAGGGTTAATCTCTATTACACATTCATTATACTCCTTGCCATACTTCTAGCAAGTTCAGAAGAGAGGACTAAGATAAATTTGAAGTCTTTAATATTACTTTATAAGCAAATTTGGTAGACTCACATAAAATGTCCAAGTAAAATGATCTAAATTATGACAAAGATTATTTTTTTCCTTTAAAAACTCATTGAGTGTGGCTTATAGAGATCGGCTTTTCTTTAACATTATGGTCCCTTTAAAAATGGATTAGAGGTACACTGTCTTTTGACATAGTGCAAGAAGCAGGAGTGTGCAGACAGCTCAGAGGATGTAATTTTTTCCCTCTAACATAAAAAAGATGTGTGAAGTTACTATGGCTCTTCAAAAAGGCCTAGTAATTGAGCCTGGTTATGGTCTCATTAATGTGCAAGTTTCATTTATCACCTTCTTTCTTTGAGGATTATGTGCATTGATTCATCAAGACTTGTGACACATGGTTTTCATTTGCTCTATTCAGTGCTTCTTTTTAAATCAGTTTGTACTAGATGGTAAGAAAAAGTCTGAAAGTAAATCACACTAGCCTCCTGAAAACAGAAATGAGAAAATTTCAGCTTTTTTAAAAAAAATTACAATTAAATGCACTTTCATTCTCTTTTCATGCTCTTTACATGTTTTTCTTTCAAGTGAGTTTAATAACATGCTTGCTGCAGTTAGTCATAACATAAAAAGAGCAAACAAAACAATGTACACTGAACAGGGGAGATGTAGTTGTCTAGTAAGTTCATTATTACAAAAAACAATTGATTTTAATTCATGTAAATGCAAGTGACAAGAATAACACAGGCAAGGTCTTTTCCTGCTGATCTACAATACCCATGATAAGTTGTACAGTTTAATAATGAGATGTCCTCATATAAATTTCCTTCTGCCTTCTTTCTTTACTTTGCTTTTCTAAAATATGTATCACTTCAAGTATTTCCATTCTGCATGTCACTGGCAAATGCCAAAAATAGAGAAAGAGAGATCTGATAAAGATAAAGCATGACAAAAGTTTCACGGATAATTGCCTTCACATATCCAGTTCAGCTCTCATCTCTCTTAATTAGCCTCATTACCATACCTTAAGACAGACCAGCAGTCACTCAAACTCCCCATTTTTTCTGTCAAAACTATTGCTGACAGGCAAATGGACAACACATGCACTGAGTGAGTCTATTCTAGACTATTCTTTTACAAGACTAGCCTCCAGCAGAAAACACTAAACAATAGGTCTTCTATAAATGTATAATGAAAGTATATATACAGTGTGTGAATACTCAAAAAATTATTGTTCTATTCATTGCTCCACCATCTCTTAAAATGAGGACAATAAAAAAAGAAAAATAATTCTCCAGAATATCAAAGAGATCAAACCATTGCAGTACTTCACTATTACTGATAGAGACTTTTAGAACAGCTTTGCCACAGTGACTGAAAAAAAAAATCATGGAGTTCTGTAAAGTTTGACTACATCAGTACAGTGCTGCTTTCAGCACACCCACACTATCTCAGGAAGCTTTTCTGTTTTTACAAACCATGTTCAAATGAAAAAGCTTCATCCCATTGCTCATATTCATTTAAAATTAGGTCATAAAAAGTATCCACAAATAGTTCACAGGGGCACTAGAAATACTGTAATATTAAACTCCACTGAGTATCAAAACATTAAAATGTATAATGGGAAGGCATTGAAACCCTTCACAATGTCCATTTCTTTTTCACTGTTGTTTTAGTCACACATTACATTATGTATGGAGTTCAGATACATGGTACTTTGTTTTCATTTTCTCTATTTCTCTATAAATATCTTTCTGTCTAACATCTAACAATTTTTATATGTTTTTCTATCACAACCTTCTGGTAAAAGGTGACATTTTTTAGTGATTTGTCGTATTTTCATGTTCACAGTACCATTAATAAAATAAAAATACTGTTTCATAATTTTCGTAACAGAAATTTAACACTTGCAATATCACTTATTTAAGAACTGGACATTACACATTTACTGGCCTCTTTCCTCCCCAGCTCCTCAGACACAATCTTCCTTATGATACTATTTTTCTTTCGTACAGTTGTGATACAATATCTATAGCAAAAAAAAACCAAAACAACAAAAAGCCCCCAAAACCAACAACAACAAAAAAACCCAAAAACCACCAAAAATAAAACAAAACAAAACAACAAACCAACCAAACAAAAAAACCCAACAAAAAAAAAACCCAGTGAAATGGACTTTCTGCACTTTGCAGGTTGGGAAAACTAACAGTCCATTCGGCATGACTGAAAAATACCCTGAAGGCCAATATTTACTAAGCATGGCACACACACAGGAGCCTTGTTAAAAATCCACAACAAATCTCTCATTGCAAACAAATCCAGAGGCTTGAGAGCTGCTGCAACTGTCGGGGTAATGCTGATCCTGACAGCAGAAAGCTSCTTTTTTATCAGGCTAACAGCTAGCTAGATGTCAGCTGGCTTCTCACCAAGATTTCACTATTTCAATTTCTTCTCTCCAGGATTTATTAGGTGATGAATATACGGCAATCTATCAACGGGCTGAACAGCATCAAATGAAGGTAAGGCTGACACATCCGGGCACTCGGTTCTCAAAGAATGCTGGTGACCAAGGACTGCAACTACTTCATGCAAATAGTCAAATAAAGCCCGTTGAAATTAAACTCTAGGCTGGAGTCAGACACTGTGAGGGAAAGCAATGGGTCAAAGAAGGGCTTCCAAATAACAGGAAATACTTTCAGCTTCACACGTAACTCTTCAAAATGAATTTTTTTTTTCTTTTCTTTCAGAGATGTCAGTGTAGAAAAAGATGAAAACACCATCTACTGGAAGAGCAAAAAATTAAAATGAAATGCAGGGATGCTAATGTGTGAACAGAAATTATATGCAGGAATGCAATGCAAGTAGGGTAAACTCGTACAATATGTACACATAACCACACAGCTTCAACAGTATGAGTGGGCATGTTTGAGAGAAGGGCATTTCCAGCAGTTGTTTAAAAAGTGCTGTAAAGTAGTAAACTGCCGCTGAAGTCTGCTCCTTGCAGCCATCTATACAGCCTGGCTAACACACGCTGTCCTTGTGCTGCAGAGCCAGGAACTGAATTCCAGCCCAGCGAGATGAGCTGCCGGGCAGGCACACTTCCACTAGCTCCACTTGAGCTGGACAAGCTTCCCCAATGATTTTCAATGCTTCAGATACTGAAGCTATTTAATTTTAAATAGCTCCACATTCCTATTATGGATGAAAGTACAATTAAATTCTAGTGCCTTCATAATTATGAAGCTGTTAAAATACATATGCATAGTGTACCTTCTAAATATTACGAGTCTTTCAAAGATACTACTTATTAACTTACATTTTCAATACTTCCAGTCTTGCATTTCTTTTTTTTTTTTTATTGCCTTCATTTTAATTCCTTCTCATTTTTATCATAGCTTTTATCTAGAGCATTAGCATTATGTTTTTGCAGAATCACAGTCCCTTCCCTGGATTCTGATCCACTTCTCACTCAGAGGGAAAGAAGAAACAAAAAACCATCRTACA